>CM074200.1:28688016-28750229 GCA_037179385.1 Holothuria scabra | reverse complement strand
CGCAAGAAAATCCAAGAAAACACAACCAAACCCACCCAACAAAACACTACAAAAAACACCCAACAAAACCCAACCAAACCCAACCAAACCCACCCAACAAAACCCAACCAAACCCACCCAACAAACCCCGAGAAAACCCAACCAAACCCACCCAACAAAACCCAACAAAACCCAACCAAACCCACCCAACAAAACCCAACAAAGCCCAACCAAACCCACCCAACAAAACCCAACAAAACCCACCTAACAAAACCCAACAAAGCCCACCAAACCAAACCCAACCAAACCCACCTAACAAAACCCACCTAACAAAACCCAACAAAACCCAACAAAACCCAACCAAATCCACCCAACAAAACCCAAGAATACCCAACAAAACCAAACCAAACTTACCCGACAAAACCCAACCAACAAAACCCAACCAAACCCACCCAACAAAACCCAACCAAACCCACCCAACAAAACCCAACAAAACCCAACCAAAAACACCCAACAAACCCCAACCAAACCCACCCAACAAAATCCAACAAAACCCAACCAAACCCACCCAACGAAACACTACAAAAAACACCCAACAAAACCCAACCAAAATTACCCAAAAACCCAACCAAACCCACCCCAAAAACCCAACAAAGCCCACCAAACAAAACCCAACCAAACCCACCCAAGAAAACCCAACAAAACCCAACAAAACCCACGCAACAAATCCCAACTAAATCCACCCAACAAAACCCAAGAATACCCAACAAAACCAAACCAAACTTACCCGACAAAACCCAACCAACAAAACCCAACCAAACCCACCCAACAAAACCCAACCAAACCCACCCAACAAAACCCAACAAAACCCAACCAAAAACACCCAACAAACCCCAACCAAACCCACCCAACAAAATCCAACAAAACCCACCCAACACAACCCAACAAAACCCAACAAAACCCAACCAAACCCACCCAACAAAACCCAACAAAACCCAACAAAACCCAACCAAACCCACCCAACAAAACCCAATCAACAAAACCCAACCAAAAACACCCAACAAAACCCAACAAAACCCACCCAACAAAACCAAACTAAACCCAACCAAACCCACCCAACAAAACACTACCAAAAACACCCAACAAAACCCAACCAAAATTACCCAAAAACCCAACAAAACCCAGCCAACAAAACCCAACCAAACCCAATCAACAAAACCCAACAAAACCCACCCAACAAAACCCAACAAAACCCAACCGAACAAATCCCAACAAAACTCAACAAAACCCAACCAAACCCACCCAACAAAACCCAACCAAACCCACCCAACAAAACTCAACAAAACCCAACCAAACCCACCCAACAAAACCCAACCAAACACACCAAACAAAACCCAACCAAACCCACCCAAGAAAACCCAACCAAACCCACCCAACAAAACCCAACAAAACCCAACCAAACCCACCCAACAAAACCCAACCAAACCCACCCAACAAAACATGTCAAAACCCAACCAAACCCACCCAACAAAACCCAACCAAACCCACCCAAGAAAACCCAACAAAACCCAACCAAACCCACCCAACAAAACCCAACCAAAAACACAGAACAAAACCCAACCAAACCCAACCAAAATTACCCAAAAACCCAACCAAACCCACCCAACAAAACCCAACAAAACCCAACCAAACCCACCCAACAAAACCCAACAAAACCCAACCAAACCCACCCAACAAAACCCAATCAACAAAACCCAACCAAACCCACCCAACAAAACCCAACAAATCCCAACCAAACCCAATCAACAAAACCCAACAAAACCCACCAAACAACACCCAACCAAACCCACCCAACAACGCACAACCAAAACCCAACCAAACCCACCCAAGAAAACCCAACAAAACCCAACCAAACCCACCCAACAAAACCCAACCAAAAGCACCCAACAAAACCCAACCAAACCCACCCAACAAAACCAAACCAAACACACCCACCAAAACCCAACGAAGTCCACCCAACAAAACCCAACCAAACCCACCCAACAAAACCCAACAAAACCCAACCAAACCCACCCAACAAATCCCAACTAAACCCACCCAACAAAACCCAAGAAGACCAACCCAACAAAACCCAACCAAACCCACCCAACAAATCCCACCCAACAAAACCCAACCAAACCCACCCAACAAAACCCAACCAAACCCACCCAACAAAACCCAACAAAACCCAACCAAAAACACCCAACAAAACCCAACCAAACCCACCCAACAAAACCCAACAAAACCCACCCAACAAAACCCAACGAAACCCAACAAAACCCAACCAAACCCACCCAACAAAACCCAACCAAACCTACCCAACAAAACCCAACCAAACCCACCCAACAACAAAACCCAATCAACAAAACCCAATCAAAAACACCCAACTTAACCCAACCAAACCCACCCAACAAAACCAAACTAAACCCAACCAAACCCACCCAACAAAACACTACCAAAAACACCCAACAAAACCCAACCAAAATTACCCAAGAAAACCCAACAAAACCCAACCAAAAACACCCAACAAAACCCAACCAAACCCACCCAACAAAACCCAACAAAACCCACCCAACAAAACCCAACAAAACCCAACCAAACCCACCCAACAAAACCCAACCAAACCCACCCAACAAAACCCAACAAAACCCAACCAAACCCACCCAACAAAACCCAACCAAACCCACCCAACAAAACCCAACCAAACCCACCCAAGAAAACCCAACAAAACCCAACCAAACCCACCCAACAAAACCCAACCAAACCCACCCAACAAAACCCAACCAAACCCACCCAACAAAACCCAACAAAACCCAACCAACAAAACCCAACAAAACCCAACCAACAAAACCCAACAAAACCCAACCAAACCCACCCAACAAAACCCAACCAAACCCACCCAACAAAACCCAACAAAACCACCCAAACCCAACGAAACCCACCCAACAAACCCCAACCAAACCCACCCAACAAAACCCAACAAAACCCAACCAAACCCACCCAACAAAACCCAACCAAACCCACCCAAGAAAACCCAACAAAACCCAACCAAACCCACCCAACAAAACCCAACAAAACCCAACAAAACCCAACCAAACCCACCCAACAAAACCCAACCAAACCCACCCAACAAAACCCAACCAAACCCACCCAACAAAACCCAACCAAACCCACCCAACAAAACCCAACAAAACCCAACAAAACCCAACCAAACCCACCCAACAAAACCCAACCAAACCCACCCAACAAAACCCAACCAAACCCACCCAACCAAACCCACCCAACAAAACCCAACCAAACCCACCCAACAAAACCCAACAAAACCCAACCAACAAAACCCAACCAAACCCACCCAACAAAACCCAACCAAACCCACCCAACAAAACCCAACAAAACCCAACCAAACCCACCCAACAAAACCCAACCAAACCCACCCAACAAAACCCAACAAAACCCAACCAAACCCACCCAACAAAACCCAACAAAACCCAACCAAAAACACCCAACAAAACCCAACCAAACCCACCCAACAAACCCAACAAAACCCAACCAAACCCACCCAACAAAACCCAACCAAACCCACCCAACAAAACCCAACAAAACCGACCAAAAAACCCAACCAAACCCACCCAACAAAACCCAACCAAACCCACCCAACAAAACCCAACCAAACCCACCCAACAAAACCCACCCAACAAAACCCAACCAAACCCACCAAACAAAAGCCAAAAAACCCACCCAACAAAACCCAACAAAACCCAACCAAATCCACCCAACAAAACCCAACCAAACCCACCCAACAAAACCCAACAAAACCCACCCAACAAAACCCAACCAAACCCAATCAACAAAACCCAACCAAACCCACCCAACAAAACACAACAAAACCCAGCCAAACCCACCCAACCAAACCCACCCAACAAAACCCAACCAAACCCACCCAACAAAACCCAACAAAACCCACCCAACAAAACCCAACAAAACCCAACCAAACCCAATCAACAAAACCCAACCAAACCCACCCAACAAAACCCAACCAAACCCACCCAACAAAACCCAACCAAACCCAACCAAACCCACCCAAGAAAACCCAAGAAAACCCAACCAAACCCACCCAACAAAACCCAACCAAACCCACCCAACAAAACCCAACCAAAATCACCCAACAAAACCCAACAAAACCCACCCAACAAAACCCAACCAAACCCACCCAAGAAAACCCAACAAAACCCAACGAAACCCAACAAAACCCAACCAAACCCACCCAACAAAACCAAACAAAACCCAACAAAACCCAACGAAACCCAACCAAACCCACCCAACAAAACCCAACCAAACCCACCCAACAAAACCCAACAAATCCCAACCAAACCCACCCAACAAAACCCAACCAAACCCACCCACCAAAACCCAACAAAACCCACTCAAACCCACAAAACAAAAACCTAACAAAACCCAACCAAACCCTCTCAACAAAACCCAACTGAACCAACGAAACAAAAACCCAACCAAACCCACCCAACAAAACCCAACAAAACCCAACCAAACCCACCCAACAAAACCCAACCAAACCCACCCAACAAAACCAAACAAAACCCAACCAAACCCACCCAACAAAACCCAACCAAACCCACCCAACAAAACCCAACCAAAATTACCCAACAAAACCCAACCAAACCCACCCAACAAAACCCAACCAAACCCACCCAACAAAACCCAACAAAACCCACCCAACAAAACCCAACAAAACCCAACCCAACAAACCCAACAAAACCCAACAAAACCCAACCAAACCCACCCAACAAAACCCAACCAAACCCACCCAACAAAACCCAACCAAACCCACCCAACAAAACCCAACAAAACCCAACCAAACAAACCCAACAAAACCCAACAAAACCCAACCAAACCCACCCAACAAAACCCAACCAAACCCACCCAACAAAACCCAACAAAACCCAACCAAACCCACCCAACAAAACCCAACCAAACCCACCCAACAAAACCCAACCAAACCCACCCAAAAACACCCAACAAAACCCAACCAAACCCACCCAACAAAACCCAACGAAACCCACCCAACAAAACCCAACCAAACCCACCCAACAAAACCCAACCAAACCCACCCAACAAAACCCAACCAAACCCACCCAAGAAAACCAAACAAAACCCAACCAAACCCACCCAACAAAACCCAACCAAACCCACCCAACAAAACCCAACAAAACCCACCCAAGAAAACCCAACAAAACCCAACCAAACCCACCCAACAAAACCCAACCAAAAGCACCCAACAAAACCCAACCAAACCCACCCAACAAAACCCAACAAAACCCACCCAACAAATCCCAACGAAACCCACCCAACCAAACCCAAGAAAACCCAACCAAACCCACGCAACAAAACAAAACCAAACCCACCCAAAAAAGCCCAACGAAACCCAACGAAACCCAACCGAACCAACCCACCAAATCCCAACCAAACCCACCCAACAAAACCCAACAAAACCCAACCAAACCCACCCAACAAAACCCAACAAAACCCAAGAAAACCCAATCAAACCCAACCAAACCCACCCAACAAAATCAAACAAGACTCAACTAAACCCACCCAACAAAACCCAACCAAACCCACCCAAGAAATCCCAAAAAAACCCAAAAAAACCCACCCAACAAATCCCAACAAAACCCAACCAAACCCACCCAACAAAACCCAACCAAACCCACCCAACAAAACCCAACAAAACCCAACCAAACCCACCCAACAAAACCCACCCAACAAAACCCAACAAAACCCACCCAACAAAACCCAACTAAACCCAACCAAACCCACCCAACAAAACCCAACCAAACCCACCCAACAAAACCCAACAAAACCCAACCAAACCCACCCAACAAAACCCAACAAAACCCAACCAAACCCACCCAACAAAACCCAACCAAACCCAACCAAACCCACCCAACAAAACCCAACCAACCCCACCCAACAAAACCCAACCAAACCCACCCAACAAAACCCAACCAAACCCACCCAACAAAACCCAACCAAAAACACCCAACAAAACCCAACCAAACCCACCCAACAAAACCCAACAAAACCCAACCAAACCCACCCAACAAAACCCAACCAAACCCACCCAACAAAACCCAACAAAACCCAACCGAACCCACCCAACAAAACCCAACCAAACCAACAGAACAAAACCCAACAAAACCCAACCAAACCCACACAACAAAACCCAACAAAACCCAACCAAACCCACCCAAAAAAAACCAACAAATCCCAACCAAACCCACCCAAGAAAACCCAACCAAACCCACCCAACAAAACCCAACAAAACCCAACCAAACCCACCCAACAAAACCCAACCAAACCCACCCAACAAAACCAAACAAAACCCAACCAAACCCACCCAACAAAACCCAACCAAACCCACCCAACAAAACCCAACAAAAACACCCAACAAAACCCAACGAAAGCCAACCAAAAGCACCCAAAAACCCAACCAAAAGCACCCAAAAACCCAACCAAACCCACCCAACAAAACCCAACGAAACCCACCCAACCAAAAACAACGAAATCCACCCAACAAACCCAACAAAACCCAACCAAACCCACCCAACCAAAAACAACAATCCCACCCAAGAAAACCCAACCAAACCCACCCAACAAAACCCAACAAAGCCCAACCAAACCCAATCGACGCAACCCAACAAAACCCAACCAAACCCACCCAACAAAACCCAACCAAACCCACCCAACAAAACCCAACAAACCCCAACCAAACCCACCCAACCAAACCCACCCAACAAAACCCAACCAAACCCACCCAACAAAACCCAACCAAACCCACCCAACAAAACCCAACAAAACCCAACCAAAAACACCCAACAAAACCCAACCAAACCCACCCAACAAAACCGTACAAAACCCAACCAAACCCACCCAACAAAACCCAACCAAACCCACCCAAGAAAACCCAACAATCCCAACCAAACCGACCCAACAAAACCCAACCAAACCCACCCAACAAAACCCAAAAAACCCAACCAAACCCACCCAACAAAACCCAACAAAACCCAACAAAACCCAACCAAAAACACCCAACAAAACCCAACCAAACCCACCCAACAAAACCCAACAAATCCCACACAAAAAAACCCCAACAAAACCCAACCAAACCCATTTAACAAAACCCAACCAAACCCACCCAAGAAAACCAACAAAACCCAACCAAACCCACCCTACAAAACCCAACCAAAACCCATCTTACAAAACCAAACAAAACCCACCCAACAAAACCCAACAAAACTCAACCAAACCCACCCAGCAAAACCCAACCAAAAACACCCAACAAAACCCAACCAAACCCACCCAACAAAACCCAACAAAACCCACCAAACAAAACCCAACAAAACCCACCCAAGAAAACCCAAGAAAACCCAACAAAACCCAACCAAACCCACCCAACAAAACCCAACCAAACCCACCCAACAAAACCCAACCAAACCCACCCAACAAAACCCACCCAACAAAACCCAACCAAACCCACCCAACAAAACCCAACAAAACCCAACAAAACCCAACCAAACCCACCCAACAAAACCCAACCAAACTCACCCAAGAAAACCCAACAAAACCCAACCAAACCCACCCAACAAAACCCAACCAAACCCACCCAAGAAAACCCAACAAAACCCAACCAAACCCACCCAACAAAACCCAACAAAACCAAACAAATCCCAGTCAAAAAAACCCAACAAAACCCAACCAAACCCACCCAACAAAACCCAACAAAACCCAACCAAACCCACCCAACAAATCCCAACCAAACCCACCCAACAAAACCCAACAAAACCCAACAAAACCCAACCAAACCCACCCAACAAAACCCAACCAAACCCACCCAACAAAACCCAACCAAACCCACCCAACAAAACCCACCCAACAAAACCCAACCAAACCCACCCAACAAAACCCAACAAAACCCACCCAACAAAACCCAACAAAACCCAACCAAACCCACCCAACAAAACCCAACCAAACCCACCCAACAAAACCCAACCAAACCCACCCAACAAAACCCAACCAAACCCACCCAACAAAACCCAACCAAACCCACCGAAAAAACCTAACAAAACCCAACCAAACGGACCCAACCAAACCCACCCAACAAACCCCAACCAAACCCACCCAACAAAACCCAACCAAACCCACCCAACAAAACCCAACAAAACCCAACCAAACCCAATCAACAAAACCCAACAAAACCCACCCAACAAAACCCAACCAAACCCACCCAACAGAACCCAACAAAACCCAACCAAACCCACCCAAGACAACCCAACAAAACCCAACCAAACCCACCCAACAAAACCCAACAAAAAAGACCCAACAAAACCCAACCAAACCCAATCAACAGAACCCAACCAAACCCACCCAACAAATCCCAACCAAACCCACCCAACCCACCCAAACAAACCTCAACCAAACCCACAAAACAAAACCCAACCAAACCCACCCAACAAAACCCAACAAAACCCAACCAAACGAAACCAAACCTACCCAACCAAACCCAACCAACAAAACCCAACCAAACCCACCCAACAAAACCCAACCAAACCCAACCAAAAACACCCAACAAAACCCAACCAAACCCACCCAACAAAACCCAACCAAACCCACCCAACCAAACCCAACCAACAAAACCCAACAAAACCCAACCAAACCCACCCAACAAAACCCAACCAAACCCACCCAACAAAACCCAACCAAACCCACCCAACAAAACCCAATCAACAAAACCCAACCAAACCCAACAAAACCCAACCAAACCCACCCAACAAAACCCAACAAAACCCAACCAAACCCACCCAACAAATCCGAACCAAAAACACCCAACAAAACCCAACCAAAATTACCAAAAAAACCCAACCAAACCCACCCAACAAAACCCAACCAAACCCAATCAACAGAACCCAACCAAACCCACCCAACAAAACCCAAGCAAACCCACCCAATAAATCCCAACAAAACCAAACAAACCCAACCAAACCCACCCAACAAAACCCAACCAAACCCAATCAACAAAACCCAACCAAACCCACCCAACAAAACCCAACGAAACCCACCACACAAACCCAACAAAACCCAACAAAACCCAACCAAACCCACCCAACAAAACCCAACCAAACCCACCCAACAAAACCCAACAAAACCCACCCAACAAAACCCAACAAAACCCAACCAAACCCACCCAACAAAACCCAACCAAACCCACCCAACAAAACCCAACCAAACCCACCCAACAAAACCCAACCAAACCCACTAAACAAAACCCAACCAAACCCACCCAACAAAACCCAACAAAACCCAACCAAACCCACCCAACCAAACCCACCCAACAAAACCCAACCAAACCCACCCAACAAAACCCAACAAAACCCACCCAACAAAACCCAACAAAACCCAACCAAACCCAATCAACAAAACCCAACAAAACCCACCAAACAACACCCAACCAAACCCACCCAACAAACCACAACCAAACCCAAACAAACCCACCCAAAAAAACCCAACATAACCCAACGAAACCCACCCAACAAAACCCATCAAAAACCCACCCAACAAAACCCAACCAAAATTACCCAAAAACCCAACAAAGCCCACCAAACAAAACCCAACCAAACCCACCCAACAAATCCCAACAAAACCCAACCAAACCCACCCAACAAATCCCAACAAAACCCACCCAACAAAACCCAAGAATACCCAACAAAACCCAACCAAACCCACCCAACAAAACCCAACAAAACCCAACCAAACCCACCCAACAAAACCCAACAAAACCCAACCAAAAACACCCAACAAAACCCAACCAAACCCACCCAACAAAACCCAACAAAACCCACCCAACAAAACCCAACCAAACCCACCCAACAAAACCCAACCAAACCCACCCAACAAAACCCAACCAAAAACACCCAACAAAACCCAACCAAACCCACCCAACAAAACCCAATCAACAAAACCCAACCAAAAACACCCAACAAAACCCAACAAAACCCACCCAACAAAACCAAACTAAACCCAACCAAACCCACCCAACAAAACACTACCAAAAACACCCAACCAAACCCACCCAACAATACCGAACAAAACCCAACCAAACCCACCCAACAAAACCCAACGAAACCCACCGAACAAAACCCAACAAAACCCTTCCAAACACACCCAACAAAACCAACCCAACAAATCCCAACAAAACCCAACAAAACCCAACCAAACCCACCCAACGAAACCCAACCGAACCCACCCAACAAAACCCAACCAAACCCACCCAACGAAACCCAACAAAACCCAACCAAACAAATCCCAACAAAACCCAACAAAACCCAACCAAACCCACCCAACAAAACCCAACCAAACCCACCCAACAAAACCCAACAAAACCCAACCAAACCCACCCAACAAAACCCAACCAAACCCACCAAACAAAACCCAACATAACCCAACCAAAAACACCCAACAAAACCCAACAAAACCCACCCAACAAAACCCAACAAAACCCACCCAACAAAACCCAACCAAACCCACCCAACAAAACCCAACCAAACCCACCCAACAAAACCCAACCAAACCCACCCAACAAAACCCAACAAAACCCAACCAAACCCACCCAACAAAACCCAACAAAACCCACCCAACAAAACCCAACAAAACCCACCCAAGAAAACCCAACAAAACCCAACCAAACTCACCCAACAAAACCCATCCAAAAACACCCAACAAAACCCAACCAAACCCACCCAACAAAACCCAACAAAACCCACCCAACAAAACCCAACAAAACCCACCCAACAAAACCCAACAAAACCCAACCAAACCCACCCAACAAAACCCAACCAAACCCACCCAACAAAACCCAACAAAACCCAACGAAACCCAACCAAACCCACCCAGCAAACCCAACCAAACCCACCCAACAAAACCCAACAAAACCCAACCAAACCCACCCAACAAAACCCAACCAAACCCACCCAACAAAACCCAACGAAACCCAACCAAACCCACCCAACAAAAATCAACAAAACCCAACAAAACCAAACCAAACCCACCCAACAAAACCCAACCAAACCCACCAAACAAAACCCAACAAAACCCAACCAAACCTACCCAACAAATCCCAACAAAACCCAACCAAACCCACCCAACAAAACCCAACCAAACCCACCCAACAAAACCCAACAAAACCCAACAAAACCCACCCAACAAAACCCATCCAACAAAACCCAACAAAACCCACCCAACAAAACCAAACAAAACCCAACCAAACCCACCCAACAAAACCCAACCAAACCCACCCAACAAAACCCAACAAAACCCAACCAAACCAACCCAACAAAACCCAACAAAACCCATCCAAACCCACCCAACAAAACCCAACCAAACCTAACCAAACCCACCCAACAAAACCCAACCAACAAAACCCAACGAAACCCAACCAAACCCACCCAACAAAACCCAACCAAACCCACCCAACAAAACCCAACCAAAAACACCCAACAAAACCCAACCAAACCCACCCAACAAAACCCAACAAAACCCAACCAAACCCACCCAACGAAACCCAACCAAACCCACCCAACAAAACCCAACAAAACCCAACCAAACCCACCCAACAAAACCCAACCAAACACACCCAACCAAACCCAACAAAACCCAACCAAACCCACCCAACAAAATCCAACCAAACCCACCCAACAAAACCCAACCAAACCCACCCAACAAAACCCAACCAAACCCACCCAACAAAACCCAACAAACCCCAACAAAACCCAACAAAACCCACACAAACCCACCCAACAAAACCCAACCAAACCCACCCAAGAAAACCCAGCAAAACCCAACCAAACCCACCCAACAAAACCCAACCAAACCCGCGGAACAAAACCCAACGAAACACACCCACCAAAACCCAACGAAACCCAACCAAAAGCACCCAAAAACCCAACCAAACCCACCCAAACCAAACCCACCCAACAAAACCCAACCACACCAACTCAACAAAACCCACCCAAACGCCCCCAACAAAACCCAACAAATCCCAACCAAACCCATTCAACCAAAAACAACAAAACCCACCCAACAAAACCCAACCAAACCCACCCAACAAAACCCAACAAAACCCAACAAAACCCAATCAACAAAACCCAACAAAACCCAACCAAACCCACTAAACAAAACCCAACCAAACCCACCCAACAAAACCCAACAAAACCCAACCAAACCCACCCAACCAAACCCACCCAACAAAACCCAACCAAACCCACCCAACAAAACCCAACAAAACCCACCCAACAAAACCCAACAAAACCCAACCAAAAACACCCAACAAAACCCAACCAAACCCACCCAACAAAACCCAACAAAACCCAACCAAACCCACCCAACAAACCCAACCAAACCCACCCAACAAAACCCAACAAAACCCAACCAAACCCACCCAACAAAACCCAACCAAACCCACCCAAGAAAACCCAACAAAACCCAACCAAACCCACCCAACAAAACCCAACCAAACCCACCCAACAAAACCCAACCAAAAACACCCAACAAAACCCAACCAAACCCACCCAACAAAACCCAACCAAACCCACCCAACAAAACCCAACAAAACCCAACCAAACCCACCCAACAAAACCCAACCAAACCCACCCAACAAAACCAAACAAAACCCAACCAAACCCACCCAACAAAACCCAACCAAACCCACCCAACAAAACCCAACAAAACCCACCCAACAAAACCCAACAAAACCCAACCAAACCCACCCAACAAAACCCAACCAAAAACACCCAACAAAACCCAACCAAACCCACCCAACAAAACCCAACCAAACCCACCAAACAAAACCCAACAAAACCCACCCAACAAAACCCAACAAAACCCAACCAAACCCACCCAACAAAACCCAACCAAACCCACCCAACAAAACCCAACAAAACCCAACCAAACCCAACCAAACCCACCCAACAAACCCAACCAAACCCACCCAACAAAACCCAACAAAACCCAACCAAACCCACCCAACAAAACCCAACCAAACCCACCCAAGAAAACCCAACAAACCCAACGCAACCCACCCAACAAAAATCAACAAAACCCAACAAATCCCAACAAAACCCAACAAAACCCAACCAAACCCACCCCACAAACCCTAACAAAACCCAACAGAACCCACCCAACAAAACCCAACCAAACCCACCCAACAAAACCCAACAAAACCCAACAAAACCCAACCAAACCCACCCAACAAAACCCAACGAAACGCACCCAACAAAACCCAACCAAACCCACCCAACAAAACCCACCCAACAAAACCCAACCAAACCCACCCAACAAAACCCAACAAAACCCAACCAAACCCAACCAAACCCACCCAACAAAACCCAACCAAACCCACCCAAGAAAACCCAACAAAACCCAACCAAACCCACCCAACAAAACCCAACCAAACCCACCCAACAAAACCCAACCAAACACACCCAACAAAACCCAACCAAACTCACCCAACAAACCCAACAAAACCCAACAAAACCCACCCAACAAAACCCAACCAAACCCACCCAACAAAACCCAACCAAACCCACCCAACAAAACCCAACCAAACCCACCCAACAAAACCCAACCAAACCCACCCAACAAAACCCAACCAAACCCACCCAACAAAACCCACCCAACAAAACCCAACCAAACCCACCCAACAAAACCCAACCAAACCCACCCAACAAAACCCAACAAAACCCAACCAAACCCACCCAACAAAACCCAACCAAACCCACCCAACAAAACCCAACCAAACCCACCCAACAAAACCCAACCAAACCCACCCAACAAAACCCAACCAAACCCACCCAACAAAACCCAACAAAACCCAACCAAACCCACCCAACCAAACCCACCCAACAAAACCCAACCAAACCCACCCAACAAAACCCAACCAAACCCACCCAACAAAACCCAACAAAACCCAACCAAACCCACCCAACAAAACCCAACAAAACCCACCAAACAAAACCCAACCAAACCAACCCAACAAAACCCAACCAAACTTAACCAAACCCACCCAACAAAACCCAACAAAACCCAACCAAACCCACCCAACAAAACCCAACAAAACTCACCCAACAAAACCCAACCAAACCCACCCAACAAAACCCAACGAAACCCACCCAACAAAACCTAACCAATCCCACCCACGAAAACCCAACAAAACCCAACAAACTCACCCAACAAAACCCAACCAAACCCACCCAACAAAACCCAAGAATACCCAACAAAACCAAACCAAACCCACCCAACAAAACCCAACAAAACCCAACCAAACCCACGAAACCAAACCCAACAAAACCCAACCAAAAACACCCAGGAAAACAAAACCAAACCCACCCAACAAAACCCAACCAAACCCACCGAACAGAACCCAACCAAACCCAACAAAACCCAACCACACCCACCCAACAAAACCCAACCACACCCACCAAACAAAACCCAACCAAACCCACCCAACAAAACCCAATCAACAAACCCAACCAAAAATCCACCCAACAAAACCCAACAAAACCCACCCAACAAAACCAAACTAAACCCAACCAAACCCACCCAACAAAACACTACCAAAAACACCCAACAAAACCCAACCAAACCCACCCAACAAAACCCAACAAAACCCACCCAACAAAACCCAACAAAACCCAATCAACAACACCCAACCAAACCCACCCAACAAAACCCAACAAAACCCAACCAAACCCAATCAACAAAACCCAACAAAACCCACCCAACAAAACCCAACCAAACCCACCCAACAAAACCCAACCAAACCCAATCAACAAAACCCAACAAAACCCACCCAACAAAACCCAACAAAACCCAACCAAACAAACCCAACAAAACCCAACAAAACCCAACCAAACCCACCCAACAAAACCCAACCAAACCCACCCAACAAAACCCAACAAAACCCAACCAAACCCACCCAACAAAACCCAACCAAACCCACCCAACAAAACCCAACCAAACCCACCCAAAAAAACCCAACAAAACCCAACCAAACCCACCCAACAAAACCCAACAAAACCCACCCAACAAAACCCAACCAAACCCACCCAACAAAACCCAACCAAACCCACCCAACAAAACCCAACCAAACCCACCCAAGAAAACCAAACAAAACCCAACCAAACCCACCCAACAAAACCCAACAAACCCACCCAACAAAACCCAACAAAACCCACCCAAGAAAACCCAACAAAACCCAACCAAACCCACCCAACAAAACCCAACCAAACCCACCCAACAAAACCCAACCAAACCCACCCAACAAAACCCAACAAAACCCACCAAACAAATCCCAACAAAACCCACCCAACAAAACCCAACAAAACCCAACCAAACCCACCCAACAAAACCCAACCAAACCCACCCAACAAAGCCCAACAAAACCCAACCAAACCCAACCAAACCCACCCACCTAACCCCCCCAAACCCACCCAAGAAAACCCAACAAAATCCAACCAAATCCACCAAACAAAACCCAACCAACCCACCCAAGAAAACGCAACAAAACCCAACCAAACCCACCCAACAAATCCCAACAAAACCCAACGAAACCCACCCAACAAAACCCAACCAAACCCACCCAACAAGACCCAACAAAACCCAACAAAACTTACCCAACAAATCCCAACAAAACCCAACCAAACCCACCCAACAAAACCCAACCAAACCCACCCAAGAAAACCCAACAAAACCCAACCAAACCCACCCAACAAAACCCAACCAAACCCACCCAACAAAACCCAACCAAACCCACCCAACAAAACCAAACTAAACCCAACCAAACCCACCCAACAAAACCCAACCAAACCCACCCAAGAAAACCCAACAAAACCCAACCAAACCCACCCAACAAAACCCAACAAAACCCAACCAAACCCACCCAACAAAACCCAACAAAACCCAACCAAACCCACCCAACAAAACCCAACCAAACCCACCCAACAAAACCCAACCAAACCCAACCAACAAATCCCAACCAAACCCACCCAACAAAACCCAACGAAGAACACCCAACAAACCCAACCAAACCCACCAAACAAAACCCAACAAAACCCAACCAAACCCTCCCAACATAACCCTCCCAAACCCACCCAACAAAACCCAACAAAACCCAACCAAACCCACCAAACAATACCCAACCAACCCACAGAAGAAAACCCAACAAATCCCAGCCAATCCCACCCAACAAAACCCAACAAAACCCACCCAACAAAACCCAACCAAAAACACCCAACAAAACCCAACCAAACCCACCCAACAAAACCCAACCAAACCCACCCAACAAAACCCAACAAAACCCAACCAAACCCACCCAACAAAACCCAACCAAACCCACCCAACAAAACCAAACAAAACCCAACCAAACCCACCCAACAAAACCCAACCAAACCCACCCAACAAAACCCAACAAAAACACCCAACAAAACCCAACGAAACCCAACCAAAAGCACCCAAAAACCCAACCAAACCCACCCAACAAGGCCCAACCACACCAACTCAACAAAACCCAACAAAACCCAACAAAACCCAACCAAACCCACCCAACAAAACCCAACAAATCCCAACCAAACCCATTCAACCAAAAACAACAAAACCCACCCAACAAAACCCAACCAAACCCACCCAACAAAACCCAACCAAATCCAACCAAACCCACTCAACAAAACCCAACAAAACCCAACTAAACCCACTAAACAACACCCAACCAAACCCACCCAACAAAACACAACAAAACCCAACCAAACCCACCCAACAAAACCCCAACAAAACCCAACCAAACCCACCCAACAAAACCCAACCAAACCCACCCAACAAAACCCAACAAAACCCAACCAAACCCAATCAACAAAACCCAACAGAACCTACCCAACAAAACATAACCAAACCCACCCAAGAAAACCCAACAAAACCCAACCAAACCCACCCAACAAAACCCAACCAAACCAACCCAACAAAACCCAACCAAACCCACCCAACAAAACCCAACAAAAACACCCAACAAAACCCAACCAAACCCACCCAACAAACCCAACCAAACCCACCCAACAAAACCCAACAAAACCCAACCAAACCCACCCAACAAAACCCAACAAAACCCAACAAAACCCAACCAAACCCAACCAAACCTACCCAACCAAACCCAACCAAACACACCCTACAAACCCAACCAAACCCACCCAATCAAACCCAACCAAACCCAACAAAACCCAACCAAACCCAACCAAACCTACCCAACAAAACCCAACAAAACCCAACAAAACCCAACCAAACCCAACAAACCCAACGAAACCCAACCAAAACCACCCAAAACCCAACCAAACCCACCCAACAAAACCCAACAAAACCCACCCAACAAAACCCAAACAAACCCAGCCAACAAAACCCAACCAAACGCACCCAACAAAACCCAACAAATCTTAACCAAACCCATTCAACCAAAAACAACAAAACCCACCCAACAAAACCCAACCAAACCCACCCAAGAAAACCAAACAAAACCCAACCAAACCCAATCAACAAAACCCAACAAAACCCAACCAAACCCACCAAACAAAACCCAACCAAACCCACCCAACAAAACCCAACAAAACCCAACCAAACCCACCCAACCAAACCCACCCAACAAAACCCAACCAAACCCACCCAACAAAACCCAACCAAACCCACCCAACAAAACCCAACAAAACCCAACCAAAAACACCCAACAAAACCCAACCAAACTCACCCAAGAAAACCCAACAAAACCCAACCAAACCCAAACAACAAACTCAACCAAACCCACCCAACAAAACCCAACAAAACCCAACAACACCCACCCAACAAAACCCAACCAAACCCACATACCAAAACCCAACAAAACCCAACCAAACCCACCCAACAAAACTCAACCAAACCCACCCAGCAAAACCCAACCAAAAACACCCAACAAAACCCAACAAACCCACCCAACAAAACCCAACCAAACCCACCCAATAAAACCCAACAAAACCCAACCAAACCCACCCAACAAAACCCAACAAAACCCACCCAACAAAACCAAACAAAACCCAACCAAACCCACCCAACAAAACCCAACAAAACCCACCCAACAAATCCCAACCAAACCCACCCAACAAAACCCAACAAAACCCAACCAAACCCACCCAACAAAACCCAACCAAACCCAGCAACAAAATCCAACCAAACCCACCCAACAAAACCCAACCAAACCCACCAAACAAAACCCAACCAAACCCACCCAACAAAACCCAACAAAACCCAACCAAACACACCCAACGAAACCAAACAAAACCCACCCAACAAATCCCAACAAAACCCAACAATACCCAACCAAACCTACCCAACAAAACCCAACCAAACCCACCCAAGAAAACGCAACAAAACCCAACCAAACCCACCCAACAAAACCCAACCAAACCCACCCAAAAAAACCCAACAAAACCCAACCAAACCCACCCAACAAAAATCAACGAAACCCAACAAACCCAAAAACACCCAACAAAACCCAACCAAACCGACCCAACAAACCTCAACAAAACCCAACAAAACTTACGCAACAAAACCCAATGAAACCCAACAAAACCCAACAAAACCCAACAAAACCCAACCAAACTCACCCAACAAAACCCAACCAAAAGCACCCAACAAAACCCAACCAAACCCACCCAACAAAACCCACCCAACAAAACCCAACCAAACCCACCCAACAAAACCCAACAAAACCCACCCAACAAAACCCAACAAAACCCAACCAAACCCACCCAACAAAACCCAACCAAACCCACCCAACAAAACCCAACCAAACCCACCCAACAAAACCCAACCAAACCCACTAAACAAAACCCAACCAAACCCACCCAACAAAACCCAACAAAACCCAACCAAACCCACCCAGGAAAGCCCAACCAAACCCACCCAGGAAAACCCAACCAAACCCATCTAACCAACCCCAACCAAACCCACCCAACAAAACCCAACCAAACCCACCCAACAAAACCCAACGAAACCCACCCAACAAAACCCAACCAAACCCACCCAACAAACCCCAACCAAACCCAACCAAACCCACCCAACAAAACCCAACAAAACCCAACCAAACCCACCCAACAAAACACTACAAAAAACACCCAACAAAACCCAACCAAAATTACCCAAAAACCCAACAAAGCCCACCAAACAAAACCCAACCAAACCCACCCAAGAAAACCCAACAAAACCCAACAAAACCCACAAAACAAATCCCAACTAAATCCACCCAACAAAACCCAAGAATACCCAACAAAACCAAACCAAACTTACCCGACAAAACCCAACCAACAAAACCCAACCAAACACACTCAACAAAACCCAACCAAACCCAACCAACAAAACCCAACAAAACCCAACCAAACCAACCCAACAAAATCCAACAATATCCACCCAACAAAACCAAACAAAACCCAACAAAACCCAACCAAACCTAAACAACAAAACCCAACCAAACCCACCCAACAAAACACAACAAAACCCACCCAACAAAACCCACCCAGCAAAACCCAACCAAAAACACCCAACAAAACCCAACCAAACCCACCCAACAAAACCAAACTAAACCCAACCAAACCCACCCAACAAAACACTACCAAAAACACCCAACAAAACCCAACCAAAATTACCCAAAAACCCAACAAAACCCAGCCAACAAAACCCAACCAAACCCAATCAACAAAACCCAACAAAACCCACCCAACAAAACCCAACAAAACCCAACCGAACAAATCCCAACAAAACTCAACAAAACCCAACCAAACCCAGCCAACAAAACCCAACCAAACCCAATCAACAAAACCCAACAAAACCCACCCAACAAATCCCAACCAAACCCAACCAAACAAATTTAACGAAACCGACCCAACAAACCTCAACCAAACCCACCAACAAAACCCAACCAAACCCACCCAACAAAACCCAACCAAACCCACCCAACAAAACCCAACAAAACCCAACCAAACCCACCCAACAAAACCCAACCAAACCCACCCAACAAAACCCAACCAAACCCACCCAACAAAACCCAACCAAACCCACTCAACAACACCCAACCAAACCCACCCAACAAAACACAACAAAACCCAACCAACCCCACCCAACCAAACCCACCCAGGAAACCCCAACCAAACCCACCCAACAAAACCCAACAAAACCCACCCAACAAAACCCAACAAAACCCAACCAAACCCAATCAACAAAACCCAACAAAACCCACCAAACAACACCCAACCAAACCCACCCAACAAAACCCAACCAAACCAAACCAAACCCACGCAAGAAAACCCAAGAAAACCCACCCAAACCCACCCAACAAAACCCAACCAAACCCAACCAAACACCCAACAAAACCCAACCAAAATTACCCAAAACCCAACAAAGCCCACCAAACAAACCCAACCAAACCCACCCAAGAAAACCCAACAAAACCCAACAAAACCCACAAAACAAATCCCAACTAAATCCACCCAACAAAACCCAAGAATACCCAACAAAACCAAACCAAACTTACCCGACAAAACCCAACCAACAAAACCCAACCAAACCCACCCAACAAAACCCAACAAAACCCAACCAAAAACACCCAACAAAACCCAACCAAACCCACCCAACAAAACCCAACCAAACCCACCCAACACAACCCAATGAAACCCACCCAACAAAACCCAACCAAACCCACCCAACAAAACCCAACAAAACCCAACAAAACCCAACCAAACCCACCCAAAAAAACCCAAACAACAAAACCCAACCAAAAACACCCAACAAAACCCAACAAGGCCCACGCAACAAAACCAAACTAAACCCAACCAAACCCACCCAACAAAACACTACCAAAAACACCCAACAAAACCCAACCAAAATTACCCAAAAACCCAACAAAACATAGCCAACAAAACCCAACAATATCCAAACAACAAAACCCAACAAAACCTACCCAACAAAACCCAACAATATCCACCCAACCCAACAAAACCCAACAAAACCCAACCAAACCCACCCAACAAAACCCAACCAAACCCAAACAACAAAACCCAACCAAACCCACCCAACAAAACCCAACAAAACCCAACCGAACAAATCCCAACAAAACTCAACAAAACCCAACCAAACCCACCCAACAAAACCCAACCAAACCCACCCAACAAAACTCAACAAAACCCAACCAAACCCACCCAACAAAACCCAACCAAACACACCAAACAAAACCCAACCAAACCCACCCAACAAAACCCAACAAAACCCAACCAAACCCACCCAACAAAACCCAACAAAACCCACCCAACAAAACCCAACCAAACCCACCCAACAAAACCCAACCAAACCCACCCAACAAAACCCAACCAAACCCACCCAAGAAAACCAAACAAAACCCAACAAAACCCACCCAACAAAACCCAACAAAACCCACCCAACAAATCCCAACAAAACCCACCCAAGAAAACCCAACAAAACCCAACCAAACTCACCCAACAAAACCCATCCAAAAACACCCAACAAAACCCAACAAAACCCACCCAACAAAACCCAACAAAACCCACCAAACAAATCCCAACAAAACCCACTCATCGAAACCCAAGAAGACCCAACCAAACACACCCAACAAACCCAAACCAAACCCACCCAAGAAAGCGCACCAAACCCCGCCCAAACCCAACCAAACCCACCCACCTAACCCCCCCCTCAAACTCACCCAAGAAAACGCAACAAACCCCAACCAAAGCCACCCAACAAAACCCAACCAAACCCACCCAAGAAAACGCAACAAAACCCAACCAAACCCACCCAACAAAAATCAACAAAACCCAACAAAACCCAAAAAAAAAACACCCAACAAAACCCAACAAAACCCACCCAAGCAAACCCAACAAAACCCAACAAAACTTACCCAACAAATCCCAACAAAACCCAACCAAACACACCAAACAAAACCCAACCAAACCCACCCAAGAAAACCCAACAAAACCCAACAAAACCCACTCAACAAAACCCATCCAACAAATCCCAACAAAACCCACTCAACAAAACCAAACTAAACCCAACCAAACCCACCGAACAAAACCCAACCAAACCCACCCAAGAAAGCGCAACAAAACCCAACCAACCCACCCAAGAAAACGCAACAAAACGCATCCAAACCCACCCCCAACAAAACCCAACCAAACCCCAAACCCACCCAACAAAACCCAACCAAACCCAACCAAACCCAACCAAACCCACCCAAAAAATCTCAACCAAACCCACCCAACAAAACCCAACAAAACCCAACCAAAAACAATCAACAAAAATCAACCAAACCCACCCAAGAAAACGCAACAAAGCCCAACCAAACCTACCCAACAAAACCCAACCAAACCCACCCAACAAAACCCAACGAAACCCAACGAAGCCCACCCAACAAAACCCAACCAAACCCACATAACAAAACCCAACAATACCCAACCGAACCCACCCAACAAAACCCAATAAAACCAAACCAAACCCACCCACCAAAACCCAACAAATCGCAACCAAACCCACCCAACAAAACCCAACCAAACCCACCCAACAAAACCCAACAAAACCCAACCAAACCCACCCAACAAAACCCAACCAAACCCACCCAACAAAACCAAACAAAACCCAACAAAACCCACCCAACAAAACCCAACCAAACCCACCCAACAAAACCCAACAAAAAACACCCAACAAAACCCAACGAAACCCAACCAAAACCACCCAAAAACCCAACAAAACCCACCCAACAAAACCCAACCACACCAACTCAACAAAACCCAACAAAACCAAACAACAAAACCCAACCAAACGCACCCAACAAAACCCAACAAATCTTAACCAAACCCATTCAACCAACCCAACAAAACCCAATAGAACCCAACCAAACCCACCCAACAAAACCCAACAAAACCCAACCAAACCCAATCAACAAAACCCAACAAAACCCAACCAAACCCACTAAACAACACCCAACCAAACCCACCCAACAAAACACAACAAACCCCAACCAAACCCACCCAACCAAACCCACCCAACAAACCCCAACCAAACCCACCCAACAAAATCCAACAAAACCCACCCAACAAAACCCAACAAAACCCAACCAAAAACACCCAACAAAACCCAACCAAACCCACCCAAGAAAGCGCAACAAAACCCAACCAAACCCACCCACCGAACCCACCCAAACTCACCCAAGAAAACGCAACAAAACCCAACCAAGCCCACCCAACAAAACCCAACCAACCCACAGAAGAAAACGCAACAAAACCCAACCAAACCCACCCAACAAAACCCAACAAAACCCACCCAACAAAACCCAACCAAAAACACCCAACAAAACCCAACAAAACCCACCCAACAAAACCCAACAAAACACACCCAACAAAACCCAACAAAACCCAACCAAACCCACCCAACAAAACCCAACAAAAGCCACCCCAAAAAAACCAAACAAAACCCAACAAAACCCACCCAACAAAACCCAACAAAACCTACCCAACAAAACCCAACCAAATCCACCCAACAAAACCCAACAAAACCCAAGCAAACCTACCCAACAAAACCCAACCAAAAACACCCAACAAAACCCAACCCAACCCACCCAACACAACTCAACCAAACCCACCCAACAAAACCCAACAAAACCCACCCAACAAAACCCAAGAAAACCCAACCAAGGCCACACAACAAAACCCAACCAACCCACCCAAGAAAACGCAACGAAACCCACCAAAACCCACCAAAACCCACCTAACAAACTCACCCAAGAAAACCCAACAAATCCCAACCAAACCCACCCAACAAATCCCAACAAAACCCAACCAATCCCACCCAACAAATCCCAACCAAACCCACCCAACAAAAATCAACAAAACCCAACAAAACCCAAAAAAAAACACCCAACAAAACCCAACCAAACCCACCCAAGCTAAACCAACGAAACCAAAAAACCCAACCAACAAAGCCCAACCAAACCCACCCAAGAAAACCCAAGAACACCCAACAAAACCCAACCAAACCCACCCAACAAAACCCAACCAAAAGCACACAACAAAACCCAACCAAATCCACCCAACAAAACCCACCCAACAAAACCAAACCAAACCCACCCAAGAAAGCGCAACAAAACCCGACCAAACCCAACCAAACCCACCCAACAAAACCCAACCAAACCCACCCAAGAAAACCCAACAAAACTCAACCAAACCCACCCAACAAAACCCAACCAAACCCACCCAAGAAAACAAAAACAAAACCCAACCAAACCCACCCAACAAAACCCAACCAAACCCACCCAACAAAACTTGACCAAACCCACCCAACAAAATCCAACCAAACCCAATTAAACTTACCCAACAAAACCCAACCAAACCCAACCACCCAAACCCAACCAAACCCACCCAACAAAACCCAACCAAACCCACCAAACAAAACCCAACCAAAAGCACCCAACAAAACCCAACCAAATCCACCCAACAAAACCCACCCAACAAAACCCAACCAAACCCACCCAACAAAACCCAACAAAACCCACCCAACAAAACCCAACAAAACCCAACCAAACCCACCCAACAAAACCCAACCAAACCCACCCAACAAAACCCAACCAAACCCACCCAACAAAACCCAACCAAACCCACTAAACAACACCCAACCAAACCCACCCAACAAAACACAACAAAACCCAACCAAGCCCACCCAACCAAACCCACCCAGGAAACCCCAACCAAACCCACCCAACAAAATCCAACAAAACCCACCCAACAAAACCCAACAAAACCCAACCAAACCCAATCAACAAAACCCAACAAAACCCACCAAACAACACCCAACCAAACCCACCCAACAAAACCCAACCAAACCCACCCAACAAAACCCAAGAAAACCCAACCAAACCCACCCAACAAAACACTACAAAAAACACCCAACAAAACCCAACCAAACCCACCCAACAAAACCCAACAAAACCCAACAAAACCCAACCAAACCCACCCAAGAAAACCCAACAAAACCCAACAAAACCCACCCAACAAATCCCAACTAAATCCACCCAACAAAACCCAAGAATACCCAACAAAACCAAACCAAACTTACCCGACAAAACCCAACCAACAAAACTCAACCAAACCCACCCAACAAAACCCAATATAACCCAACCAAACCCACTCAACAAACCAAAACCAAACCCACCCAACAAAATCCAACAAAACCCACCCAACGAAACCCAACAAAATTCAACAAAACCCAATCAAACCCAACCAACAAAACCCAAAAAACCAACAAACCCACCCAAACCCACCCAACAAAACCCAATCAACAAAACACAAAGAAAAACAAACCCAAGCCCACCCAACAAAACGCAACCAAACCCAACCAAACCCAACCAACAAAACACTACCAAAAACAAAACCCAACAAAACCCAACCAAACTAACCCAACAAAACCAAACCAAACCCAGCCAACAAAACCCAACCAAACCCAATCAACAAAACCCAACAAAACCCACCCAACAAAACCCAACAAAACCCAACCAAACAAATCCCAACAAAACCCAACCAAACCCAACCAAACCCACCCAACAAAACCCAACCAAACCCAATCAACAAAACCCAACCAAACCCACCCAACAAAACCCAACAAAACCCAACCAACAAATCCCAACAAAACCCAACAAAACCCAACCAAACCCACCCAACAAAACCCAACCAAACCCACCCAACAAAACTCAACAAAACCCAACCAAACCCACCCAACAAAACCCAACCAAACACACCAAACAAAACCCAACCAAACCCCCCCAAAAACACCCAACAAAACCCAACCAAACCCACCCAACAAAACCCAACAAAACCCACCCAACAAAACCCAACCAAACCCACCCAACAAAACCCAACCAAACCCACCCAACAAAACCCAACCAAACCCACCCAACAAAACCAAACAAAACCCAACAAAACCCACCCAACAAAACCCAACAAAACCCACCCAACAAAACCCAAGAAAACCCAACAAAACCCAACCAAACTCACCCGACAAAACCCAGCCAAAAACACCCAACAAAACCCAACCAAACACACCCAACAAAACCCAACAAAACCCACCAAACAAATCCCAACAAAACCCACTCAACAAAACCCAAGAAAACCCAACCAAACCCACCCAACAAAACCAAACCAAACCCACCCAAGAAAGCGCAACAAAACCCGACCAAACCCAACCAAACCCACCCACCTAACCCCAACCAAACTCACCCAAGAAAACGCAACAAAACCCAACCAAACCCACCCAACAAAACCCAACCAACCCACCCAAGAAAACGCAACAAAACCCAACCAAACCCACCCAACAAAAATCAACAAAACCCAACAAAACCCCCCAAACAAAACCCAACCAAACCCACACAAGAAAACCCAAGAAAACCCAACAAAACTTACCCAACAAATCCCAACAAAACCCAACCAAACACACCCAACAAAACCCAACAAAACCCACCCAAGAAAACCCAACAAAACCCAACAAAACCCACTCAACAAAACCCATCCAACAAATCCCAACAAAACCCACTCAACAAAACCAAACTAAACCCAACCAAACCCACCCAACAAAACCCAACAAAACCCACCCAACAAAACCCAACAAAACCCAACCAAACCCACCCAAGAAAACACAACAAAACCCATCCAAACCCACCCAACAAAACCAAACACAAACCCAACCAAACCCACCCAACAAAACCCAACAAAACCCAACAAAACCCAACCAAACCCACCCAACAAAAATCAACAAACCCCAACAAAACCCAACCAAACCCACCCAACAAAACCCAACCAAACCCACCCAAGAAAGCGCAACAAAACCCAACAAAACCCACCCAACAAAACCCCAAAAACCCAACCAAACCCACCCAACAAAACCCAACCAAACCCACCCAACAAAACCCAACCAAACCCACCCAACAAAACCCAAGAAAACCCAACAAAACCCAACCAAAAACACCCAACAAAACCCAACAAAACCCACCCAACAAAACCCAACAAAACCCACCCAACAAAACCCAACAAAACCCAACCAAACCCACCCAACAAAACCCAACCAAACCCACCCAAGAAAACCAAACAAAACCCAACCAAACCCACCCAACAAAACCCAGCCACACCCACCCAACAAAACCCAACAAAACCCAACAAAACCCAACGAAACCCAACCAAAACCACCCAAATACCCAACCAAACCCACCCAACAAAATCCAACCACACCAACTCAACAAAACCCAACAAAACCAAACAACAAAACCCAACCAAACGCACCCAACAAAACCCAACAAATCTTAACCAAACCCATTCAACCAAAAACAACAAAACCCACCCAACAAAACCCAACCAAACCCACCCAACAAAACCCAACAAAGCCCAACCAAACCCAATCAACAAAACCCAACAAAACCCAACCAAACCCACTAAACAACACCCAACCAAACCCACCCAACAAAACACAACAAACCCCAACCAAGCCCACCCAACCAAACCCACCCATTAAACCCCAACCAAACCCACCCAACAAAATCCAACAAAACCCACCCAACAAAACCCAACAAAACCCAACCAAACCCAATCAACAAAACCCAACAAAACCCACCAAACAACACCCAACCAAACCCACCCAACAAACCACAACCAAACCCAACCAAACCCACGCAAGAAAACCCAAGAAAACCCAACCAAACCCACCCAACAAAACACTACAAAAAACACCCAACAAAACCCAACCAAAATTACCCAAAAACCCAACCAAACCCACCCAACAAAACCCAACAAAACCCAACCAAACCCACCCAACAAAACCCAACAAAACCCACCCAACAAAACCCAACAAAACCCAACAAAACCCAACCAAACCCAACCAAACCCACCCAACAAAACCCAACAAAACCCAACCAAACCCACCCAACAAAACCCAACCAAACCCACCCAACAAAACCCAACAAAACCCACCCAACTAAACCCAACAAAACCCAACCAAACCCACCCAACAAAACCCAATCAACAAAACCCAACCAAAAACACCCAACAAAACCCAACAAAACCCACCCAACAAAACCAACAAAACCCAACCAAACCCACCCAACAAAACCCAACAAAACCCAACCAAACCCACCCAACAACACCCAACCAAACCCACCCAACAAAACCCCAAACAACCCATCCAAACCCACCCAACCAAAAACAACCAAACCCACCCAACAAAACCCAACAAAACCCACGCAACAAAACCCAACAAAACCCAACCAAACCCAATCAACAAAGCCCAACAAAACCCACCCAACAAAACTCAAGACCCAACCAAACCCACCCAACAAAACCCAACCAAACCCACGCAAGAAAATCCAAGAAAACACAACCAAACCCACCCAACAAAACACTACAAAAAACACCCAACAAAACCCAACCAAACCCAACCAAAATTACCCAAAAACCCAACCAAACCCACCCAACAAAACCCAACAAAACCCAACCAAACCCACCCAACAAAACCCAACAAAACCCAACCAAACCCACCCAACAAAACCCAATCAACAAAACCCAACAAAACCCACCAAACAAAACCCAACCAAACCCACCCAACAAAACCCAACCAAACCCACCCAACAAAACCCAACCAAACCCACCCAACAAAACCCAACAAAACCCAACCAAACCCACCCAACAAAACCCAACAAACCCCAACAAAACCCACCCAACAAAACCCAACCAAACCCACCCAACACAACCCAACAAAACCCAACCAAACCCAATCAACAAAACCCAACAAAACCCACCAATCAACACCCAACCAAACCCACCCAACAAACCACAACCAAACCCAACCAAACCCACCCAAGAAAACCCAAGAAACCCAACGAAACCCACCCAACAAAACACTACAAAAAACACCCAACAAAACCCAACCAAAATTACCCAAAAACCCAACCAAACCCACCCCAAAAACCCAACAAAGCCCACCAAACAAAACCCAACCAAACCCACCCAAGAAAACCCAACAAAACCCAACAAAACCCACCCAACAAATCCCAACTAAATCCACCCAACAAAGCCCAAGAATACGCAACAAAACCAAACCAAACTTACCTGACAAAACCCAATCAACAAAACCCAACCAAACCCACCCAACAAAACCCAACCAAACCCACCCAACAAAACCCAACAAGCCCCAACCAAACCCACCCAACAAAATCCAACAAAACCCACCCAACACAACCCAACAAAACCCAACAAAACCCAACCAAACCCACCCAACAAAACCCAACAAAACCCAACAAAACCCAACCAAACCCACCCAACAAAACCCAATCAACAAAACCCAACCAAAAACACCCAACAAAACCCAACAAACCCACCCAACAAAACCAAACTAAACCCAACCAAACCCACCCAACAAAACACTACCAAAAACACCCAACAAAACCCAACCAAAATTACCCAAAAACCCAACAAAACCCAGCCAACAAAACCCAACCAAACCCAATCAACAAAACCCAACAAAACCCACCCAACAAAACCCAACAAAACCCAACCGAACAAATCCCAACAAAACTCAACAAAACCCAACCAAACCCACCCAACAAAACCCAACCAAACCCACCCAACAAAACCCAACCAAACCCACCCAACAAAACCCAACAAATCCCAACCAAACCCACCCAACAAAACCCAACCAAACACACCAAACAAAACCCAACCAAACCCACCCAAGAAAACCCAACAAAACCCAACAAAACCCACCCAACAAAACCCAACAAAACCCACCCAACAAAACCCAACCAAACCCACCCAACAAAACCCAACCAAACCCACCCAACAAAACCCAACCAAACCCACCCAAGAAAACCCAACAAATCCCAACAAAACCCACCCAACAAAACCCAACCAAACCCACCCAACAAAACAAACAAGAAAACCAAAAGAAACCCACCCAAGAAAACCAAACAAAACCCAACCAAACCCACCCAACAAAACACACCCAACAAAACCCAACCAAACCCACCCAACAAAACCCAACCAAACCTACCAAACAAATCCCGAAAAACCCACCCAACAAAACCCAACATCACCCAACCAAACCCACCCAACAAAACCAAACCAAACCCACCCAAGAAAGCGCAACAAAACCCGACCAAACCCAACCAAACCCACCCACCTAACCCCAACCAAACTCACCCAACAAAACCCAACAAAACCCAACCAAACCCAATCAACAAAACGCAACCAAACCCAACCAAGAAAACCCAACAAAACCCAACCAAACCCACCCAACAAAAATCAACAAAACCCAACAAAACCCAAAAACACCCAACAAAACCCAACCAGACCCACCCTACAAAACCCAACAAAACTTACCCAACAAATCCCAACCAAACCCACCCAACAAAACCCAACAAAACCCAACCAAACCCACCCAACAAAACCCAACCAAACACACCCAACAAAACCCAACAAAACCCATCCAACAAATCCCAACAAAACCCACTCAACAAAACCCATCCAACAAATCCCAACAAAACCCACTCAACAAAACCAAACTAAACCCAACCAAACCCACCGAACAAAACCCAACCAAACCCACCCAAGAAAGCGCAACAAAACCCAACCAACCCACCCAAGAAAACGCAACAAAACGCATCCAAACCCACCCCCAACAAAACCCAACCAAACCCAGCCAAACCCACCCAACAAAACCCAACCAACCCCCCAAAAAACGCAACAAAACCCAACCAGACCCACCCAACAAAAATCAACAAAACCCAACAAAACCCAACCAAAAACACCCAACAAAACCCAACCAAACCCACCCAAGAAAGCGCAACAAAACCCAACCAAACCCACCCACCGAACCCACCCAAACTCACCCAAGAAAACGCAACAAAACCCAACCAAGCCCACCCAACAAAACCCAACCAACCCACAGAAGAAAACGCAACAAAACCCAACCAAACCCACCCAACAAAACCCAAGAAAACCCAACAAAACCCACCCAACAAAACCCAACAAAACCCACCCAACAAATCCCAACAAAACCCACCCAAGAAAACCCAACAAAACCCAACCAAACTCACCCAACAAAACCCATCCAAAAACACCCAACAAAACCCAACCAAACCCACCCAACAAAACCCAACAAAACCCACCAAACAAATCCCAACAAAACCCACTCAACAAAACCCAAGAAAACCCAACCAAACCCACCCAACAAAACCAAACCAAACCCACCCAAGAAAGCGCAACAAAACCCGACCAAACCCAACCAAACCCACCCACCTAACCCCCCCCCCAAACTCACCCAAGAAAACGCAACAAAACCCAACCAAACCCACCCAACAAAACCCAACCAACCCACCCAAGAAAACGCAACAAAACCCAACCAAACCCACCCAACAAAAATCAACAAAACCCAACAAAACCCAAAAAAAAAACACCCAACAAAACCCAACCAAACCCACCCAAGCAAACCCAACAAAACCCAACAAAACTTACCCAACAAATCCCAACAAAACCCACCCAACAAAACCCTACAAAACCCAACAAAACCCAACCAAACCCACCCAACAAAACACACCCAACAAAACCAAACAAAAGCCAACGAAATCCACCCAACAAAACCCAACAAAACCCAACCAAACCCACCCAACAAAACCCAACAAATCCCACCCAACAAAACCCAACCAAACCCACCCAACAAAACCCAACCAAACCAATCCAGCACAACCCCACAAAACCCAACCAAACCCACCCGACAAAACCCAACCAAACCAATCCAGCACAGCCCAACAAAAACCAACCAAACCCACTCAACGAATCGAACCAAAACCATGCAACTAAACGCAACCAAACGGACGAAACAAAACCGAAACGAACCCATACAGCAAAACCCAACAGAACGGAACCAAACCCATCCTACAAAACCAACCCAAACCCACCCAACAAAACCCAACCAAACCCACGCAGCAAAACCCAACCAAACCGTTTTAAACCCACCCAACAAATCCCAACCAAACCCACCCAAAAAACCCAACCAAGCCCACCCCAAAAAAAACCCCAACAAAACCCACCCAAACCCACCCACCAAAACCCAACCGAACCCACCCAACAAAACCGAACAAAACCTAACCAAACCCACCCAACAAATCCCAACAAAACCCACCCAAAAACCAAACCAAGGACACCCAACAAAACCCACCAAAACCCAACCGAACCCACCCAACAAATCCCAACAAGACCCAACCAAGCCCACCCAACAAAACCCAACAAAACCCACTCAACAAAAATAAACCAAACCCACCCAACAAAACCCAACCAAACCCACCCAACAAACCCAACGAAACCCAACCCAACAAACCTTAACCGAACCCATCCAACAAACCCCAACCAAACCCACCCAACAAAACCCATCAAAATCTAACCAAACCCACCCAACAAATCCCAACAAAACCCAACCAAACTCACCCAACAAAATCCAACCAACCCCACCCAACAAAACCCTACCAGTCCGACTTCACAAAACCCAACCGAACCCAACCAAACTCACCAAACAGAACCCAACCAAACCCACCCAACAACACCCAACAAAACCCATCCAACAAAACCCAACCGAACCCATCCAACAAAACCCAACCAATAAAACCCAATCAAACCGAACAAAACCCGATCAACAAAACTCAGCAAAACCGAGAAAATCCCAACGAACAAAACCCGACTAATCCGACCCAACAAAACCAAACAAAACCAAACCAAACCCTACCGCAATAACCCCACAAAACCCAACCGAATCCATCGAAACGAAACCAACCCAAATCCAATTAACCAACCAACCCAACAAAACCCAACGAAACAAAACCATTAAAACTCATCCAAAACCAAGCAAACCCATCCAACCAAACCCAGCCAACCAAATGCAACAAAACCTAATCAAACCCAGCCAAAAAAATTAATTAACATGTAACCAAATCCAACCAATCAAACCCAACAAAACGAAACCAAACCCTACCACCAAAAACGCAACTAAGTCACCAAGTCTACTAAAACCTAACAAAACCCATTTAATTAAACCCAATCAAACGCAATCAACAAAGGCCAACACCCAATCAAACCCAATCAACAAAGTCCAACACCCAACCAAACCAAACAAAACTTAACCCAACCAGATCCATCAATCCAAACCCAACAAATCCACACCAAAATCAACCCCAAAAGACCCACGATTAACCCAACCAAACCCAACCAACCAAACCACCCAAACCAAGAATTTCAATCAAGCCCAACAAAAAACAAACTCAACTATACCCAACTAAATTCATCACAACCTATGGAACGCATTTCAGGCAAATCTCGTTAATAACGGCGTGATTGGTAGTAACGGCTTTGTAAATTGAGGTAACAACGGCGTGATTATAATTAACAGCGTAGTAAATTTTGGTAGCCACGGCGAAATTTTAAGTAACCACGTGCTAAATTTCGTTAACAGCGGCGTGATCAGCAGTAACTGCGTACTACAAGAGGTTAACAACGGCGTATTCGGTTTCAACAGCCAGCTAAAAAGTGGTAACGTCCTTGTCGCGATCAACCGCCGGCGTAGGTAACCATGTAATTTCAATCAACGACGTGCAAACAAGAGGTAGTGGCGCTGTTCCAGTTAACGCAAATACAATTAACGACGATGTAAACGGTAGTCACCATGTAAACTTAAATGGCGCTTGTAGTCAATGGCGCCGTTTAGATAAAAAGCTGCTGGGTGGGGCGTGGCAAAGTGTTTACCAGTACTTCCACATTTGCTTTGATTTTTTGTTGTGACTCAATTATGACAATCTAAATCTACATAAGAACAGTGACATATTGGTGAGTGGGAACCTGTATTCATTGACCGATGTATTTCCGACTAAAAGACTTTAGGCAATTTATTTGTAATTGACTTTACATTTCGACAACAAATAGGAAAATCAATGAGAAGCCAACATTACCTCGTTTCATTGTGTTTTGTGTGTTTTTTTTGTTTTTTTTTTTTATTCCCCTCTGAGCACTCAACCAATTCATGTGATGTATTGTCCACACTATGTAGATTAATCATAATGTTTTGTTGGGGCCCAAAGATCATGTGGGGTCATCAGAGGTCAATTGGTCAAAAACTTGCAAACACTTCATCTCAAGAAGGGTAACTTCGAGGGGCACTGTACATCGCATGTGGACTGTCAATATTAAGGAGATTATTTTTATGGTTTTGGTGTAGGTCAAAGGTGACTTAGGGTTGCCAAAGGCCAAAAGTTGAAAAGCTTGCAACACAATCTCAATCTATCATAGAAAAGGAATCGCGAAGCCTTCTGGGCAGTGGCGTAACCAGCGGGGGGGGGCAGGGGGAAAACTGCCCTCCGACACAAAAAACTGGAAGGGAAGAAAAAAAGGGAAGGGAAAGAAGGGAAAGAAAGAAAGGAAAATTTGGAAAAGAGAAAAAGGAGGGTAAGGAAAGAAAAGCTAGGCAGAAGAAAAATGGAAAACGGAAAAAGAAGGAGAAAGGAAAGAAAAGGGAAAGGATAAAAGAAAACATAAAAAAAAAAAAAGAAAATGAGCCAACTATACCATCAAAAGCAAGATTGATCTGCATTCATGGAACACTGTTTTGGTCAATATATGAACATTCATTTAGAAAATATATGAACATTCATTTAGTCGCCTAAAGTTAACAAAGTAATATCTGAGGTCCGCTTTATCGGACGAAAGACTTCCCCTCTCCCCCTTAGAGAAAGCGACATTTCTGCGAGTATTGACTTTGATCCAATCATCAACACATTCAGTAGAATGACCATCTGATGAATGGAACTTAATTATAGGACAACACAGCCCACATTTAAATACCGTTCATGCAAGGAGACCAAGAACATCAAGCGTGTATCTTTTCCTTTAACGTCTAAAAAAATTTTATTTGGATGTTATATACCAGATATATTTTCATGTTGACATATGAATTGTTGAATTCGAGTTCGTGTAAATTTTTCATTTTACCTAAAGACACCAAGTCATGTAAGTGTTGACCATATTGCATAAAATTTGCTCACATTTGGGATGTGAAAAGTAATCTTTTTCTAAAGTCCTCCCGACTCTCTGTCAAAGGGCCAGGAGGTGAAAAGTAATCAAAATTACATTCAGATGGTGGTGTTTGAGGAGGGGAGCCGTCTACAACACAACCATAGGCCAAAGAAGCGGGGGGATGGGGAGGCCACAGCCCCCCCCCCCCCGTGAAAAATGAGGAGGCGGAAGCATGCTTCCTCCCCCCTCCCGGGTCAAAAAAAAACCTTTTTTCATTGTTCAAAATCTCAAAAGGAGCAAACCTGCAACTTGAGGTGCATTTGTTCTCCCACATAAATCAGTTTGGCTTCTCCGAGCTCTGGAAATGACAAAATCGGATATTTACCATATGTGACACCACATCATCAATAGACACCGGCAGCTATATTGCCATATTTGTTTACTGTCTTTCATAGAATTACAAATATTCTTCAATGAAAGATCTTGATTTTGAAATATCTTGTCTAAATAGTTTGGGAAACTTTTGAAATGTCATTGTAAAGTGTCAGCTCGTAGGCCTTAGAAAGCATTCATTGTGTAGCATCAATGATTGAGTCGTCGTGCAATCTAGCTTCTTCGGGGAGCAGTTCATAGTTTGGTTTCGCCGAACGGCTCTTTGCCAGACAGTCGGGAGGACTTTAGAAAATGAGTCATTCTCAGATTTGCCACCAATATTTGAAGGAGGTGCAGATTCTTCAGTAATCCCCCCCCCCCCCCAACTCTTTCAACTTCCTCACAGGAAACTCAGAATCCCAAGCTTTCTGCAATACAAGCCCCATATCAACATCTTAATATTTCAAAAGGGCAGAATTTTCGGCAGGCTTCGCGCAGTGGCGTACCAAGGATGGTACGCCAATGAATACAGGTTCCCACTCACCAATATGTCACTGATCTTATGTAGCTTTAGATTGTCATAATTCAGTCACAACAAAAAATCAAAGCAAAAGTGGAAGTACTGGTAAACACTTTGCCACTCCCCCACCCTGCAGCTTTCCAACTAAACGGCGCCATTGACTACAAGCGCCATTTAAGTTTACATGGTTACTACCGTTTACATCGTCGTTAATTGTATTTGCGTTAACTGGAACAGCGCCACTACCTCTTGTTTGCACGTCGTTGATTGAAATTACATGGTTTCCTACACCGGCGGTTGATCGCGACAAGGACGTTACCAACTTTTAGCTGGCTGTTGAAACCGAATACGTCGTTGTTAACCTCTTGTAGTACGCGGTAACTTCTGATCACGCCGCTGTTATCGAAAATTAGCACGTGGTTATTCAAAATTTCGCCGTGGCTACCAAAATTTACTACGCTGTTAATTATAATAACGCCGTTGTTAACTCAATGTACAACGCCGTTACTACCAATAATGCCGTTATTAACGAGATTTGCGTGAAATGCATTCCATAAAAACCAAACCAAACCCAACCAAACTGAACTCAAGAAAAATTAACCAAACCCAACCAGTGAAACCCTAAAAACCAGGCACAGGCTTACACCTACTCAATTCGGCATGGCAGCCGTTCACTTGAATTTCAACACATTTGGCTGAATAAAAATGTAACAAGGTTAGATTAACAAAGAGTTAAAGTACCAACGTTTGCAAAACATTATGCGCTCTATCAAGGTGGTAGTGCACGATGGAAAACTAATGAAACGAACCATTTTGTATAAGAACCAGAATGCAAGGCATTCATACTCGCGAATGGAGGCGGTCTAACGGTTCTAGTGATATTGACAGAGTTGCCAAATTTTAGCCACTCCCTGATACGAACAGGCAGTAGATGGTGAATTTGTTATGATGAAGATGTTTGCGCATTTCAGAAAAGGATATCACTGTTGAAAATTTATACAGGTGAAACATTAGTTATGTGAAGAAAGTGAAACAGAATTGTTTATGCTACAAGCTCGACGTTTAGAAAAGTATATATGAGTGATACGTATATATGATGTTAAAATTGACTAAACAAAACAGGTGGTGGATGATATTTTCTACTAGATCTGGAAAATAGAAGTGCTTCGATTGCAGAAGAATTGTTTTATTAATAATTTCCGACTGTAGCCAAAACTGTCAGAATTTCACACATATTATTGGCAGTTCAAAATATCAAAATTTCCTCACGAATGACAATTGCATTTTTTAAACTTCCTTAGTGTTCTCAGTATTGCTCGAGGGCAGTGCTTATAACGGTTCGGCAGTTCAACCGTATCACCTGTATGTATATGCATCGCATTATCACCAACCGATAGTAAGCACTTCCAGATCAGAAGAGATGCAACTTAACTATCATCTCGAGTGGCTAATGAATAGAGAGAGATAACTACGCAGTCTTTTATTTTACTACTCCCTCGTCAGAGATCTCTCTTCCCATTCCTACCATAATTGTCAACAACATAAACAGTACCGGTATAAAATTTCTCACCTTCCTCTTCTTTCTTTGGTTGGATAGGTGCGCAGCTAGAAAGTCCTTTCCCTTACAGTACGGTTGCTCAAAAAAACCATTTTAAATTTGTCTTTCAAGGTTGCTAAATTATTAGCACAGCCACCAATAAAAGAATCTAATGTGAGAATATTTACAAAATGTAAAACAAAAAAAACTTGGGTTGAGGTTAACTAAGTTATTTCGATGCGGCTAAGCAAATAAAGCCTTGCGCATGGCCCATATTTGACTTTCCACTGAAACACATCAAACTCTCGAAATGACCTTTTTAAGCCACGGTAGCACTTGATATCATCAACTGTATCAGATGTCGTTCGGCTGATCACGTGGTCACCGGCAAAGCAAGCGCATATTGGTAAGGGCGATTCAAGTTACAGTTGAAACGTTTAGGTCAGAAGAAAACTACGCAGTTACTATTGCGCCATTTTCGCATCCGGGAGACTACGCTATCTTATCCGTTCTCTATTCCTAACCCTCTGTGACCGTCTTCAGTTTTGAACAAAATAAGGTATAACTTAAGTTTGTCGCTCTTGTTACAGTTATTAGTTCCTTGGCCATGAAAAGAAATCACCCGTTCAATGTTTTCTTTACAACAACGCCGAAACTTTCACGTCAACAGATTGCTGGGATGTTTCAAACTGTAAGAAAAGAAGGGTAGCGACCATGTCATAAAGAACGGCAGTTGACAAAAACTATAGAAAGGGCTTCTGAGAACCCCATATAATCGCTTCCTGGTCGTTCCAAGAACCATGTAATTGAAATATCCCTGAACTAATATGCCTCATCGTGTGATGAAACCTGAGACATCCTTAAATAAATTATCTGTTTTCATGGTCAACGCCTTTTAATTTACAAACACTAAAAAAAACAAAACCAACAAGGCACAGAATAAAAACACTGTAACAAGTCTATAAAGCGGCTGCTATACTTCGCATTCGCTCGTAAAAACTGAATGTGCAGAGGCCTTTTGGATACTGAGGTTATCGTTATTAAGCTTAAAAAGAGTATCATTTGCTGAAGACAGAAACAAACCTTCTTCAGCCTTCATATCAATGGTAGGTACTGTAATGATCTACGATAGGACACATGAGAAGGAATCATATTAAATTTCACAGACGCACCCAAAGTATTTTAGACTGGGTTTTGAGTTTCTCTGTTTCATAAAATATCAATAGACGTTTAAGGCTAGCATGTTGGTTGTGAGCATTTATTATTGTTGTGCAACAGGAGTCTAATTCAATGCTCAGAAAGAAAGCCTAAACATGATGAACAATGGATCCCAGTGGCGTAGCCATGGGGGGGGCTGGGGCCTAGGTCCCCCCCCCCAGATTTTCTTCAGCCCCCCCCCCCCAGGTTTTTTGCGTTCTGATGAAGTAATTGAAAAAATAAAATGTTTGAACTGAAATAAACTTTGAAGTATTTCCTTCAAAACAGTAAATAAATAAAATGTGTAAAAATTAAACATGGATGAATGTGTGTAAAACACATTTTGTGCGCAGGTATGAAATTAAGTAATAACTTCAAAATGCCTACTTTCACTAAATTAGATACCGTTTGTGACCTGTACTGTCGTTTATTGCATTTCACTTCGAAGATGAAACGAAAGTCTCGACGACAAGCTTCAATGTGACTTTGTTGGGTCAAAACCCTTTCTGCCTTTCGGATGGCTGATTGACTTACTGAAAATAAGGCAATCGTACACTGGAGACCACTCTTACACGACCATTCCTATACTTTATCATACACAAAATATGTCGTAAGCAGGTAAGGGTAAGGTACTGCCTTCGGATAATTCTTCCCTTCCATCCTTAACCCCTTTAAGATTTAAAGCTTTTAAAATAGTCGGCCATTTCAGGTATTGCGTTACACAACATTTAAAAACAGTCTCAAGAATAGTTGTTTCTTTTAAGCCACAGGCTTCCCAAATGTGTGGGGATTTTTTTTTTTTATCTCTTAACCTTTCGTTACCCGTACTATGATACTTTTCCATTTTCGGGCAAATGCTTGAAAGAATTTGGATATTCGACAATTTCGGGCATTGTGTTGTGATTATCTGTAACGGTCATAGCTCTTTGAGCTAATAGCCGAATAGATCCAAATATTCTACCCACCATACCAAATATGGTTTTGGAACGACTTTGTATATACATCCTCAGGAATTTAAAAAAATCCCTACATAAGGTAGAAAAATGCCAGATGCTTGGAGCACACTTAATCCACACCAAGGTAGCCAATTTAAGCCACTCCAAATATGTTAGAAAATTATCCATCCTGAAACCCGACGAGTAAAAAGTCAAGATATTCCGAAGATATGAAGCGTGTCACAGTCTACCTGAATTTATTCTGAAATTCAGAGTGGTGCACAATTACAGAATACCCTGCAACTGTTTGAAGGGCAAAAATAAACTCTCCTACAGGTTATTACTAATGTGGGGTCCAGGGGGAGAAGCCTCGGGAAGCTTTACAACTTTTGCACTATGAAAAGAAATAGTTGTGCCAAAGAATAGCCGAAATGTAATAAATATATATATATATACATATATATATATATATATATATATATTAATATATATATATATATATATATATATATATATATATATATATATAACAAATAGTAAAAACTGGTAAAACAAGAGCATATATTTAGCTTTCAGGACCACCGGCCCCTTCCTCAGAAACGTGTTTAGACAACTAAAAGGCAAAACGAAAGACAGACACTATAAAACGGATGAAAGGCAAAAAGCACTTACTAGAAATTTAAAAACAGACCCAACCCAACACAAAAGATAAAATGTAAAAACTAGGACCCTAACAAAGGAGATAAAAGCTAAGTAGAAGCAGGAGACATAAAAGGGGATAAAAAGGCGGCTACAGTCTACGAGCACGTCGTTTTTTGGCTTGACAGTTAAAACCGTCATTTATGTTGAGACCCTTTGGGTAGACACAATCCAAATTCCAAATCCACTCCCTCTCCTTTTTATCCAAAAGATTATCCCTATCCGAATTGCGAGAAGAATGCACTACATCTAAAATCTGAAAATAGAACTTGGTAGGTGAATGTGCCTTGAGATGCTTGTAAAGCTCTGTGCAATGTTTAAAATCAGAACCACCCTTAACACATTTTGAAAGATCTGACTTATGAGCATTCATACGGATTCTAAAGTTATTAGTTTGACCCACATACTGATAATTACAAGTCGGACAAAAGATACAATAAATAACCAATTTAGCATCACAAGAAGTATTAAAATTTCTGCACTTGAACTTTCTACCAGAAGAAGTACTGACAATAAAATTATTACAAATAAGCAGACCGCACAACTGACAGGGTTTGGTCTTGTTCTTATTACAAGGTGCGCAGGGGGTCCCCCGACTGGGAGGAGTTTTAAGTTTAGCCCGGACTAATAATTTTTTGAGATTGGGGGGTTGACGGAAGCTAACAACAGGGGGGTGAGGAATAACACGCTTCATTAGTGAAGAACAATGGAGAAGAGACATATTTTTATGTAAAATGCCGCTAATATCAGGTAACCCCGGATGGTAGTCAACAGTAAAGTAAACCTTCTTGTATTCCTCTTCAGTACTAGCTGGGGGATGGGTGGGGCTGGTAAAATTGGAACGGGCCCTTTTAATCTGCTGCATAACTTTACGTCGATTATAGCCGCGTTTTACAAGGTATGTGGCAAGATCATTGCAACGACGAACTGCAGTTTGAGGGTTAGAACAGATTCTAAGGATCCTCATAGTTTGACTATACGCGATACTACGCTTAATATGACCAGGATGACAACTGTTAGACAAAAGAAATTGATGGGTGTCGGTCGGCTTAATATAAAGGTCAGTGCTGATTAAACCCGCTTCATTTTTAACAATAGTAACATCCAAGAAGTGAACAGTAGAAAAAGAAAAATCAAAAGTGAACTTTAAGTTGGGGTGCTGAGAATTAAGAACCTCCATAAACTCGAGAAATTTACCAGACCCCGCAGTCCAAACAACAAAGATATCATCAATAAACCTGAGCCACACGTCTGGTTTATAAGGAAAGGACGCAAGCGCTTGTTCCTCAAACACACTCATAAAAATATTAGCATAAGAGGGGCCATTTTAGTACCTATGGCGGTACCTGAGGTTTGTAAAAAGAACTCTTCATTAAATTCAAAGACATTATTGTTTAGGACAAAATGAGCCATTTTACACACAGCACTAACAACCTGAGTTGGGAGTTGTCTATTGCTCAAGAAACTCCGAAGAGCTTCGAGCCCATCCTTATGAGGAATACTGGGGTAGAGAGACACCACATCTATGGTAGCGATGATAGCATCTTTGGGAAGGGGACCAAGCTTACGTAACTTATCAAGAAAGTCCATTGTATCCCGAACATAAGAAGGAACAGTAGGCACAAGGGGTTTAATAAAAAAATCAACTAATTCTGAAATCCCCTCAGTGGCAGAACCACACCCAGAAATAACGGGCCTCCCGGGCACCCCATTTTTGTGGACCTTAGGTAAAAGATAGAATCGGGCAGCTCTAGAATCAGTGGGGGTAGCAAACTCACACATATCATCAGAAATAGCATTCTGGCTAACCAAAGACTGGAGCATCAAGGATGCTTCATTTTCAACATTGCTAATAAAACTGCTGTCAACCCTTTTATATACAGAATCATCACCCAAATGACGATAGCCTTCTTTAACATACCTTTCTTTGTCCATAACGACAACCCCTGAACCTTTGTCAGCTTCCTTAATAACAAGTTCAAAGTTATTTTGTAATTCTGTAATAACGGAACGTTCCTGAAAAGATAAATTACTGAAAAAACTGCGGCATGGCGCTTCCAATAATTCTTTTTCAACCACATCAATGAAGGCGTCAAGATGTTTGTCTCTGTTAATTGGAGGAATCCAGGAAGACTTTTTACGAAATTTTAAGTCACCGACATCAGTGGAAGTTTCCCTGTCGTGGAAATACTCAGCTAAGCGTAACGAGCGTCCAAACCTCGATATACTTTCTTTGAGGGCGAGACGGTCAACATGAAGGGGCACCGGAGCAAACGTTAAGCCTTTCGCAAGAAGATCCAATTGGGCAGACGACAGCTCTTTAGAAGACAGATTAATAACTGTTGAATATTTGTCTCCCCTCAAAGTGACCGGTTCCATATCCCTGCTGAGGTAACCCGAACATTTTTCTACCGGCTGGATACTTAATTCTCCCGGGAGTGAATCAAATATATATATATATATATATATATACATATTAGTGAGTTCCACGTATGCTCCATATCGACAAGAAAACCAAAAAATGATAAAAACGACGGTATTCAGAGCACAATAGTCTGTATTTGAAACGAATATTTCGGACACTCCTTTGCCCTTCAACTGCGTTATAACAAATGTAGCAAAATTGAAACAAACAAAAGCTGTAGCACAAACCGCCAAACACGCAGAGATGAATTTATGCGCACAGTACGAACTCCTCTGAGAGAAAAGTCGCGGCGCGCAAGGAAGGTGAACTGTTGCTTAGGACTAACGGTTGCTAGCAAAACTAAAACCACTGAGAACGCCCAAGTCTTTGTTTAGGCCCTGTTTGTACGTATTAAGGGCTATAATCCACTTACTCTCCGCTCGGAGTCGCTGGTTTGTTGTAGTGAACCCCGAGCAGAGGAGTATGCAACGCAGATTAGAGAGATTATGCCCTAATCTGCAATAATGATTGGAAACGGGAAGGTTGACTTTGTCGATGATTGACTTTTTGTGATTGTTAAATCTCAACCTAAACTTGGGGCCCGTCTGACCAACGTAGTTACCTTCCTCGCACGCAGTACAACATAAAAGGTATACAACATTAGGAGTATCACAATCAAGGGAAGGTGGTCGGATAGAAATAGTTGATCCAGGTGGAGTAAATGATCGATCTGTTATAATGAACTGACATACTTGACATCTTGGCTTATCACATTTCTTATTACCGGTGCTTAAAGACTGAACTAACTTAGATGATGTAAGAAGAGTCTTTAAGTTAGGAGGCTGTCTCCTGGCTTTTAGAGGAGGGTCCCGAAACAAATGCGATATAGAACTTTGGTTTCGAAGCACATCAAAATCGTGACGAATTATATTGTGTAAGTTCTCGGTTTTAATGGAATAATCGAGAACAAGGGGGATACGAGAACTGCTGGCTTTTGATTTATACAAGAATAGTTGAGAATAGTGCTGTACAAAAATGAGCAAATGGCCTACCATGCTCACATTCTCAGAAAAAATTGTTCTGCCGCCAACGCAACTTAAACCATTGTGTCAGGAACGTACCTTTCACGCAGGCAACGGATGGGCTGTAAGCACTGATCTATATTACGGGATTGGTTAACAGTCAACACGCAGCTGTACAGTTAACGAAGCCAAGTGACCACTTCTGTAGCATTCCCGTCTTTTTTAGATCTGCGCAAATGAGATTTCGCGGAACTGTGACTGACAAGGGGTCTCCCCCTTTATGTTGAATAATGTATAAGTAGGCGTATAAATGGATAGAACAACACGGTAAGTGGACATTTTGATCTTTCCTTCTCTTAGAAATCAAAGATTTTTTAGGTTTTTTCAAACAAATACTGCAAATTACGCTCCCAAAAAGAGGCAGTCGATTCTTATGTCTCAAATTAGGACCTCAAACTTTGCGAGTACCTGACTCATTGAGGGATGTAAAACGATTCTTTTGTATCGACGTTTGAAGATTATAGTATAGGCTTTCTGTTGATACCAAAATTACGTAGTTTAATTTATAAATTGTTTTGTAAACAACTGCTAAACCCGAAGGGGCATTTAGCGTACAATGTGTATGAAGTATGTACTATAGTACATATCGTATTGGTAAATGTACACAGTTAACGTTGCATATCCTACAACGTAACTGTCAGTACTATTCCAGTATGGCTCGGATAACGTCGGTCATAACAAAATAATGAACGACTTTTATACTGTGGGATTTGCAGGACAGGTACCCATTGCATTTACATTCTTAAAAACTTCCAGTGTTGCTTGTAGACTTGTAGTCTATGAAATTTGAAGCTTCAGTTTTCATGGCATATTCAGTAACATTGCAATGTTGGCAAGTGGGGGGCTTACAATAAGTTACATGTAACTTTGCTGTAAAGTCGGTAAACCTGGGACTCGTATGAATCATGATCAAGTCAGCCTGGATTAAGTTAACAAACTCCAAATTTAAAGGGTTCAACTTCAGTCTGGACATATCCACGGGTTAATATTCTTTCTTACCTGATAGTTACTGTGCCACAAACAGAAAAACTCAGTCCTTTCCACATTTTCAATAAAAGATCGACCTACAGTATAATGGTATACTGCACTGTAATTAAGTTCAAGTTGTCTATTTCTATATAAAGTCCCATAGGTAGCCTATAAATTGCAAAGCTGCAGCTTTGCAATTTATACAATTTCTAGCCCTTTTTAAGCTTATATCATTTAAAAACCTTACCACATGGACAACTACGTACTACCATCTAAACTGTGACTTGCATTTTAAAACTGCTGGTTAACTTTAATGAAGGAGTGCGGTTTCGGTGGAAACAGAAATTAGTGCTGTGAGTACTGGCTGTATGGCATATACCAAGCTAAATAATTTTTATTCAGTAACAAGAATTACCATCCCTCAAACTAAATCTTATCCTGGCTGACTTCAATTGTCCCAAAAGCTCACCTCAATGTGGTGCTTAATTCAAGCCGTTGGATTTCAAAAATCACGGGAACCCATTTGTGGGTTGTGTCATTTTTCACCATGGTAACTCATGGGAACCCACTTTTGGGTTCTATTACAAAATGCATGGGTGGTAACTGATTGGTGATAACTAGTTTTGGGGTTCCGTGATTTGATCATCAGAGGTCCACCATGCGATGGGGAAAAATCGTTTCCCGTGAAATCTGACGGCTTGTAAACTGCAGTACAGTAAGCCTACCACTGATACAGTGGTTATGACAGCCATGATATGTTCAATTGCAGTGGTCAGTTTTGTCACACTCTATAGCTATACCCAACTTCGTCTTAAAATGAATTCTCATCAGTGTGGCACTCAATGAAATGAAAACTGTAAATTGATTCCTAGATTTTTTTACATTAATTATATATTTCTGATCTTTCAGGAGGTCACATAAAGGAGAATCATATTGGGCAACATTTAGGTAGTTTCCTGCAAAAAAAAAACTGCATTGTTACATTGACTGTTTGAGATACTATAGGCATATCAAACTGGCCTACTGCCAGTAGAAATGAGCCTGGAACATTCCGTCACCTCACAAGAGGACAGGATAGTGATGAATTATCATCCTAGCTGTCCAGCTATCATCGTGTTATTTTTAGGACCAGTATTTCATGTGAAAAGAAATTCACAAGGAATTCAAAGTAAGATATCCCATTTGCCAAACCTCAGCTGATATACTCCTTCCCTTGCAACCTTATTGAAATTTGCCTTTGCCTTCGGTACTTTTCATTTTTACCCAGAGTAAATGAGGAAAACCAATAGCACTTGTTAAACATAGTACTGATGATCTATCCTGCAAGACCCTTCCTGTCTAAGCAGGCCCATTTAGAAGGTCTCTTATTCATTTTCTTGGTCAATGTATTATGCTGACTGAGTGTACTACATGATGCATAGAATTTATTTTTTTTCAAAGAATGAACATTGGATTGAAGTGGTCTCTTATTCATTTTCTTGCTCAATGTATTGTTCTGACTGAGTGTACTACATGATGCATAGAATTTATTTTTTTTTTCAAAGAATGAACATTGGATTGAAGTTGATAGAGTTTCCTAGTATAAAGATTTTTAAACCAGCTTTTTAGTTAGACCAACTTTTTTAAAGTGAGGTGATTTTCACTGTTTTGGTGCAAACAAGATGCAGTTTTGCTCTGTGTCAACAGAGCTTGCCATCATGGCTATGACAATGTATGTGTATACAGGCATATCACCTTCAAACAAGTGCAACACTACTGATTAGTTTAATTTGTAAATGGCATTGCAACAAACATAATGTTGAAAAAATGTCGAAGGAGCAAGTATCACACCATATTCTCCGAAATGGGAACAATGTTGGTGAGGATAAATTAGGCTGCTGTTGTAACGTTTTACATAGGACGACCTGCATTAACGTTCATTTCGCGAAAGTAGGCCCACTATACTGTGTACATACCCTGTGCGCCACAATCGATTCGTGGTGGAATTTACCGAGTACCTGACTCATTGAGAATATTTTAAAGTGCAAAAATGGTACCACTAGATAGAAAACAAAATTTTCTCTCTATTAAAGTAAAAATTGAGTAGTTTAAAACACCACCGAATAAATGCTGAACGATTTTGCAGAGCATTTGAAACCCATTTTAGACGTTTCATAAAATGAACTAAAATCCTACCTTTCACCCGTAAGTTCACTCAGAACCAGGCACCGAAAGTATTTTTTACATATTATTCATTGATTTTCACGGTTTTAAAGATTTTTTGGTTCCTAGTTTCTGAAATAATTGAGTTTAAATGTCATGACTTTTAACTAATTAGTATTCAAATCCTTATGACGTCACGAAACGTCATGCATAAAATGTAAGAGAAGGAAGCCCTTTTCGAGCAGTTGCGATGTGACTGGTAAGTATTGTTTCAAAAGTGAAGCAACCGGAAGTGCACTGTTGGCCATATCACTAGGACCCAAAACTTACCTGCTTGTTTACGTTATGTGCCGAGTATTGTCCAAAGAGTGTAAGTAGAGGGCGAAAGATTCGTTGGGTTTATTATGCAGCACCGGCGAGTTCATTCAAGACGATGAATTGATAACGATTTGAGAGCCGTATTTTCTTTTCCAAAAAGTCAATTCTACTTTTTGGGGGCTTTAGTCAAATTAGCCTAGTTGTGAGTTTGATTTTGTTCGGTAAAGGGAAGGCGTTACACTGTCACACGATATCATACACTGGCCTACTGTAGCCTAGCCATACTGCTGTAAGTTAGGCTTAATTAGATTTTACTGTACTGTGCTAGTGCAGCAGCGAAGCAGTTACTGTAAGGCCCAGTGTTACATGTTTTGAGGGACAGTCATGTATCAACTTTCATAGGCATTAGGCAAGCTTAAAAATGATGACTATTGTGCACTCCAAGCTGGGAAGGCTTAAAGAGCCATACAAGTGCCAATCACTGAAAAATGAACCTCACTTTTCACTGTTTTCCCTGAAGGTAGGCTATACTATATACACTGAGAAAAAGCATCAACTACTCGCAGGCATTAACAAATTAGTAGAATAACAATGGCGTTCATTTTTCGGTGGTTAAAACTTAAGAACTATGTCTACAGTTTATCTACCTTCCCCAATTTAAGAGGACAAGTTTGCAAAGTTTTTTTTCAGATCTTTGGTCCTGACAATTTCTGCATGGTTTCTTTCCCCATGATACACCTGGATCTTGCACTGAACATTTGGCAACATGAATCTTATCTACAGCGGGTCCACCATATGTGGGTACCAAGCTCTTGAAACACTGAAGATAGATTGAAGTTGGCCAGGACTGAAGTTGCAATGGCAGGAGGGACACCTCAGTGTGGAAATCTTGATAAACTTGTGTCCAGGAGAAAGAGCGACTAAAACCCAGTCAGTACCATGTACAAGGGACAAGCCTTGGTAACATCAGGAGCCTGCTTCAACCAGCTGACCCACTTCAAGAAATTCAGTTGGCTGGATAAGGAGACAGACAAGGCTACCAGTGTTTGCTTTTAGGCTATACTGTTATACAGAGAGTGTTGTTTGAATCTGCTCTGTGTGTAGCAGAGACATTGTTCGCCCTAGTCAAGATACATCACTTAAAGATTTCCTGTCATTTAGCGACAGTCGTTTCAGTTCAATCTTCTTGGACGACATCTTCCCACATGACTAGTGAGTTTGTTACATCATCATAGGCATCATCAAAGGACGTGGCATGCTCAACTTAACCAAATGATTGGAAAGTGGGCCGTAAAACTCCTTCTATATAATTAAATCAACTAACATCATCATAGACAACAGACAGCTGAACGAGACCTGTTTTTTTTTCTTCTTCTTCTTCTTGAAGTTGCATATAGCATTCTTTCTTATGAACTTTACTTTGTAGTTGTTATTAATTGATCGCCAGTAGTTGTGAATACACTTTGGCCATTTGGGGAGTCCTGTCTCAGTTTTTATCTCACAAGTACAAGAATGATTTTCTTCTTATGTTGCCCAGTAATCCACACATTTCTGTAACAATCAGTCTTGTTGTGTCAAGACTTGCACTCTCCATCTCTTTGTGACATAACGCTACAACTATGGAAGTCATATGTAACATACCCCACCCCCTCTCTGGGTATGCCTTCTGCTTAAATTATTTTCTGTATTATAGTGATGACATCATAACTGTAACCAATATTTCATCGTACTGTAATTGCAAGGAGAGTTTTACAAATCAATCCACAAATTAAGGAGTATACAACCAGCTCAAAATTTTACATTATGGGCTTAAATGTGTCTTTTATTTTTTACTAATAGTGCATAAAATGGCAGTTCTGGGTTAACCTGAAGAGTGTGGGCATAGGTGTACGGGGTATTTTTCTGTGAGAGGGCAAGGGCATTTTTTGCTTGATAATGTCACCGTTAGTCATGTTTTGCCAGAAAAGACCAACTCCTTTTGCCTGAATTAGGAGGGCGAGTGCCCCCCCCCTCCCTGCACCCCCGCCCCATACGCCCATGAGTGTGGGAGGTTTCCTCCAGTAGATGCTTCTTCTCATACTCTGATTACACTAGGCTGAGTTGGTTTGAAGAGTCTCTTTGAAAGCAAGGAATTATTTTGATGAAGCAGGATGATTCTTAGAGCCTAGTGCATTGCAACATTGTATACACAGGAGCTGCATGCTTCTCTGCCATTTCGGCAACAAATCCAACAATATAAGAGATGACAGCCAATTTTACTCAGAAAGGTGGAAAATATGGGAGCATCAGCTATCAACAGGGAGATAGGGGTTATCAGGACTGGCTGCAGCCTGGGAAAAAACTCTGGGGTTGGGGAGAGGGGGAAGTTCACACACCGCATACGAAGAGCTCCACCATCATTTAGCATATGGTGTATGTATGGTTTGGAAGTCTCAGGGGGAGGTTGGCGGTTGCCCCCTGTCCAATTGGCCCTCAGGCTACCTACGGCCATGGTTATGCCTACAACCAAAAGTATAAAGTCTGGTCACAATATTTTAATTTTATATTTTGTTTGAACACTCTCAGTGGCATCTTCTCTTGATTGTGGGACGATTCAATTGGTTTTTTATCCTTATAATTTTGACTTTTAATCTCCTAGCTCATCATTATAATGGGCCCATGCCTGTACTAGTATTATATTACACTAAGTTAATGGCCTATAGCCCTACAGGACGTGGACAGTAGAATAGCGGAATCTTCGGCCAAAATCCACTCACAATTGGAAGGTTCTGTGAATGTTTTTTTTTTTATGTTTTATGCTGTCTCAACATCGCTCTCCCCTCTCTTTCACTTTGGTCTCATTTTTTCACTTTTTTTACAACCCCGGGCACAACACTGCGTTTACCGTCTGTAAACCACTGCTCACAGTACAGGGTTTCATTTTTGGAGGCGCTATATGGGTCCTAGCAATTTGGCGACGACGGACAACTGTGAGCTTCAAAAACGTAGACGCTGATACAATGGGTTACACAATCCAGTAATATAGATCAGTGGCTGTAAGATGTTTCTACCTCAGATTCGCCATTTGAACATGCGCAGATTAAGCCGAGACGTGCCAACGGACTTTTAGCGGTTGACAAGCGTGTTAAACAAGCGGGGATTTTCTATGGTGTGGTCGTGGAGTAAGTACTAGCGATAGTCTGCGGAGCGGCGTTCAAGTCAGTGACTATTTTATGAGTGATCAAATCAAGTATAAAAAGAAAGTCAATAGAACTGCGTAACGACTTATCGTCCTTCGAAAAGAAGACTTCCTACATGCCTCAAATAGGCTGATTATACTATTGGAACACCGTCAAGTTGGTGAAATCGGTGAAATACTCGAAATTTCCACTTCAAGGAAAAATCAAAATAACTGCGTGGCAGATGAAATGCTGTATAACGTAAGTATTGTTCGTGTGTAAATAGAGTAGCATCACACTGAAGGTATTCATACGCCGAGCCGAGAAAGAAGGCACGAGTTCACTTGATAAACTCAGCAAATCCAATAATCGAAGCTGTAGGCTTCGATTAATAACCATTCCTTCTTTGATAAGGGTCTATACTCTACCTTGGATCGGTATAAAATTTATGATCGAATGTATGATTACTACAACACTTTCGACCTACACATTCTAACTTCGATCTACCAACTCCATTGTCCAAAGAAACTTTAAGCGTTCAGTCAGTTCCACTTGACTGGTCGTCACATAATTACATAATTTTCTCACGTGACGTCATAATTGGTTTGCCACGTCCACTGCCGGACAAACGTTAATAATCAGGCATCATCAGCTGCTTCTATAGGTATTCGTACTGTACACCCCGGTTTTGCCCGGCAGTCAAGAAAAGGTCTGGGCTTATGACGCCAATGCAAGAGTTGTCTCTAACAACTCCCTGGTGAGTGAAAACACTCAATTCTAAGCTTATTAACGGCAATCATTGGTCGTCTGATTTCCTTAATATATCAACTAGTCTCTTCCGATGGACGTTCGGTTGACGTAAGGGTGAGATCTTCTAGAAGACTCGTGACATTTGTAACGGATTCACACCAGGAAGATGTGCTGTTGATTTTACTATGTGTTAGAACATGAGTCCACCATGTGAATCTTTGGTGGATACAAAATGATTAAGGACCATTATAGAAGTAATTGTTTATGAAGGCGTACTCACAAGCATCCATCTCTCTCTCCACCTGTCTTCCAATCATAGGCACTGCCGTCAACATTCTTTGAGACTATTTCATGACACAGGAAAGGTACTCCAGCTTTTGTAAATCTTTGGTGGTAACCAATCTTTCGCGATCATCACCTTGTGGTACAGGAAACGAGATATTTGTTCATTGCGTCGATAATGTCCAGTTTTAATAGAGCACTCACTGAAACAGCTAACTTAGGTTATGAAAAAGATTCCTTAGAGGAATTCCTTACGCGACGGTCTAATAACTAAGAGCTCTGTATGCTCTCTTAGACTTAACTTAGGTAAATTTCTTATAACTTAATATATACTGTTTATACCACTTGTTCGCTTTTAACTGTAAATGTAGCAACCCTATCGCGATTGTCTGTAAATCTTTCTAACATAAGAGGTTAGGGAGGGGTTAAGTCAGGGCAGCGTGGAGTAATGTTATGTACAGATGTAGGAAAACGAAGATTTGAGAAAGGTGACAATTAGAAAGCAATCAAGGGTGTTCAATTGAACCCCTCAGACAGCCGGAAACGGCATTTTTCCAAGCTTGTATAACTATAAACGAAGCAGTCGCCAATTTGTGCCTTCGTTTGCAGAAATAGAAAAAAATTTCAGCAGCTTGCTAAAAGTAATCAGAAAATGGTCTTTTATTTTTTAGGACTAAAGTTAACATGAAACTGATAAAAATGCAGGCTAAATGTTTTAACACATTCTTGGTTCAGTCTATGATCTACTGAATCGATGAAACCATGGTTAAATCCATGAACTACTCAATTCACGAATTGATGAAATCATTTCTGCTGGAATGGTGATCTACTGAATTTAAGAGAATACATCCTCACCAGGCGCGTAGCGAGGATTGAGTCATGGGGTGGGGAGGGGGGGGGTTGGGGACACGAAATGAGGAAAAAGTATAGGGATGGAGAGAAAAGAACCGCTTTTTTAGGTTTTATTTTTGCATTGCAAGGTTGGCTCATGTGGGGGATCTGGGGGTATCCCAACCCCAACCCGATTTTCATAACCGTTGCCCTTATTTCTAATTGTAGGTGTGATAGCTAAATGCAAAAAATGGGCACTGCAACTGAACACATTCCTTTTTGTACGAGTATTTAGTTTGCCAATTCAAAACACCCCAGACCGTTTTTAACATTCACCAGAATATTCCACCATTTCGAGCAAAGCGTTTAAAAGAATGTAATATGAAATGGGGCTGGGGGGAAAAAGACCCATATTTTTCCATGAAATTAATTTGAATTCCACAATTCTGTTTTTCTTTACAGTTTTAAAAGAATTAAGGTAATCGGCTATTTCGGGCATTGTATTTCTTAAGGTTTAAAAACATGGCTGAGAATTGATTGTTTCTTTAAAGGTATAGGCTTCCCATATGTGTCGCGAAGTTTTGGTTTAGCGTTTTCACTTTCATAGATATGTTACCATGGCTATGATACCTTCCAATTTTCAAATTTTTGAAAAAAATTGCATTTTCGACCATTTCCGACGTTTTGTTGGAAAACACTGTGAAGAGAAGCTTACTAATAATAGCTATCTCGGGCTGCGCGATTGAGTACTAGTTTTCCAGTAATTTTTTATCTTTCTTTTCTTGTCTTGTCTTGTCTTGTCTTGCCGTGCCGTGCCTTGCCTTGCCTTGCCTTGCCTTGCCTTGCCTTGCCTTGCCTTGCCTTGCCTTGCCTTGCCTTGCCTTGCCTTGCCTTGCCTTGCCTTGCCTTGCCTTGCCTTGCCTTGCCTTGCCTTGCCATGTCTTGTCTTGTCTTGTCCAGTTTAAAAAGACCGGGAATTGATAAGACTTAAGGACGTAACACCTCTTGGATACAACTTTCTTTTCAACTGAGGATAATACTGTGTATAAACTGTGGTTGCCAAGGTACATGTGCTTTTCCTTTAACCATTTCTTTATATATGTCATAAGGTCTAATAATATAACTGAACGCGTAGTTACCATGTGATTGTAGATCAGTGGACTGGCATTTTCCTTTTTTTCTTTCACTTCTCATCAATATTTGGTGTAGAAGCTAAGCTAGACAGCTGCTTGCAGCTTTTCAAAGGACCAGGTGGGACGGTAATTTATGGTCAGCTGACACACTCAGCTGACCTCATGGAGACTGCTGCACTACCACTATTGCTAGTACTACTAAAACGCCAGTACTAGAACCAGTGCTATATATCCAGTCGCGAGAACGAAATTCTTGACGGCATTCCTTAAAAACTAGTGATATGCTTTTAATTACCTGTGTATTGAATAATAATAGGCATGCTCCAATCCCTGTGCTCTTTTTTTCTTTTCTTTTCTTTTTTACCTGTTTACAATAACGTCTGCCACTAATCGTACTGGTGCATATTCCTAGTCCTCCCAAAAACTGTCTTGAGCTCTCAGTCCGGAAATTTAAACACGATTGCAGGGGCCCGAAACTATCATGGTGGTCACGCAGGCCATAATGTGCAATCAGCGAACTCTCTGTGCGTGCTAAAAAATATCAGCTATCCTCAGGCTGCACTTTTTGACTTTGAAAATAACTAATTTGAGATCATTCAGCAATTAAGAAGTGTGCTTTCTGCTTAAAACATTCTTAGGGTGAAAAAACAATAGACATCGTATTTCGGGAATAGTCCCCTTCCCTACCCTGAACTAATCATTCAGACACTTAATATTTTGTACACAATGTGGTGTTGTGTCTGAATAAAGAATCTTCTACATTACCAGCAAAAGGATGACTTTTATTACTCAATGAGGTGATTTGGAAGAATATCATAAGCATATATACAAACTTAACATGGCGCGGTGACTCCTCACGGATGCCGCCGGATGTAGAAGTGCTTATCACTATTCAGTCGTTTTTCGGTTTGAAAGCTAACAAGTGAATTGATATCTTCCGGTAGTGTAAATACGTGTGATTTTAAATCATTGCAATTCTAGCAAACACCATTCTAAAATAAATGTCGTTTATACGGAACAGTTTTGGCTTCTTCGAGGCTTTCCACTTCAGAACAATTGAACATAGACGCACAACAACTGGTTTGAGGTTCATTGATTGGGCAGTTTCTTCACTAGTGAACATTTATGCACACGTTTACATTCTTACGCGCTAACAACACAAAATCAACATCTGCGTTCGTTTCCCAAGCATAAGGAAGTACGAGTGAATTACTCCGGACTGCACACGAAGAAATGCATTGTGCGCGTACTGAACTCGCTTTGAAAATGCACGCACGCTGACATTTCGTCACAATGGAATTTTTGTTACGCATGCATAGATGTGGGCGCAGATCAACGAATTGATAGTTCTCACGTGACGTCAGGGCAGCCTTTCTTTTGGCGAATCTGGGCCATGTTTGCGGGCAACCCCTATATATACGCACAGCTTTGCCCATAGACATGGCGGTTGCCAGTGCCTAGTTGTGACGTCACTGAGAACCATCTATTGACGAATCCGATTAGCGCTTGTTTTTAGTGACTGTAGGCCGCCATTAGTGGGGTCCATCAGCCTTTAATCGTCTTTATTTATTGGTTATAGTACATGAATTTTAAACCCTCATAGATAGTAAAATTGGAGAATTTAAGATACAAATTGTAAAACCATCCATGACAGGGGTAAGCAAGGAAATCGAAGGATTGAAAGGTGACGGACCCCAGTTTTGGCCGACTGGAATTAGACCATCACTTGCTCTCTGGATTCGTGTATAGACTGTTCCGGAAAACTATAGAGATTATGCACCTAACGTCAGCGCGTTCCACTGGATGGAAAAGATCAAAGGTAGTCGTGGTGTTACCGAAACGCGGGCACAACAGCGCCTTAGAAATAATTGTTGTTAAACGGAGAGATGTATAGTAAGTGATGGTCTGATTTTAGTAGGCAATTACTGGGGTCTGTCACCTTCTTATGTTTCATGAATGATGAAACGAAATGCCTTTTGATTCGCTCAATTTCTCTGTTTATGAAGATTTGAAATAACATTTTAAAGACGATCTTAGGCTAATGGACCCCACTAATGGCTGCATACAGTCACTAAACACTACAGCTAAACGGATTCTTCCATACTCATATCCAAACAACATGTCTAACACTCGCGTTTATTGTGGAGAAAAGGGCGCGTAGCAAACATAATTTTATAGACTTAATTTGCATCAGTAAGGGACGCCAGAAGTCCAGGATGCGAGGGGAGCTTGTAATGGATCCAAGTTCATAAGGATGCGTCATATACAGTACACAAATAGTATTGAGAGTGCATTTTCATTTTGATGTATTCGTAGCTACAACCCACCGGGTGTCATGTGTAGATCCGTATTGTCAAAACGAGTGGATAGTCAAGGTGATCAAGTACCGGTGGAAAGGAGGGCAGAGTGACACTTATGTTTATTCATGACTTTTATCGAGTTTTGCCAGTACACACATTCCTTAAGCAGATGTAGGTTAAAGTATAACAGCGAGGGAACGTAGGAGTGAAAGAGCCTTTGATCAGGGAAGATGCTCAGGAGGTAAAATTTGCATGAGAAAGGGATGCCTAGGGTGGTTTTCTCCCTGTAGCTCGTCCAATCTGCGAAGTTTGGATAGGCACTGCTGTTCTGGGCGTCACCGTAAGCACATCGGGCCATATATGAAGGGCTCCCGTGGCCGTTAATGTCGGGAGGAATCGATAATTTTGGAAGACAGGTGCCTCGTTTGTTGGCTGGCTTATATATTCGATGGGGAGTGGGGCAAAGCATGAGCTGGCTATATTTGAGTCAATACAGTATTTTTAGTTAAGAAAGTAGAAAAAGAAATTACGTTTCCGTTTCAAGTTACAAGAGTTGGTAAAATGTTTTGAATATTTACAGATTTTTTTTTTTTTTTTTGTCAAAGGAGTAATAAAAGCTTTTTCTTTTTGAGTAATTTAGAAGTTTGTATTGTATTCATTGCAATCCTTCACTCAATGTAAACGTTCTCGTTGGAATCAAAGAACCAGGGAATGACAATTTATCGAATGCTCGATCCGAGTTATCACACCGAGACGATCGAACGAAAATGAATATTGCAAAGAATGTTTGATATGTACGGCAATAAAAAGGCTTACCCAGAGAACCTTTATTAAATGGTTTAAGCTATAAAGAATTCTGATAAGGAAGTATGTAATAAGCCTTATTCACAAATAATTGCATTTAGTAATTCAGGAAATGAAACCTTTCGTCTTCAAATATTCCTCTGGTAAAGAAGTTAATTTCTGTAAGATCTGAAACAGGATTCATATGAAGCAATATACCTTCGCATTCATCGAGACCCTCAAAGCTGGAGACTTCTTTCTCTTTTTCTTTTTTCTTTTTTTTCGTGTCCATGTGTTCAGGTTTTCTACTACTTGGATATTGCCTGGAAAATATGTCTCGATCACACAAGCACACAAGTTTAATTATGATACTTGAAGATTTGAAGTACGTTTCTCCATTAGAAGAAACTTGTTCTACACACCTACAGTAGATTTTGCGAAAAAGCAATTTATTACAGTCAACTTTTTTACTGTAAAATTTCTGGGTAGATCCGCGCTGTTTAAAAAGGTGTTTCTCGATTGGTTGTTGCCATTGTATTGTAACGATTGTATTCTTTGTTAGGGTTAGGGATTATGCTATCGTTAGCCAGTAAGGAAATTTCTCGTTAAACAGTGCGCATAACCTCAAATTTTGTTTTAGAAGACTGGAAGGATCTGTAGCCTAAACGACCAGTTTCAAAATGGTTAAAGTGTTTGAGCAATTCTCGAACAAGTCAAGAAGTGTTAAAGAGAAACATCACCTAATACTTTCACAGACATTAAAAGTATCTATAGACCTTAACATACATTATGCTTATATAGGGACGGCGTCAAATTATTACGATGGGGAGGGAGCAAAGCATGAGTGAAGTGCTCCTTTCCTTCTTTTTCTTTCCTTTTATCCCTTTTCTTTTCACTTTTCTTGAGAATATCATGAATGATCCCTTTTGTTAAAGCAATGTATGTTTCCAACTTGAAAAGAAAGTTGACAAATAACTTCACAGGAGATCGAACTTTTTTCACAGCTTACTTTATTTAGTACTTTTCTGCCATAAATGTTCGTTATGGTTCACACAGCAATCTCGATCAGTAACAGGTAGAGTAACGCAACAAGTAAGAGCTAACCTTCGTTAATTAATACGACAAATAGCTATGCGCATAAAGCCAGCCTATATATATTTTAACATTTTGAGCTAGATAAAAAAAAATGCAGCAAATTCAAACACCGAAGGAGTTTACATACTTTAAAGTCGCTTGAAAAATAAAAAGAGATGAACAAAGATTGTTAATGCAAGATGAAGGATGAGGATATTAAAGAAAGGAGGAAAACGTTCTGCAATGGGTAAGGGGATGTTAATCATTAATATTTATTGAAGGTAGTATGATGATATGAATAAAATAGAAAAAAAAATGGTTATTTGATGTAAAATTCATAGAACGTAGAAAACATCCACAATCTCAATCAAAATCCTCTAAAAACTGGCCGTGACTACAAGAACTTCTGATCTGCACATAATATACAAATTCGTCTGTATTGTCGAAAGAAGAACGGGGCAAATGAAGCTTATTTTATTCTTTACCTGAAAAATCTTTATTTTAAGAACAATTGTACCATTAGTATGTCTTAAGGGTTTTATTTTGGTAATTTAAGTTGTGGTATGAAAACAGTCGGTATCACTCACTAAACCATACACTTTTTGAAGAGAAATCGCGAGATAATTTTACACTACACGTCGTTCTTACTGAAAACACTCAAATTTAGAGGCATATCTTGATAATGGTTAAAAGCATTTTCATTTAAAAATCAAAAAATCTCATTAGGTTATCCAGTTGCATTGTCGAAAACAAGGAATATTATTTAAGCGAAAATCCATCACTGTCTTATTAGCTCAAGTGGCACATGGAGTTTATTTGTTTAACTCACCAGCTTTCTTCAAATCTGCATACTTTTCTTCACAAACAAATGACAAAAGGAGACACTAAGACAACACCAGTGTACGTACTACCTGAGGGTGAACTTTCATAACTGAGTAGTTAACGATTCAATTCTGTTTTTAATTTTTTTTTTTTTTTTTTATTCAGACACTTTTTCAAATCATGCATAAAACCGTTACAAGCCAGAAACTTCTTCGCCGGATTTGAACTTATTGCATAACTTTTGGATGTTAAGTTTGACTACTTATGCTAGAAATAAACATTGTGGTTTGTTATTTCCTCCCACAATCCTTGGTAACCCTACATGGCAACTCGATATGTCCTTTAAAACTTGAATTCTTTTCCAAGCAAATCATAAGATTCGACCAGTAGGCAGTAAAGAGTGGCAAAAGTGTGAATGTCTTTACATAGGTGCAACTCAATCAAATTATTTTCGAAAAATGCTCTCCAGATTGCCAAAAGTGGCACTTGGCAAAGCTTACATGTAAATTTATCAAGACATCCTTATTTTTCATTTTTATAATAGAATTCACCACACTGAAGCCCTCCCCCTACCCCGCCGCAAAAATGTCATCCATCAAAAAAGGAAAAGAAAAATCAAATAAAATTTGCTAATATCACTTTACCATGCACTGTCTGTGCAGCACCTCTGTGAAGAACAGACACGCAAGGTCGAGGTACAAAAAATTAAACAAACAAACAAACAATAGAAGAAAAAAAATCTATTGCGACGACATAGAAGCTAGGCCTGTAGGACACGCACCACAATATACACGGCCGTGTACATTAGGGAAGCAGGCCCACTTTATTGGTATGTTTGTTTTATGCCCACAAGCATATCTGACAACAGTAGCCGCATTAATTGTTGTAACTCTCACAGTAACATCCGGGAAAAGGATCATGTACCAGACTTTCCAACTTTTGAGGAAATTTATGTGTGTTGCTATTTAAGCGGAGAGCCACAATCATTTGGAGCGGAGCGTGCAAGAAAATTTTTGCTTTTACAAACCCTCCAGATGACCGGAAAGGACTTCCTGAGTGTTCTAAGCTACGTGTACGCAGCCATGAAATAGGGGTCTCATGTCTGCAATACCTCATTCATTGAAAAAACTCAGTGTATGACTTTTTTCGAATTTCTCTCTTTCTTGAAGGTTGAGACTATTGACACTCTGTATCGTAAGAACACAGACAAGATAAGCCGAGTGTGAATTCGGTGCAAGTCTTAAAAGCTACAAGCTACATTCTCATGATAACCCTTAATTGTTCAAAAGTGAGACCTCAGAGCGTCACTCCTCTAATGACCAGCGCTAATTAAACCCCGGTGAAACACTCAAAAGAAGTGGCCAAGAATGTTATATGCCTCTTACCTGCCGTGTGCTTATAAATTGCACACTAGTACTGTGGTTTGTGTCCGTTAACCAAAATAATTTTAACGAACCCTTACCCAACCGTGCTCATAAAAGGACTATCATTGGAACACTGCGTAAACAGTAAATAAATTCATCTGAAGGCTTATAAAACGTTCGGGGCCGTAAATTTAAATTTATACACCCAAGAGGTTAACTAACTTAACTTATCCATGGTACTTTAACTTTGGCTCCATGAATGATGAAGCCTTGAATTAAACCCACAACAGCGTACGACATTTCGCTACTGATGAAGTTGCTGCCGTATTATTGCAATATGAGCCAGACAGCAGAAACCGGTCTAGCTTGGTCATAAGAACCAATCCTTTTTAATTCAAACCCCGCAGTGGCGTAGCCGTGGAGGGGGGCTGGGGCCTATGCCCCCTGATTTTCTCCAGGACCCCCCACCCCCACCCCCAATGCGTTCTGATAAAGTGATTGAGAAAAAATAAAATGTTTGAACGGAAATAAAGTTTGAAGTATTTCCTTCAAAAACAGTTAATTATGAAAATTTGGGACAATAAAGAAAACATGCATGAATGTTTGTGTAACACAGTTTGTGCGCATGTATGAAATCAAGTAATAACTTCATAATGCCTACTTTCACTAAATTAGATACCGTATATAATCTGCACTGTCGTTTATTGCATTTCGCTTCTAAGATGAAACGAACGTCGCGACGACAAACGCGAATGTGACTTTGTTAGGTTAAGATCGTTTATGCCTTTCGGATGACTGGTTAAGTTACTAAATACAATGCAATCACACGCTGGAGACCATTCTTACACGAGCACTCCTATACTTTATCATACACAAAACATGCCGTTAGGGTAAGGCTCTGCCTTCGAATAAGTCTTCCCTTTCATCCTTAACATGTAGTGCTATGTCGTGTCCCACTACTTCCCATGACAAGTACTGCTGTAGACCGATTTTTTCGACAAGTCTTCTTTTTACTAGTTGGCTCTGGCGTCCTGGCGGATCTGTAAAATGTCCCTAAGGCCCGGATTTTATGTTTTCCACACGATTCCTTCTTCTGCCTTGCGGTTTAAATATTTTGAGAGATTTACTCGTTGTATTTTAATTTTGACCACGTAATATACCGTTGACTGAACAGATACTGTACTGCACCATTTTGCATCTAGACACCACCGGGAAAATTGTTTCTTTGGTACTATGCATGTCACTTGTAAAATCTCTACAAATATTTAAAAAGAGTTTTTTGAAATTTTTCATGCTTCACAAATGAAAATCCTCAAACGTAGGCCTATATAATCAGTTAAAAGTTTTGCCAAACAAAGCACCGTTTTGCATCTAGGAAATCTCAAGCAGAGAAAGTTACTCAGAGGGGAACACAACTACTTTTGGTTTTCCTATTGAAACTTAAATCCATTCAAATATTGCTGCATTTGCGATTTACGTCCTCCTGAAGTTTACAATTTTTCCCAAGGGAAAGTGAGATACCCAGTTCGCTTCATCCCCCAGGGCACAGATCAGAAATGCCCAGTCCCTAAAAAGTGTATGTATTACCATTTTCCAAAGATTGGTTTTTTTTTTTTTTTTTTTTTTTTTTTTTTGAGAAGTGGCAGACATGAATTTCGTATTTCAAGGCTGTGTACATGCAGCTAAAACACGTGAGAAGTGCCGTTTACGGCCATCTGGAGGGATTGTAAAGCCCAAAATTTTCCTCGCTCCGCGCCAACTGATGGTGGCGTTCAATACCATTCATGCTGTGTAAAGTTAGCTTTGGTACTCTGCATTGTTTGAATTAGCTGTCAATCAAAGAGCTGAGCCAAATGAGAATTTTGGTACCCACGTACCAAAACTGTAGTTTGGGTGAGAGGTTTGGCCCTCAAAAATTCGTACAATGATTTCGGTCCTTTCCTAGAAAATGTGCAAGGTTCAAGGACTATGATAACGTCGGAGGGCGCACTCTCTACAATTAGCAACCGTGGGCTGTGGGGCGCGAGACGACGGGAAAGAGCTGTGCCGAGTGCTTCCACTGGTTACGAAATTTGATGAGCCAAACATCACGAATCTCGTGTTATTCTTGAGCAAGCAGAGGGATGTGTGTGATGGGTACTGCTTTGCGTGTGAGCGTGTGAAGGAGCTGAAATGCGTGAGCCGCATATGCTGGTCACTAAGTGAAATAGTCTGCACTTTTCCCAGCCTGCATAAATTTGTTTCCACAGTTGAAAACAAAAATTGCAAAAAAAGAAGGACCATACTGGGGGAATGAACTCAGTG
>CM074200.1:24211926-24487916 GCA_037179385.1 Holothuria scabra | reverse complement strand
AGGCAAGCGCCGGAAATTCTACGGACGTGCTTAAACAACATTAATACGTTTCATTTCTCAAATCCGATTCTTTTTCTTATGGTTGACCCAATTATAGGATGCTCAGGCAATCTTCCAAATGTAAACCACGCGTAAGTCTTACGCTATGATATACATACAGGACAGGTGTGGGGTCCGGGATTGGGGGAGCAAGTCTCCAATTCCGAGTCTCCCATCCCCAGAGTTACCCCCATTAGAAAGCTGGCAGGTGACAAAACATGTCGGCTCAAACTTGGAAGAACCATGAAAATATGTGCCATTGTGCTATATAGGACAAATTGTGGAGACTGACCACTTTTTATTCAAATCTCGATACAATAAACCAGCGTAGGGCCTAGAGCAGTATGGTGACAGTGCTTATGGTCCTATACAATTAAAGCCGTACTAGTTTTTGTGAATCGCCTCTGTATCTGTCGTCTCCCCAGGCATGAATTTTTTCGCATCGATGAGCTGGAAGAAAATCACAGTGAGCCCCGCGGGGTAGAACAGGGTGCAGTATATGACTAGAGAGCTGCAACAGCCTCTTGATATGATAACTGTATGTGTGGTCCAGCTTTGTAGAAGGTCAAGTCCGGACCCGTACGAGTTACGAGTGTGGAATTTTCAGCTTTCAAGGATTTTCGAGCTCCGGACTTAGACTCTGAGTCCCTGTACTCTTCTCAATAGGGAAAAATCGAACCTCATTGGCCTAGTTCTCCAAATTCTGAAATCACGAGGCCTGGAGACCGGACTTGACTTCAGCCCTGGTATATAGGCCTGCTTGTTAAATGAATGACGTGTGGTAGATTGGTTGCGGTCTGGAAATTGTACTAGGAGAAAGCGCACTCTCTTCATCTTTTGAGATTGCAAATATACTGCAAGAAGTTAGTTAGGTGAAGTTTAATGGCTCAGTTTCCAAGCTCAGTGGCGTAGCATATGAAGCATTTTTCCAGGGGGGGGCAAAGGTTTGAAGCATTTCCCAAAACTTTTCTCCCGGTCATCAATGTGTATGTATTTCATATAAAACATGCAAACTTACAAGTATAACAACATTACCATGTCATTTTGTGTAATATTATATCTGCATTTTAATCTTAAAGTAAAACATAGAGCAATCGAAATAACAAAGTATATTATTTTGGTAAACAATATCTGGGTTATTTATTAGTACCAACGCAGTGGCGTACGCAGGATTTCTCTGAAGGGGAGGGGCATGCAGTATGGTCTAAGCAAGTAGGGTGTCCGGAAATTTTTTGACGTTTTCTGTCAGAGCCTAGATGCAAAATGGTGCAAGATTTTCGACTTTGACAGGAACAGTATTAAAAGTTGAATCGTGGTGGTTCATGAGGATAAAACTGAAACTTTCGTGTCTGACATTGCACTTTCCTTATGCCATTTTATGCTACCTATATGCGAAGAAAAACTTGAAATCATTAAATTTGCCCACTTTAGGAGTCAAAAATAAGAGAGCATTGATCGGTATTTTGTGGTTTTTCTTGGCCACAAAATGTTATTTTGTTTTCATAAAGATTATCTAAGCGGAGCGCCACCATTGGCTGGCGCGGAGCGTAGAGAAAATTTGGAAAAATCAGACCCCTTAGATAGCCGGAAATAGCATTTTCCAGGCTAATACGAAGAATCTAGCCAGTCGCTTTCTTCTTTTGTCGTTTGAAATAAAATGCTCACTTCAATATATGTTCGCAAACTGCAAAGTGATCAGAGAGTTAAGAGCTAATTTTACCCCAAAAATGTAATTTTGCCCAAAAGACCGAGCGAAGCGCCACCATTGGTTGGCGCGGAGCGTAAAGAAAATTTCGAAAAATCAGACCCCTCAGGTGGTCAAAATAGCGTACTTATGCTTGTAAAGAGAATCTAAACATGTAGTCTTTTTTATCGATGCCACCAGTGGGAAACAGAGTCTACCTTTTTAAGTAAAAATTGGAATTTGACAGAAGTTGCCTAGGTCTATTTGTAGGAATTAAAAAAAAGTTGGCATCACTGAAAGACCTTGCAGGGACAATCCTTCCCCTTTGAAAATTTCTGAAAATTGGGTGTCCTTAGAAGCAATCTGGAGCCACATATGCTATCTTTTGAAGTAAAATCTGTGTTAATAAAGTTAGACTACGTATTTTTAAGAACAAAGAAAAAATGGCATCTGTGAGGGGGGGGGGGGAATGCCCCAATGGTCTCCCCTTCGCACACCACTAAGGAGGCCTAATAGTGGCTCGATCACACAGGATATCCTGTTAGAAAAGCAGTCTGTTAAGTGTAGTAGGCTACAAGGTACTCATTGTCGATTTATTGTTACACTCAAAGTGAGCAGAAAGCTATGTTCCCGATCTAGCTTGTAAGCCTCCAAGGATTAGGCTAAGTAACAAAATCTAAATGGGCCAACGGATCCCGCTAATTCTAATTTCTAGTTTATCGTTAGCCATGGAATGTTTCAGCCCCATCCATCGTTATGTACACAGAGTAAAATCGTACAGCTACTGCTAGCTTGTAGAAGAACATAACAACCTCGGGGTCTACGGTAGTGACTTGTCAGTTTTCACATCCTTTTACTGAATTTCCAAAGTATCACCTGAATAACAGCTTCCTGTGCACTGAAATGCACTGATCATAACCCCCGTGCGTATACAAGCACAAGAGAACATTCAATCTGCTACGCGGAGAGGACTTTTCTGTGGAACGCAAATTGGGCCGGTTCATGAGACACTGACGAAATCTGAGTTAATTTGTTGCATGAAAATACGAATTATGTATGAGAAATGTCTCATAATTTCTTATTCTACCAAAATTTTGAGAAATTTTTGTAATAATTAGAAGATTCATCAAATTTCCCCATTTTCATCAAATTTCCCCCAAAATTTTTCCAGGGGGGCAACTTGCCCCCCCCGCCCCCCCCCCCCCCAGTAGCTACGCCACTGTCCAAGCTATTGGTTCAAGTCGAGCCGGCCACGGTCTTTTTTGCAGTTCTGGCTCACTGGCTTGTTTTCCAGGCTACTCCATTGCTTATGCGGAGTATCACGCACAACGGCTGTAGGTTCCATTTTTCGAGTCTTTGTGTATGACTCTGGTCTTTGGTATCAGTTGCAAGAAGGTAGTACTTCCATACAGCCATATCGGTAACTCACGTCGGCTTAACAACTGAAATCATGGAACTACTGCTTTGTACCTCCATTGTCAAACTACTTGCATGAGAGGTGCTACTTTGCTGGTAATGCCGAGAACATGGGCAAAATTCGTTTTATGAAGTGGTCAATACGTTTGCCCATCAGCAAGGGATCGGGGGGGGGGGGGGGGGTTCTGTGCCATTGCAGGTATCACCTCACCAGTTTTCAATTGTATATTGGCAGGAATGCAAAAATGGTGAAGCCAGGATTTTTCAATGATTGAGTGCTTTCATACAACGAAACCTGATCACCGTCCCGAATGGACAATTTCTGGATATGTATACCCTCAGATGCAATCTAATGTAAAATATACCAGCATCATTTGAAGTCCATATTTTTTCATTACAAATGAATCATTTTCAATCTTTTTCTATTGGCCGCCATGGTCCCGTCCACCGCTTTCTGGCCAATGGCGCGCGGATTGGCTAAAAACGAAACATGAAGGGTTTGCTCCTCGTTTAAAAATTATGGATGAGAGAAATCCTCCCAATACTGACAGCTTCTTTCAAGATTTCTGCTGCCCTCGCAGACCAATATTCTTTCAACCTAGACTGTGTGCTTTTAGAGAAGAGGGGAAAGATGTAATTAAGAGGTCAGGTAGTTTCCTGATTTCGGGAAATTAGAATTCTTGAGGAAATTTCTCAGGAAATCCATTTTGCGAGACAAATATATTTGGCCAAGATTGGGGTGCACTTCCTAATTGAATGAATAAACTTGAAAAACAGAAAAGGTAAACGTTTTGCACGTAGACATCCTCTGTGAAAAGTTTTCTCGACGGAGAACCCTCCCCTTAGACTGTTAACAATTCAGAGCAACAAAGTTTCGGGAAATGTATCTGCTTGGCTTTCATCACTGTCCTGTTTATCTGCTTGTATGCGGGCTAATACGCTCTGTTAAAAATAATTATAAAAAACAAGAGTCCAACCAGGAGGCGTAGATGTCACTATAGAGGACGAAATGCAACTAATTCCAAATAAATCCCGTTTTGAACACTTGGAAATTTGTAAAACGTTGAAAACTTGCACACGTTGCATTTCCTTCATTTCGGAATTGCAAGACTACTTCACTCATAGCGTCCCTTGTATTATGACAATAGTGATGACTGCATCATGATTTAGTCATATATAGGCACAAATACATTGTATTGTGTTTTTCATTAAGGGGATTTCCCAATATTTTGTTAAAAGTAAAAACATTCCGGGAATGTTGCTTCCCTTGATGCAAAGTTCCAGGTAGCCTGTTTCAAATCTTGAATCTCAACCGTAATTGGGTCGCGGAATCCAGTTTTATGACCACGTGGGAGCATAATGCACCGTTCCTTGCTGAAACTCGAAGCGTACTTTATAAGCTGATAGCTTTTGATAAGATTCTGGGTTTTTGTTCTTTCAAGGGACCGAGTTGGTTTTTCGCAAGAAGTAAATTTGGGCTAAAGTGAAAAAGACTTTTTTCAATACCGTCTCCGCGTATGCACGGTTTTACCACACCTCTGTATGCCTGCAGCCCCTCATGCGCCATGACCCATTCACAACCCTATAAATGGCACGTACACTATGGCAAATGCACTTCCCCGATTGGTCCCTAATTAAACCAGAAGGCTTAAAGTGGCTCATTGAGTTGGTTCATTTGAATTCAACATGTTTTTCAAAACCTGTTTTCTTCGCGTACCAATGACCGCGTGTTTGGTCTAACAGTAAGAGCATCCGCCTCTCACGCGGAAGGCCCGGGTTCTATTCCGAGGTCGAGTCAAACCAAAGACTCTAAAAATGGAACCTACCGCGGTTGTGCGTGATGCTCCGCATAAGCAATGGAGTATAGGAAAACAAGCCAGTGAGCCACAACTGGAAAAAATGCCGTGGCCGGCTCGACTTGAACCGATAGGTTGGAAACTGGGCCGTAAAACTCCATCTAACTAACTAACTTACTTCATATACCAATGACAAAAGGTCAAACGTAGACAATATCCATATCTTACATACAACTAACTGTTTTACAATTAGCGAGTACTTAACGGTTCAATCTGGTTTCCAAGCATTCCTGAACAGACACTATTTCAAATTATGCACAAATCCGTAACAAGTTAGGACAGCACAAAATTCGAATTGGATAAGAAACTTGACTTATTAATACGCACTGTCGGGTGGTATTGCCCTTTAACACTATCATGAAGTTATCGATATCAACTCAGTGAGCCCCTTTAAGGTGCACATAGACAAAAAGAGTTGATATAAATAGCTTAAAGGACCAGTTCTCTCACCCCAAACGGTACAAATTCTCCTAACTTTCTTACTTAAGCCCCTCCCACAATTGTCTGAAATTTATCCTCATCCAGATACAATCTCAGTTTATTGCTTCAAGATGAACAAGATGGCCCTTTAAGGGTGCTGGAGGATATTAGCAAAAAAAAAAAAAGCATCAGGCAGTTACGCAAAAGCTAAAATTTTGATTTTTTTTAGTAACTTTGTAACGGTTTTGAAAACTCCAACAAACCAAGCCAGTCCTATTAGAGTGATAATTCACTCCAAAAGAGTGATCACTTTTAAAAAACAGAGTGACCATTGGATGCGCTCATGCAAGAATGATTTTTCCTCTTTATGTAGTGAATTTCATTCTTGTTCGAGTGGATTTCACGCCTCTGTGGGTAAGTTGACACTCTTATCTGCTAATGGAGTGAATTCACACTTTTCACTCTATCAGAGAGCGACCAAGTTCACCCTTTTGATTTAAGAGTATATTAGTTCCTGGTAAATGTTCACGTCAGATTTCACCTGTAAATGAAACTGAACGTCTGTCTTGCCACAAAATAATATGTGTAAGCTAGCTCTCTCGAAATTCCCCATGTTCTGGGGTATGATGTAAGAAACAGACTAACGCCAACGCTTAACCATGCAAGTTTCCCGTCAGTAAAAATCTCCTTCGCAGAACTGACGTTTGTGTAGCTAGCTGCGAGCTCTGTGTTTTAAAACAGTCAACGACCACCCTCAAATTACAATTTTTTAAGAAGTCTACCGCGATTCTCCGTTGCATTTGATTGACAGCAAGGTCAAAAATAGAGAGTATTGTAGCTCTTATTACACAGTTGTGCTGTACTGAAGGTATTTCGATTACACATTGGAGTCTCGTATACTCTCCTTGAAATAGCTCGACCAATGGATGTTGTTATGACAATGATTTTGGAAAGAATGGGCAGATAAGTAAAGACTCAACATGCACCGACATCACTGATTACGTCACTTAAGTTACTTGAATAACAATAGACTCAAAAGTTAGTTACTAACTTCAAATGAAGACGCACTAAAGAGCCCTGACCGTATTTGCGGTTAACTTTTGAAAGGATGCCTAGACTGAAAATCTTGGAGCACCCGTTGTGAGGTGCGAGGGCGCACTTCGTTTTCCGCGATCTTGTGAGGTCAAATGCGTATCGTCAGTCCCTACTTTTATATCGTCAGTAATGTTTTTCCCTCTTCTACCAAACTTGGCCGTAAAACTCCGTCTATATAACTTACTCCTCTTCTACTCAAAAGAAGGCGGCTAACATTTCGTTCAGGTCCCAAGCCACAGTAAAGAGCCCTAATCTTATTTGCGATGGATTTTAGAGGATGATTCGGCAAATCTTGGGCACGTTTTGCAGGGGTTTTTTTCTCGGTACATCACGACCGTTCGGGTTGAAGATCTTGTGCAGTCCAGTAATTGAGCATGCTTATACCATGAAGATTTGCCCCCAAGAAGCTCTGAGAATGCGCGTACGACGGCTTTTAGTCTGGTGGCTTCCACGCCCCCCCCCCCCCCCCGCCATTGAGCTGGGTGTTCAGCATAAGTAATGGGGTAGGGATAAACAAGCCAGTAAGCCACAGCTGGAAAAAAGGCCGTGGCCGGATCGACTTGAACCAATTGGTGTGAAACTGTGCCGTACAACTCCATCTAGCTGTCTAGCCTAGCCTTCACGTGGGCGTCGCTAGATTAACCCACCCTGCCCGACTCTCTTAATTCCGTAGATTAAAAAACAATCTGAAAGAGTGAAATTAGGGACCAATCTTAACTCAGATTGAAAATTTTTTCAATCGAATAACAATGATTTTCAATCGAATAAGATTGATTCTCAATCGAATGAGATTTATTTTCAATCTATTAGATGGAAATTTTCAATCGAAATTGCGGATTGGTCCCTATGAATTAACTGACCAATAATCCACGTATGTAACCTAAATGTCCCTTTTCAAAAAAATTGTTCATTGCCGATGTGAAAATCGTGGACTATTGGATCAAAAACATACCTCAAAGTTTCTACCCGTCCGGGCGAGATTGCATTCAGACCCGGTGTTCACGCTAAGATGCGCCATTGCGCAATTCCCAAGCATACTGAAGAAAGGTATTCGTCTGGGGGAAATTCCCACTCTTTTTCCTACGTGTGTTCCATGCTGATATTCGAGATTAATAAACATCTCCACTATGTAAGGCTCCATATTGTTCTTCTCACGTATTTTCACTTTACATGATTCTTATTAAGGGAAAGTGTGTGTTTATGGATGCATGATAAAAACCTTCGATAGGGTGTTTACTAGAAGCAGCGATTTGAGATCTCTAGAGCCCCCTTTGCAAAAAAAATCTAAAAACCCTTCAAATAAATGTAAGAGTTATCCCCCAAATGCACACACTACACAAACACACACACCACTTTCAAAACAATATTGTTAACTATGCACTGACCCAAATTATGGTCAAATCGTTGACCCAAACTAAGGTCAAAAGTTGCCATTTTATATGGTCATATTTGACCATTAATTAGTCACTTTTGACCATAGAAGTAGCTAATAATTTAAGTCGGTGCATAGTTGACCTAATCAATGGTCAAACTGACCGTAGTTATTCTAGAGTGAATCGTCTTAGTGATATATAGTCAATCCGATTAGAGCCTGTTTTTAGCGACTGTAGGCCGCCATTAGTGGGGGTCCATCAGCCTTAAATCGTCTTCATTTATTGTCTACCTAAATTTCAAATCCTCATATTCAGTGAAGCGGCTGAGAAAATCAAGATACAATTTAGTGTACAACCATCCATGGAACAGGTAAGGAGGGAAATTTAAAGATTAAAGGTAATGAACCCCACCAATGGCCGACTATAACCAGACCATCACAATCTGTCCGGATTCGTCTATACTTCCATATTTGATACCCATCAGAAATGGGCCGAGGACCGGGTGGAACTCTTGATCACTCATAAGCAAATAATTCGCTCTTGTCGAAGAGTAAGAGCAAGAGAGGAACAGTCAGATACGCTTAAAGGCCTGTCCACACAGGATGCGTTGCGTTTCGTTCCGGATACGACACGTTTTTCCCGCATCCTCTGCACGTAAATCAATGGAACCGTCCACACAGGATGCGTTGCGTTCCGTCACGATCGATGCGGGAAAAAAAGTTGACGTATCCTTCCGGATGCGTCAAAATTTGGCAAAGTCCATGTGCGTTCAGAAACAGAGTTGACGTACGGAAGCATGCGTCAACTTTGATTTCTCTCATGTTTTTCTTTCATGAAATGCAATTTAACGGGATATGGGTGCAAAATGGTACTAAGTTCGAGCTAAAAATCACAATGAAACGCCTGTAAAATAAGTAGAAAAGCTCATTTTGGGGGCATTTTTTCACAACATTGGGAATGTATAGGTAGGCCTAAGATTCTTTGAGTACCCAATACCCTTGCGATATTATTGACTTGGTAGTGGAAAGACGTTGTATTCATTGTTGGGACGGTAGGCAGGGGAAGTCTGGACACTAGATATGGCTGCACAGGGACATTTCACGGCACACGAGAAAATATTAATACACAATTTAGTGTATATAATCAGCGGCGTAGCTTCGGGACTTATGGGATCGAGCCCTTCTCGTCTGTGGAGAATGAGAGCCGCAATAACTACAATCTTGGACAAAACTAGATAGGACACCCCCGCTCCCCCGTGCAATGTTGGAGATAATAAGGCCAATTCTTAAACTTATTTTACAGGCGTTTCATTGTGATTTTAAGCTCAAACATAGAACCATTTTGCATCCATATCCCGTTCAATTGCATTTCATGAAAAAAAAAAAACATGAAAGAAATAAAAGTTGACGCATGCTTCCGTACGTCAACTCTGTTTCTGAACGCACATGGACTTTGCCAAAATTTTACGCATCCGGAAGGATACGTCAACTTTTTTTCCCGCATCGACCGTGACGGAACGCAACGCATCCTGTGTGGACGGTTCCATTGATTTACGTGCAAAGTGATAAAAGTGACGTTCCGTGTCGTATCCGGAACGGAACGCAACGCATCCTGTGAGGACGGGCCTTAAGGAGACAAATTCAAAGTTTGCTCATGTAACGTGTAGCAAAAACGTAGCTAACCTATGCAAAAATCCAACACTTGTATGTCCGTTGCCTGGTTGCTAAAGCTTGGCAGCCTGAGATACCACAACCAATGATGTTTAACGAACTTCCAAATAAAAAAATGAAGGTGTACAGAGTCCTTGTGCGCTAAAGGGTGATCTTTTTTATCAAGACGACGGTGGTTGTATCATTATCCCAACCAACTGGATGGTCAAGTGGCTGGAGTCAGGGAGTCTAGAGATCGATTCCGGGCCTGGTCATACCACGGACATATACACATGGACAGAGCATGTAACGTGTACGTCCTCACCGTAGATGGTCGCCACCGACTGGGATAAAAAAGGCGCACCAAGATGGCCGCCGTGAAGGTATAAATCGTCGACTCTGTCATATTTTAAATCAAAGTTTAACTTGAATGGGATACAATGTCATATTCCTGCAATACGTGAAGTGATTTAGACCTTACCTTTCCATATTTTAAAAATAGCTCAACTTTCTTGCAAAATATGGTGATATACTTAAGCAAGTCCAAGCTTTCACACAAAACCACAGCAGACGACCATTTTGGTGCGCTTTTTCTCACACGAACGATGGCGACAATGTACAGTGTAGTGTGCTCTGTCCATGTATAGGAAGTCCGTGGGTCATACCAAAGACTTAAGTTAAAAATGGAACCTGCTGTCATTGTGCTTGTTGCTCAGCATAAGAAACGGAGTGGGAAAACAAGCCAATGAGCCACAACCGCAAAAAAGACCGTGGCCGGCTAGACTGAAACCAGCTGGTTAGAAACTGAGGCTAAAAACTCCATCTAATAAACGAACCAAATGCAACCAAGTTCCTGATACTCCTGACCTCTCCTCAAAGGTTTCGTATATTCTGCTTGTACAGGCAATTTTTTCGCCCTAAGCCATTTCCCGCATGCATCCAACATGTGCAAGACTTTGTTGGGACCTTTTCGGTCCATGATGTAATTTTTTGTTCTTTGTTTCTTTAGGATTTGATGGCAACCAAAGAGCTAGCAGCCACCAATTGAAACTTTTGCTATCTTCCGAGCAGAATGTTCTGAGGAATGATTATTTGCCTTCAAGTTAAGGTGATCGAGAGAATTTAGAAGGGCTACGTAGACTTGGCCAAGTCTCTCGTGAGTGTTCCTCGGGGATCTGACAACTTTCTCTACAAAACCCCCTACTTCAGCTTAGTATAGCATATCGTATTTTCCTTTTGCTTAAAACGCCCTCGATAAGAAGCGATACAATTAATAGACCGATAGAGGGCGTATTAAAAAAGCTAATACGGTATGCTGTACTGTGCTGAAAACTCACGAGAGACTTGGCCAAGTCTAAGGCCTACGCAGCGCAGTGATTTATGTCATCACACAATAACTGCGAAAAGGCAGCGAATTTTCCAAGTTTTCGTCCAGTTGACGAGGGTCAATGACAAGCAAAATATTTGAAAGAGTCTGAAAAGGCATTTGGGTGAAGGGGGTGATTTCGAAGAAAATGGTGTGAAATACTGAAGGAAACCTGTAGCGCAGACACGTCACTGGAGGGAGCTTCAGGATCTTCTGGCAGTCAAATTTTTCTAGTGGTGGGCGAAACATACTACAATGTTGTAAAGCAATGGTATTTTTTACATTCTGGCGGAAGAAAATCTTTCTGGGGGTTTCATATTCTTTTCCCTTAAAAGGGATCCCTATTTCCCCCAGCCCACTTGCTATATGATACTGAAGCAACCTAAATAAACTAGCCATACTACCTCTTTAACCCTTTGTTTGTGTTTACAAATTAAAGAAACAGTCAAAAGTGAGTAACTTGAACTCAAAAAGTGATAGATCAGGAAATTAAAGACCGACCCTAGTCGGAAACGTTACATGTATTTGTCATAAGCACTTAGTTTCTTGTCAAAATGTGTCAACTTTGGTTTTCGTCACGCGATGAAGTGATTACAGACATAACATCATGTTATGCTGGCTACAAGGATGCATTATAGCGAATCTTGAAGGTCATCAAGGTTAGGTTAGATGCATTTTTACGGTCCCGTTTCCAACCAATTCGTTCAAGTCGAGACGGTCGCGGCCTTTTTTTCCAGTTGTGGCTTGCTGGCTTGTTCTCCATACTCCACTGCTTACGCTGAGCATCAAAATGGCAGTAGGTTCCGTCTTTAAAGTCTTCGGTGTGACTCGGCCGGGACTCGAAATCCCGACCTTCCAACTGCAGATGCTCTAACCACTTGACCATGTCGGTCTTTACACATCATTAAGTAGAGAAAGTAGATTGGTTCTGACCGTAAATGGGACCACAGAATGCGAATCCGAACCAATAAAGTGTAGGAGAAAGCAGTGAGGAGGAGGGGGCGGCCTCTAGAAAACTTTCCCTCAAGAAAATAAAAATTAGAATGAAATTATCATACAATGAATGCCTTTTATTATGAATTGTCCTCCTTAAAATGTTTTGAACGCCTCCTAAGTTAAGGAAGCCATCCATCACCCTTTAACACTTTATCTGGCTACGAACCTGTCAAAGTTGTCTTTTGTTCATGGGCACAGGGCCCACTTTTAAGAGTTACTTCGTAATGAGGAGTGTAGTCCAAAGGGTATAGAAAACTACATCGGAAACGCTGTACTAGCACTTCAGTTCAGGCGGTGAATACTTCGCCAGCCCCGGGTGCTGTTACTTACGAGCATGTCCTATCGTGAGGGGCTTTTGTGCCATAAAATACGGCAGATAAAAAGTCGATGAACAAAGTTAGAGAAGGGAAATTATTTGAGCAATGTTGTAATTATGCGAACGAGTTTCAAAGTAATGTGGGTTGGGGGAAACTACCCTAAATATAAATCGTAAATTTTCCCTTCCCAATACCCTAGCCCAGGACTCACGAAAACGAACTGGCCAATAAGTGGATATTACTTTGTACAAAGTTTCACCTTAACACCAGACAATTAGTATTCTTTCGCATGTAAGCTGAAACCAGTTGATTTTGCAGAATATGATCGAAAAATTTGCAACATCCCACACCGTGTCTTTTCACTTTGATTCATGTTGCCAGAGAGCATTCCAGGAAATATCGAATCCCAACACATAGTTGAGCAATATCATGTTGATCCAGTTTGTAATGATTTTTTCAGTTCTGTTCTGGTTTTGGAACCGTGTGATGCGGTACCTGGCGAGAAGTGTATAAAATACATTGCGGTGACTGGTGAATCGCCCCCGCAGAAGTAAAAATTCCTATCAGAAAATCATTGCTAAAAATTGTTCCCCAACCCTTCTGCATAATCGCCAACAACCTGACAACAGGCAATGAAAAACCTCAAGTGAATTTAAAAGTACCAAAAAATACTAACGTATAATTTTATGAGAGGATATTTGGCATAAATCCTGTTGGGTAGGTGGTGTGCGATTTTTACGGAGTATGTCGAGTAAACAGTTATATAGAATCTACACTCCACGACAAAATTAAATGAACAAGTCACCTTCCCCGCTCCCCCTTTGAATGTTGGCTACACTATTTTAACTATCAGATTGGACACAACATTAAAAAAGTTGGGTGGCGGGGGGGGGGCTCCCAAGTGAAGTTTGACAGATCATGAGTGCATTTTGTCAGTGTATCAGGGGATTGTGGGCAGGTGTGCTATGCACCGTATACTGGTGCATGCTACAGTATTCAGGTATTTGTTTATGCATTAATTTGATGGTTCCGTACAAAATTGTTTAATTCAGCTGCATGGTTAGTAAGTTTGTTTAGATGGAGTTTTAAAGACACTACCAAACGAATGTGTTATTTAGTTTCAGCAAACAGCTAGAAACTCCCTGGTTTCTGTTATAAAAACGATGGTTATAAAGACGGTAACATTGCATACAATAGCTGTATCAGATGTGTATTTTGTACCCATGTTCATGACGTCGCTGACATGTGACATGTTGAGGGCGTAGTGTACGCAAAAATCGGGAACATGAGGAAACAATGTGAGGGAAGCGACAGCTCTTGACCTTACATAGTTCCTGTTAGCTGCCGTGAAGTGCTAGTAGTCCTCAGGTAGCAGGGCGGTTTACGTCGGCTGAATGTTAGCCTGCGTAGCGCCTTTTGACTGTTGTCGCTAAGGCTACCGTCCCTCGTTGGCTTGTTCGTAGGCGTAACGATGAGTTGGAATGAAAAAAAAAACTTCGTCCGTTCCGCAGGGTACCTGGCAACTACCGGGCGCGAATGCAACAGTTCGTTACACAGTTGGTCTTCCCCAAAATATTCTAACTTTCCTTCCACTTGGTAAAGGATAGGCGAAAAACGTGCAATTAAAAGAAGTTGGCACACCAATGAATTGGGTTGCGCTTCGGATTGACGGAACGCACAGTTTTGGATTTTGCAGCCGTGAGGGTTAGGGTTACGTCCCCTACCTAAGCTAAGCGATACACCGTATGGTATATTCCCTGATGAATTTTGCGACAGGCCTTGATTGAAGAAGGACTGCGCAAGTGAACATATTTTATTCGATAACCGCAAGTGGCAACCATGTCAATGAAAATTGAATATAATGAAAGTGGAACTCTTCGCTTACGCAAGTCGTTCAAACTCAAACACGTGCTAGTGGGCTTGAGTATTTTCAATGACATAGCCAAATGTAGCACCACACGCTTTCAAGCATCAATCGGGAAATCTAAAGGATAAGAAAATACCTTGCCTTCCTTTTCAAAGTTCCCTCATCAAACCTGCATGGGGACTGAAAGAACGCAATGTCACCCGTGACTCGAGCATGAATTTAAGGTGGGGGTGGGGGTGGGGCAAACTGTGAATTCCCCGACTGACAAAGATTTGGGTCTTCCTTGGCCTGGAATTTTTTCGCATTAGAGACTGGCTAAACGAATGGAAACATTGAGTCTCCTAATGAACAATATGAACAGATGAAGGTAGATGGGTACCTTCAATGCCAGGACTGTTACGTTGTTTGATTGGTTAGGCTACCGTCAATTGAAAAGAAAAGTGACAAGGGAAGATTGGCAAGGTTTGAGTATTTGCTGTCCTGGGGGAAGGGTCTAAGAAGACGGTGTCCCCCTTCCCACTGAAAAATTTTTGTTATGCTTTTTTAGGACGACTGAGATGCAAAATGGTACACTTTTATTTAAACAAGCTTGCATGATCACCAGTATATAGTGCATTCCTGTTGCACCTTGAACTCCGTCAGACTTCTTCCGAGTGATTTCCCGTGACTAGCGGATTTCCCCAACTTTCCCTAGAGATGAGGGGCCAATCCCCCAGCACCCAATTGGGCACGCTACTGGACGGTGCCTCCTTTTTTGGTCCCTGGAAGTATTTTGCTTCCGTCAGTAATTTGTTAATGGTCTTACTAGCCGGTGGAGCGGACGAAATCTTTTCCGTTCAGCTTATCGCTACCGTGACGAAAAACCTAAGGGGTGGCAGCCACAGAGGCGCTATGCAGGCTACGGTCTTACCGGCCCCTTTTAACATTGTTAAGCCCTATACCCTTGCGCTATGCCTCCCAGGAAATTTCCACTAGATGTTTTCTTCGGTCGTTAATAGTTATCATTGCACGCAAAATTCGTGATGGAAAAGGATCAACTCAGTGCAGGTTGCCTGCGATTTAACCATCGATAATATTTTCATAATTAGCTTGAAATCAAATGCGCAAGAGTTAATCTTGTAAAAAACACCAAAATTCTTTTAATTTTGGTGAAAATTTTGAGACTCTTTTCATCCCCCACCCCTCGTTACTCTGTCATTGAATGAAACGAGAATGGCACACAGCTTGCAGTCTGAGATTCATTATCAATTATTGCACACCTTGTTGCTCATCCCATGTTCCAAATAATTCCGTTTTCCCATCTCACTTCTTGCTCGAAATGTCGTTACGTTACATTTTACATAAAATCACCGTACAAAATTTTTCGCTATTCAAAGATATGGCACAAAACCACTACCGTATTATCTTCATCCGCGTAGGAATTATCTGTTCAAAGTCTATTATCGTTTGGTTCCTGCACTCTATATGAATGAACGGGGATTTCTATGCTGTTAATTACGTCTGCATATCAGCTCATGTTTATTCATAAGGCAGTTATTTTCGGCACGTATATAAGAGCAGGAAAACATCGTGAGTCAGCCAGTCTGTTGAAGTGAGTGGGAAGAACACGCAACGAGGAACTTTCCCATGACATTGTCACCAGTTGTACAAATCGATTGAAAACTCATTTCGTTATGAAATAAACAGAAAATACTGGCTAAAATTGCTGTCTCAGTGAGGTGATTCAGCTAATATTGGCACTGGGTATGCGCTGATGTTGTCAAAATCTGACGAGAGCGAGAGACACGTTTTTTTACGCTGCCGTTGGTATAGGTCAATTCCAGGGCTTGGGAAAGCTTCTAACATGGGGAAGGGGTGATGAAACTCCCCTGTCTTAACAATTTGTAATTTATCAAAAGGCAGTTTTTATCGTTTTCAGGCACAGTAAATCATTCACTTTTATAAAGAAATACCACGGACTGAAATTGGTTGTTTTTTTTTTTTTTTTTTTTTTGGGGGGGGGGGAGATGGGGCAGATGTTTTTTACTACAGCATAACACTATCGACTCCGTAGGCAAAGCAACGGTTCAAGGTTCAAGTTTTTCAGTTGCGCTCATCACTACCATTGGCGGGGCGCCCAAAGTGTCTGACAGCTAAAGAAGCACCACGGGAGCTACCGGCTACGCCTACGGAGACTTTTGTCATTAAAACCAGTCATCCCTTGTACAGAAGGGAGAATTAGCGATGAAGATATGCAATAGATGGTCTCATAATAAGCGCCCGGGACCATTTTCCAGGCCTTTAGCCAAGCGGGCAAAAGCCCACCTGAAAGACTTTTCGCCCCTAGGTATTTTGACGCTTGCCACTGATTTTATTTGTACACATTTGGACCCTGGAAGTTTTTCACCCCTGGTGAGGTATGGCCCCCTTCCTTGCCCCGTCTGGCTTGGAGCCTACCATTTTCCAAAAGAGAGGGGGGGGGGGCTTGTCCGAATAAGAACATGCGTACCGATACCGTAGCACATTTTCGGCCCAAATTACTGAAAGACACATGTAGCCCCAAAGCCCGTTGTCTCGTGCCCGTCAAGGTAGCAGTACATTGCCCAAGACCTCGTCACTCTTATTTTCCAGCTAACTTGTAGAAACATGGCTCTCATTTGAAGAGCTCAGTCCTTATTTTCCTATACAATTTTTATTCATTCAAGAACACGACTTATAATATTTGACATTGCAGTAATGAGCTTTAAAGGCAGTTATTTACCACCACAGATAGTCCGAACTCTCCCATGGCAACCTACTTCCTTCTAAAAGAACCTCTCACATCGGTCTAAAATTCATCCTCATCCGTACGCAATCCCAGTTTATTTCTTCAGAGCATACCATAGTCAGGCCTGGCGTAATTGTAATTGGAACACTCTGTGTATATGTTGTGTACTATGAGCTACTCTGCATTTTTAAATTTTAAATTTGTTGTCAAAGAGTTGTGCCAATGGAGAATTCCTGTAGACTGACTCGTTAAATTTTAGTTTGGAGCTCTACAATGTTCAGGTTTTTATGGTGGCGCACTCTGGACTTTTAATATACTTAGCAGCTTCAAGGTTTTGCAACAGACAAGATAGGCTGGGTTATATGGTGGTATAGTTTTGATTCCGTCTTCAAAAATTGCAGCCTGCGTAGCGCCTCTGTGGTTGCAGCCCCCTTTAGGCTGCCGCCCCCTCAGTTGGTTTTTCGTAGCGATGAATTCAACGAAAAGACCTCGTCCGCTCAGCGCGCTACAAAATTTGTTGAGGGTATCGGTTTTTCTGTGTTGGATGTCACCTTCACTTTACTACGGACCCACTTGAATAATTTGCCATACGAGTGCAACGTTGGCTAATAACTGTGCGGTTCATTTGCAATTAAGCAGACTTTCAAGTTTTTTTTTTTTTTTTGGGGGGGGGGGGGGTCAATGAGAGTTTCAAAGTAGATAAAAAGCCACGATGGCTCATAAAGAAATGAAAAGAACTTTGCTTGCTCAGCTGGGTAGCCAACCGTCAGTGGCGGCGCTGTCCGAGGGGAAGTAGTGGTGGCATGAGGGGGCATCCGCCTCCAGATTTTTCCCTTGTACCCAGTTGTCTCCAAGTAGGTCAGGTTGGAGTAGTTTAACCAAAAAATTACATAAAATATACCTCTGTTGAGACTTATTTTTTTTTTCGTCCAGATATACATTTTAACCTCAGAACTTCCGAGGGTTTCGCCCCTGGACCTAAACTGGAGCTGCGCCCCTAGACCCTACCGCAGGAGCGCGCGCTTCGCGTTCGGTTTGCTCTACACGCTTTACTTGTTTGCTTTTAAACTGACGTCGCTTCCCGCCAATACGTAAGTCATGTAAATTTGAAAATCCAGGTTAAAAGCAATATTAGGCCCACACCGGAAGGACGAAGTCCTAATTTTGCGCAGGATGATCTGCATATGCATGACCATTAATTATCTCTGGGATTATCTGTGAGCTAGGACTGGGTGTAGTGGCGATTGTCTCGTTGCGCAAACTACTGCTGTCGGCATTTGTTTGTATGGGTTACAGTGACACCCGCTTGTAACCTCATTTACTTGCGCTGATGCAAAAGGGCCTTTGGCTACACCATTGAAGAGCTCCTATTCCAATCGCCCATGTCCGCGAGATCTTAAGCCTCGCCGCTCACACTACGACTAAATTCGGATGGGACTCCGATCTGATTTTTGTGAGTTTTTGTTAAATTCTTCTCCATTAGAGGTAGGAAAGAGCCAAAAATTTGCCAGTATGTTTAAATTTGCGAGTTTTACCGCAGGACTATGAAAACTAAATTTATTATAATTAATCCATGACGTCACATCGATAGACAGATTTATCGCATTACTGTGTGTCGGTGTGATGTCACGACAAAATCAGTTGGCATTTTATTTTCATAGACATCGGATGTAACTCAAATATATACACTAGTTGACATTTTTTCACTTGTTTCGTCCAGAAATGGAGAAGACTTCAACCAAATCAGTAAAACTCCGATCCGAATTTTTTGCGGTGTGATCGCGGCTTGAGAATTGCTTACCCGTCGCACGCAGTTCCAAGTTGTAAGCGTATGAGGCCGGGGCTTTGGGATAACAAATTTTTCCTTCCGGAGTCCTTCAGATGTTATATAAACCCCTGCCATTTCTGTTTGTCAATAATGAAAATATCAATGCAGACACCGCACCCCAGCTGGGGAAATGCCCTATCCAATCGCCTATGCACAGATTTGAGGGGTAGATTTGAGACAAGGGTCCTGCAGTTTGGGTGAGGACACTTGCATAGTTCAGTTCGATTTATTCTCATAAGAAGACTACCAATTATTTTCTAAAGAAGTTGTATATAATTATAACAAACCCGAATAATTTGGGCTTTGGCTGGTAAATCCAAATGTTTGGGTTAACTTTTTATGGGCCGTCAATCTTAAATTATTCCGAGGCCAACTACTGTAACGAAGTCGAACAAATTCTCCAATTTTAAACAAACCTGCAGAGCATTTTGTAATTGTCAATAGGACAAAAAAAGTGGCCTAGCCATTATTGTCTCTTGGTGGGGGTTGGTGTCATGGGGTGTGGGGCACGACATGAGGGAAAACTCGAAGGATAGAGAGAACAAACCGCTATTTTAGGTGTTTTTTGCATTGTAAGGTTGGGTCATGGGGGGGGGGGATTCTAACCCCAACCCCCTCCCACGTGGCTACGCCACTGCCCCTTACACTCACGTTTCTCTAAGGTTCTCTGCTGCCGTTTTTGTCGATTTGTTTTCAGTTTCTGTACGCATGCACAGTTTCGTCATTCAGTGAGGTTCAGTCCATAAATGCAATTGAAAAAGAAATAGTTTGTCTCTGTATCCTGATCCAACGTTAGTTTTAAACCTACAAATCAACCATTTCTGGTTCTTCCATGGTTATTTCAGGAGCAGCCGCAAGCAAAGAGTATAAAGAAAGTTATTTTAAGACAAATGTTATTGTTTTAAATCGTTCAGTCCTATACTTGAGAAAACATTCAATGTGTAGTGTCTACCTGGGCTCAGTCTCAGGGCGTAATTGCATATTTTCTCAAGATTTAAAGGAACTACAAGAATGGGGATAGCTGTCATGGAAACCCTGATGTAAACAGTCTACGGATTTAAGTACCTCAAGGAAAAAAAAAATAAAAATATATACTACATAGCGTGAAAATGAATTCCTACGGTCCAACTCCCATCTTCATTGAACATTCTTGAGCCAAGATGTAGGATCGTGAAGTTTATTCACTCAAATTAAAATGGTACATTGCGCAATAATTTGTAATGTCATTGTTGTACTACTCAAGTTACAATCGGTATTTCTTTGTTTTTCTGAACTTAACTGCACCTTGCGCCAATGTGTGACTGTGATAGCACTCTTACGGGGTGAGTAAGAATCAACTGAGGAACCATAAGAGTTTAAAGGCCCAATTCTCTCACTCCAAACAGTACCAATTCTCCTAACCTTCTTACTTACGCCCCTCCCACAGTTGTCTGAAATTCATCTTCATACAGACACAATCTCAGTTCATTGCTCCAGAGTCGTTATAGAATAGCTCAATGGGTATAATCAAAACACTCTCAGTACAGTTCGTGCTGTGTTATATGAGCTTTGGTACTCTGCATTGTTTCAATTAACTGCCAATCAAAGACTGAGCTGAACCAATAGAGAATTTTGATAACCCCCCTATAGAAACTGTAGTATGGGGTGAGAAGAATGTTGCCATGTGGGTGGCTGAACCAAACCAGTGAAAAACACAATAAAAACAGAACAAAATGTAAAAAGTGTAATCTGTTTATGTTTGATGTATGTTTACTTTAGTGCACGATTTCGGACTTAGAGACCTAAAGGAGAAACATTTTCTTCAAAAAGGAGAGGAAATCCCCTCCATTTAGACCCGATCTTTTACGTCAAAAACCTCTCATGGCACAATTCTGACTCGTATGAGGGTGATTGTCGGATTGAAATTCATTTTCATCCATTCACGAGTTCACATTATGTTTCCTGTGACTGTACAAGGGTTCATATCCTGACAAGCCTCTTGAAGTTTTGACTATAGACATACTGACGTCATCATAGTAGTTTTATCAGTTGAAACCTTCGATATCATTGTTTGACTATGTACATAGTACATATGAGTTGATTCCTGGTAAATCATTACACATATCTCCTTAAACAAGCATTAGTGGTACACGCACATGATGATCACTATACATACGTCATCAATACAATTCGGCCTTCACCTTTCTTAAATTTTATTATGAGGAATGATTTTGCATGTATGTTATCATATATAGAGATACGGTACATCTGCGTGTGTATACATGTACGATGTATGGTTCTGTTCTCATTTTAACTATCCACTTAGCAGTCAACTGTCCTTCCCTTTGAAACTATGTGATATGTAACACACGATATTACTAGTACGATGAACAGTCTGCCACGCAGAGCAGAAGTCACCCATTGTTCTGTCGTTGCCATGGTAATACCAGTCTTTACGCGTGTGCTCTCTCTTTCCACTAGCCAATGTACTCTTTCCACTTACAAATGTATCCCCTCACGCCATACCGTATCAAAGAACTTGTCTCGTAAAAAGCAATATAGAAATGAAAACTGTTTTAGCGAGTTCGTAAAATTGTCATTGAATTTACCCTTTTTAATTTGAATGCTTCCAAAATGTTGAATTTCGATCTCAGTGATGTTTTTAGATTTTTTTTTTTTTTTTTTTTTTGGGGGGGGGGGGGTGTTAGTACGGTTTAAATTTAGATTTAAAAGCTGGATGGGGCTAATTATATATGCAAATTCTATGACGTCATGCATACAACAAATCCGAAAAGATGCAAATTTGGTTGGCTATTAACACTATAAAATAGTTGGTTACAATCATCAACAACACTGGTCACGTATGTAACAATACTGAAATTGGGTAAAACTTCTCCAAAATTGTTGAACTCATGGGTGAATTATGAGAGATTCCTCCTTCTTGGGTAACCCACCACTTACCTGACCAATAATTGGAAAAAATTACCAAATTTCAGTATTGTCACAAACACGTTACCAACGGTTGGTGAACATTTTACCAAACTGTTTTCATAGGGTGGACTACTTTGTCCTCAGTGTTAGGATACGTGTTAGGATAAGAGTCTAGAGTTTCATCATGTGCAAAAAAGAAGGGGTATAGGTTTCATTTGTTGTAGGCCCTAATGCATACGAATTCAAATGTTTTACAAGATTAATGTCATACTTGCAAAATCCACTTCAGAATACCGATTGTAAAGCATCCCTGAATTTATTTTTTAGACCCGTATAGAGAAATTGAAGTTTTCTATTGACTTCATACACTTATTCACATATTTATCCCTTAGAAAAGTCTTCGCCCTCTGTAAAGATTTTGCTCTCCATAGTTTGGCTCCAAGGCTGAGAGAAAGGAAATTTTATTATTCAAAATTCAAGTGCGCCCTCTTCAGGGGAAGGTGACGGACTAATTTCCAAAAGGTTTATAACAGCTCTCATACTCTGGTTAATTTCCTTGCAAACAGTTTCTCAGTAAAATATTTACAAACAGTTCATTATCCACTGACAAAATGCTCACAATAAATGAATAATTATACAAACACTATATTCTCGCTGATTTAAGAAATAAACCCTTTGGGGCTTCTGACTACAGGTCAAATGTAATAGTCATTGGGAGGGGTGTTTTGGACTTTTTCCAATTTTTCCAATTCTGGCCTCAGATCTTGGTTTGCCCGAAGTTTTCCAGGCAAACAAGACCGAGTAGCCTGAGAATAAAGCACCCCATACGTCCATCGGTCGTCAAGTTTTCATAGCCTTTTCAAAACGTTACTAAGTTTTCTGAAGGTATTAGTAAGAGCTTAAAACAACAAGACGAAGCTCCGTTTATGATATGATCAATTGCTAATACACAAGAGTACAAGGCGTTTCCATAGACGTCCGGTGTACTTCTAACTTAGATGAAGGCTCAGATAATTACGTTGAGTGTCACCACAAGTTATAAATGGTCACATATTACCCCCACTGACATTTTAAGACCATGGAGTGAGTATCATTACACTCGATACAACTAAGCAGTAAATAAGCATATTCGGTAATTTGTTTTGGTGGCTATGCACATGCGCACATCGGCCAAATCGCCGGGATAAATAAACCAATCCTGCACCTACAACACGTATTCCAAAATTTGAGTTTACATGAAAATAAGGTGAAATCATTCTTTCTTAATCCATCCATAACATAAAAAGGGATCTCTAGTGTGGTTTTGTGCAGTGAATTTTGTCTAAATTGTCTTTTGGTGTAAATGTTTGCATTTTATCTGCAGTAACATAGCACTGAGACCATGACCCCTATTTTCGTTCAAGGCAAGACACTTTAGATAGTTTTGTATGCACGTACTGACGAAAACAAGGGAATGCTGTACGTTAGGCGCTGAGTTCGGTTTGTATTTCCCACGCTGTGCCCCACAATTCCATGCGACAACGCATTACCGAACTCGCTTATTGAAGCAACCATCCACACTCATGCAACAATGTTCGTAAGGTTGGGTCTCTGCTCCGTGATCACAAAATAATTTACATGAAAACAACAATTACAAAGCTTTGTAAAGCAATTATAAAAAAATTAAGAGTTTTGTAAGTAATTTTGTGTCGGTTAATTGATAATTCTCGAAGTCAAGGGAAATTTAAAAGTATATAGTCAGGAAATTTAGATATTGAATATCGACACTCTAGTTATTTTCGTTGACGTCACACTCTTAATTCGGAATGGCTACAACTTATACCAAATCAATCCAAACCTTCATGAAAATGATCCTTATTATCTTCGTAACCCATTTCGCGACGGACTGTCATTTCTCATGTTGGTGGTGCGTTATCTACTGCTGTACACAGCGGCGACACACTTGTTATGTTGTTTGTTCTATTAATAGAATGTCCTCATAAACATGGCAAAACTTTCTTTGTATAATAAAGGAAGTTGGCGACCCCATTTAACAATAACATAGTAATACACGCCTAAGACTGACTTCCTTAATTTCACTCTCCTCGCAGTTTGTATACAAGTGTTTGTTTATGCATGTTGAAAAGACAGTGAACTTACACATAGCGACAAATCGTATGATGCTTTAAATAATTGACATTTACAATGAATCAACGATGTTTGAATGGGCTGCAACTGCTTTGTCAGCTTAAAGCGAAAATGCATCCACCCAATGGCTAAAGTTGGCATAAGACTATCCTATACAATAAATAGATCTTGACAATCATTTGACGATGTTTTCCTTCTCAGACGTAAAATTTACTAGAATGTGCTGTTTGGTTAACTTGAATACCGGTAAGCAATATTTAGGTCCTGATATATGATGAAGCTTACTTGGAAATGAAATAAGGAGAAAAATGGGAGTTTTGGATTTCAAAACCAGTTTGGGGTGACTACTCTTGCCCTTTAATGTCTTGATTCTTCTCCACTTTCAGTTTTCATATACATTTTCCTGATTAGACGGACAAAGACAGCGAAACTGTTATATTACATTCCTTGTAGACAGGACACATCTCGAAGTATCGAAAACAAAGGGGGGGGGGGGGAGGGAATGTTTCAAGTACCTGGTATTCTACGCAAAGAACGAAAACGCCCCTTGTAGTTTTAAAGGGGCTCATTGAGTTAATAACGATAGGTTAATAAAAGTGTTCAATGGTACTACCATATGAAAATGCCTTTAATTAGCATCGTTACTCATGTTTCATATCGCAGGGTACCAGAAAGAAGTTAAAATTTTGAATTTTGTAGTGTCCCGGCTTATAACTGTTTTTTTTTTTCTTGCATAATTTTGAAGAAGTGTCTGGTCACAAATTTCTGATAACCGAATTGAGACATTAGGTACTCACTAATAAAACATTTATTTGTATGTAAGATATAAAGGATAGTCTAAGTTTGACCATTTGTCATTGATAGGTGAAGAAAACTTTACAGCTTCGGAAAAACTTTGATAGATTACATGGACCAACTCAATGAACAGCTTAGAGGAATGTTCTGGTGGTGACCATGTCCTCCAAACCCTATCACAATACCATTTTCCTAACTCAAGATATCTCACTTCAAAGATTGGCAATTTCTGTTAAAAATACCTGTGCTTTCAACAAAGCCACAGAAAGTTAAGTAATGTGGGCACTTGGTTCAAATTCCTTTTGTTTTTTTCTTTATACATGAAAATCCTGTTTTTTCTTGAAATTTGATACTATTGGAATATTTGAATTTGAACATCTTTTCACCGTAGATTTAGCATTACTCTTCACCATACGTAGAGGACAAACAGTAATATTGCTTAGCATTGCTTGCATAGTTATAAATAAATTGAATGCAATTTCAAATGATTTATGTGCCACGATGACATCCCAGGTTTCCCATGATGCATCAAATCCCAAGAAAAATGGGAATAGTTTAAAAATTGGTATATTCTGAAGGCTAAAACCTATTGAAATTACCCTCTGAAAGAGATATATTTTTTGCTCATTTTGAATTTAACAAATTTTGTCCTCACAATATGCCTTCATGAATCACGTAGAAAAAAAAAGAAGAGAATTTTACCCGAAAGGGATGGCTTGTATCACACCCAAAAGATAAATAGAGTGGTTTGGAGTTGAGACATTGTCAAGCATTCTTAAAAATGATTGAGACAAATTGTGGGGGTGCATATAAATATTTCACCCTCAGCCGTTCTCTGTGGAGAGTGAAACTTCTAGGAACTATTTTAACTTAGTGTAAACAACAGAACATTCTTTCCAAACTACGCAGATATAGCTTTTTTCTAAAAGTCCCCACGACTCTCTGGCGAAGAGCCAAGGGGCGAAAACCAAACGATTACTCCCGGAGGAGTTCTGCTCCCTTAAGGAGCTTTACGTCCTAAATGGACAAGTACGCCCTCCAAAGGGCAAACACTGAGTGGTCCTGCTCTAGACTGGCTGAATAGAACAGAAGCCACAACCTGGATGCAGTTTAACGTCATGCCCAGGACGTCTAGATATAGCTATATGTTAATTTAGCCGTTTCATTGAAATGGGCGTGCTAAGAATAATTTGGCTTTACTTTCCTTTTATTTGTTTATTCGATTGTCCCTGTCGTGGTTGACAAAGAAAAAAAATTATTTCCTCTCAGACCATATGTAGTATCCCGCTAAAGGTATTCACGGTTGTTGCATTGTTGAATGTCGATGACCTGCGGGCGTGGCGAACGGTACATTACTGATGCAAGATGTATGCCATTGAGCAGGTTATTAAGAATTGATGTCCTGTTTTATGACATGTACCTATTGGCTGCACTCGTAATGACCAATCTCCATATACATCGAAGCCAATCAACAGTCACCTTCAAAGTGGGTTCATGAATATGCAATCTGGATGATTTCTGTCATTGGTCGCTGGTGTAAGATTATATATGTCAAAAACGAGTACGTATTCACTACTATGTGAATGTAGGTTGGTAACAACAGTGTTTTATTTCCAGTGCTGCTCAATTTAAACGAGGTTTATTCGGTAACATGCCTTAAATCGATGAAATTTCGAGAATATCACTGTTTTCATATTCATGGCGAAGATCTGGTAGGGACAGGGGTAGGGGGAGGGGAAGTGGAGAGTGGAACATCCCCACCTTTTGGAAATGATCCTATTGAGCGGACCTCGATAAACGATCATGGATGATGCTGCGAGGTACTATAATATGAAAGGAAATTTTACGACTGAAGTGCTCCTTGCACTATAAACACAAATTAGTCAAATAGTGCATGAACTGACTAATCACGTTCGTCAACAACATTGACTAATATTTGACCTAGTTGGATTAGTTTGACTGAATATTCTTACAGTTAAAGAGCAGTCCCCCAAACTTATTTTGAAGAAAAAGCTTAATAGTACAATTTTCGTCTTATTTCTCTTCAAAGTATCTTTCATTACATTTTATGATTTAACTATTGCATATTCAAGGTAAACCAAGCAGTTATTTCCAGTAAATTTCAAATTTGGAGAGAAAAAAATATTGTCACGTGACTCTCAACAACCAATCATGAAACTGGACTGTCTACTACACTTCTTCAGTTTGGGATGACTGCTCTTGCCCTTTTAGTCCAATTCTATACGAAATAGGTCAAATATGATTAAAAAATTAGTCAAATATGAGTGACTAACCTGGTAAGTCAATTCTGACACCACTTGACTAATCTATGTATACAGTGGGCACAAAGAAAAATTCTTAAAGACACAGTATCGTGGCGCGAAACGGGGGCGACATTTGGACAGCCTTCAAAAAAATTGTTATCCCACCGAAAATCCCGGATGTAGCCCACATACACCGTATGATAACAGTACATACGATTGCGTGGGATAGCCTACCGCTACATATGCTTGTATTGTGAGCGTTAACAGGCCTAGTACTAAGTAGTATTTGTGTTCATTTGTATGTAGCAGGGAGTTGTTTTCCTGATACAAGTGAGTGCCTTGCTCAGTGACAACAGAGATACCCTTGGGACTTTTCCCAATACCTTGGGAATTTTGAAACGGCTCGCTAATCTTTTTCCTTCCCACTTGAAAAAAAATATTGTGTGATTGTTTCTATTTTTTACTTTTTAAGTGACTTATTAATATAGTTATGAAATATGTGAATAAGTTCTAATAAGACTGCCAAGGTGGCTTATTTGTATTAAATTTCCGGCTTAATTGTTTTTGTGTTTTAATCATCAGTTTGACTTCGATGCTCTTATAGGCTATTATTACCGTAGTTCAACGTTGAGGGACTATACGTTGTTATTCGGGACATGATCTTGGGAATTTCTAAAAAGACGAACTTGCCTACAGTAGGAAACTGCATTGAACTTGAGAGATTGGTCGAAGCGAAGGGGCTAGTCTTAGTCTTACGACAGCAAAATGTCTTCCTGTTCAGAAAAAAAAAAGAAAATCGAAGGACAGCGTTTGCACCAGGCTATAGCAATGGCGCCGGAGGACCATTGAATGTTGTCACGAGAAGGAGAAATCAAACGAGAAAAATACAGTAGCAAACGAAAGTCGGAGTTCCATTTCCCCTTCTCACGCGGAATAGGCCCTAACTAGATCGCCGCAGAAAAAGCAGGTTGATTGATTGGGAATGGCAAGTCTCCAGTCCTGTTTATAATATATATATAACGCCGATTTTGCGAAACATCTTCTCACAGATCATGCCCAAAGGTAAGTGAAATGTGTTTGTTCAGTTACTGATGGTAAAAAGTAGACAGGATTGTCGTCTCGTTAGTGATCCACATACCCATCCCACGTGTACATGCATAGGCCTAACGTTAGGACACAATTATTAGTAGCTCTATGCCTACATGTAGTAAAACTTTTGACGAGCTAGCACAGATTTCAGCAGAAGTGATCGGCACTTCATTTGCCAATTCATCAAAATCGTAACCTCAGAATAAGCCACACAACTCTTGAAAAATCTGACTATGTCCTCGGTTGGCTCATATACATGCCCCCATCTTAGTTTACACAATGATCTCTCAGAAGGCCTGACACAGAGTTTGCACTTTCCCCAATATTGTCTTCACAAAACTTTCTAATCAAGGATAGGCCTACAAGAAGCTATCACTTAGATAATCCTAGCTGTTTCATTAGCCTACAGTCCACTTGACAATGAGTAAGCTTTGCTGGATCAGTAATTTGCCAAAGAGACTTGATGAGAACAACAGTTCTGTAAGCCTGAGCATGTCGGATTTGTAATATAAATGAAGATTATCTGGTGCAACCAGTTGGGCAGGATCAAGGCGCCATTATCTAGTAACAGATTTCTGTAACTTTGCTTATGCTTGGGTGACCTCCAGCAGCATTCATAGTAATTGATGTATGCTTTGCAAAAAAAGGAAATGAAGGCTTTGATAAGCATTCATATATCTGAAGACTTATAATGAAGCATTCACATTCATGTGTGAATGCATTCCAAAACATTAAAAAACTAATGAATTCATTCAAACAGTAACTGAAGGCTTGGTAGACTTCAAAGGAAATTATGAAGGCTTATTCAAAAGCAAGGAAGACTTCATTTGAGGAAGAAAATGAGCATTCAACTCACTGACTGCTTAATTTAGGCCTTCGAATGATAAAAGATGCATTCAGAGGGCATGAATGCTTATTGAATGGTATATAAGCATTCATTCATAGTAAGGGTAAGGGTCCCCATCCAAATGCCAGTGGTTTGCCAGGTATGTGGTTAAAAGAGTTGTAAGGCAACTGCCTTCCTAATGTAAGGTAATCCCCCATATGTAGGCCTCTAGCTTTCAAGTACATCATATTGACCCCCACGTGTGGAACAATGCTATAGCTCGTTAGCTATAGGCCTACATCAGTCGCCTAAGAAGACCTGGATCTGCAGATTTTGGGCTCAGTCGCAGATCCAGGATTTTTTTGGGAAAGAGGGGAATTAACACACCGTCAACAAACCATACACCAGGGCACTGGGGGTCACCTCCAATAAAATTTGAATTCTGCTTGTATGCTCATATACAATTTGCCATCAACTGAGAAGCATATTTTCTGCATATTTTCCTTGCATGGTAAAAAAAATAGTTCGTCATTGAAAAACTTAGGGAACCCTGAGCACCGCCAATGCCCACTCCTGGTCAGGGCACAGGTATTGTCAAGATATTCAAGTCTAAGCTTGCTCTCTGTGCACACTGTTTCATCCTGCACATTGCAGACTATACCCTTCAAGCCAAGTTTTAAAATTCTCAGTTAATGACATTTGAAACGTTACATCCAATTCACCCTCATACTTTGTAAAAATTATTTAGGGATAATTACCAACATATTTATAACAATTGGTTGTACCTGTATGCAATGAAAACTGATGCTGCATCAGCCCCTTCTCCTCAATCACCACCATCCCACAACCCCCCTTCTCACAAGGGAAATAAGAAATCTGCATTCTAACTTCAGTTCATGCCAAAGTACTATAGGCCTACTACCAGTAACCAGTTGGGCTACAGGAATCAATTTTCATGGTTGTCCGAATATCTGGGACAACAAAAATTCCATACGGACAACCAATAAATTAAAGGTTGGTTGTCCCATGGACAACCATTTTCCTCTCGGATTGAAAAAGTACACTGCTGATTGATAAACTAGCTCTTTCAACATTTTCCATAGTAGTTTCATAACCATATTTCAGACTTGGAGTGTTTCTGTCTCTCAAACATCACATATCTTTTTATTCTTCAAGACCAATAATACATGAACATACAGTAATTAGTCTTCTGTTTTGTAATTGTGTGAAAAATATTTTGGACAACCAAATTTCCTTCTGGACAACTAAAATGAGAAAAATGGTTGCCCCAAGACAACCCTAAACTTTTTAAAAATCGAGGCGTGGGCTATGAAGGGTACTGTAAGGTAGGCTAAGCATAGTATAGCTGTACCTGTACACACAGTATGAAAAGTTGTTTACCCCAAGATCTAGGCAGGAACGACATTTAAATGCTTTTACTGGGTAAGGTTTTCGTATGTTAGATGTGCTGTAGTTTTACAGCCCAGTTTCCAACCAAGTAGTTCAAGTCAAGCTAGCCTTGACCTTTTTTCCTGTTTTGGCTCACAGGCTTGTTTTCCCTACGTACTCCATTGCTTTTGCTGAGCATCAGGCACAATGGCAGTAGATTCCATTTTTTTAGTCTTCAGTGAGATCGGTGGGGAATCTGTATGTTGAGTGTACATGAAATGCCGAATGCAATAAAAATTAGTGCCTATAAGCAAAAATTATGCCATCAGTTATTGACAGTGGCATTACCAGACTTTTTCATTGGGAGAGGGAAACTGCTGAAGTGGTGGGGCAAACGAAAATGCTCCTACTGTATTTGGAGTGCCACTATTGACCAGCACATTGCGTACAGAGAACACTTTGCCTGAAATGTGTTTCAGTTTGCATAAAATGGTACTTCCCAGTTGGTGTTTTTACCATACTAAAAAGGGCTGCTTTCAAGAGGTGTTTGTGAAGTTCTTACACATTTTGCCCAATATACTTTTTACATGGGAAGGGGGGGGGGGGGTATGCAAGAGCCACTTCTGATGCCACTAGTAATTGGTAGGTTGATTTAAAATTCCCTTTAGACAGAATAGATTGCAATCCGCCCCCCTGTCCCTTTCTGTTTTAATGGGGCCTATGTGTTACATCATCATTAACCATCATTATTATGACTCTTATAACAACCAATTTTGACACCACCCCTTAATGATTGAGGGACATGTGATTTGAAATAATGGAAGTCTGATATACTTGCACTCTTCCCTAAAATTAAGTACTGTTTCATTGCAAATAGTCTTGGTTTACTTTTCAGGTGTTCTTCAAAGTACTGTACATGCAGTGGGCCACACAGACAGAGCCAAGTGAATGACCAACCTCACTCAGTTGCTAGCTGTTACACCCATAGGTGAGTGAAAATAACTGCAGGATGTATTAAAACAAGTTTTTCAATTTCCAAAAGCATGTTTTCCCAGCTAACTTCCAGGTAGTACTTCCATGGTTTCACAATACTATAGCACAGAAAAGTCTACCTTGTGCTGTTCAGAATTGCATGTAACGTTTTAGCGGCTTTAATTAGTACCATGAGTGGTGGCTCTATGATGAGGCAAGAGGGGGCATTTGCCCTCCCTAGATTTTGTCCTTGGCCCCCCTCACTCCCCCCTTCACCCAAATGTTAGCTGGTCAGAAAGGAGTTGGGTTTGGGTTTACTGAAAAGAATTTAAATAACATACCTCTTCAGAGACTACATTTTTCATTCAGAGATACAGTATGCTAAAACCTCAGAGCTTCCAGGGACGAATCCTGTTTGATCCTGCCTACTGTAAGAGGTGATGAAAGGGAAAACTAACTTGTACTTGAACTGTACTTGAAATTAAATTTAAACTTTGAAGTTTTTATTGAGTTGACTGACACAATACTGTATGACATGTTCATGTTGGGTATAGTTAAATCTCATTCTTTACTAGAAACTTTATATCTACTATCTACTAAAATATTGCACAGTTTATGAGCATTGCTAGGTCTTTATCCAATATCTTGTTTGATAATGATATAGAGTTGCAGTATCAATTAGTTGACCACAAAGCCTGAGTGAATATTATTTTCTCCCACTTAGCACAATGTTAGACAGTATACCCACTATGGTAATGAATTGACATTGCCAACATTTCAGAATTATAAGGTTGAATGTCATGTGCTTGAATAGTTTACATTTGCAAATTGGGCTGTAGCTGCTATGTTGATATGATGTGCTCCCTTCCTTGAAGACAAAAGCAGTCACCCCAGTATAAAGTACAGTAGTGTACAGTAGTCACACTGCGCCCTGTTTCATGATTGGCTATCCTTAAATGTGAAATTTACTTGCTTGGTTTGCCTGAATATCCAATATTATGGAATGAGAAGAAAATTGTGAGATACCTCCTTGTAGTTAAAAGTGTGGTTAAAATAATTGAACATCATCCATATTCATCCTTTGCTGCAAACTTGCATCACCAGCAGTAAATATGATATTCCATTGAATTGCAGCATTGACATCTACTCCTGTCAAGGGCCACTATGACAGTATTTTAGAGCCAGTTTGTCCCTCATCAGCAACTACAGGTAATTATGGAAGCAACTACAGGGAGGATTGCAACTGGCTGTTCAACTTCAAACCAATAGTTATTGCCCAAGACTAGCTGCACTTTCATTGAGTTCAGACAAACATCATACATGTTCTATGCACGATTCCCTTATACAACATGTATTACACAGACAGTGTGTTTGGTCTAACGGACGGTAGAGCATGACACGGAAGGCCTGGGTTCACTTCCCAGGTCGAGTCATACCAAAGACCCTAAAAAAGGAACCTACTGCTGTTTTGCGTGATCCCGATGCTCCGTATAAGCAGTGGGGTAGGGAAAACAAGCCAGTGAGCCACAACTGGAAAAAAAGGCCGTGGCCGGTTCGACTTGAACCAATAGGTTGGAAACTGGGCCATAAAACTCCATCTAACTAACTACAACATGTATTACAGCCAGGGCTGGAAAAAAGTTTATTTCTCAGGAAGAAAGGTGCATTATTCCCAGGAAGATAGTAAAATTTCCCACAATTCTCCCTGCATTTTCATGTACAGAAAAGGGAAATTTCCCTCAAGATATCCAAATTTCCTGGGAAGGAGCTTCTCAGCTTCACAACTCGATCTTTCACCCATGATTATCATTGTAGTACGTGCTGTAAGAAGTCACAACATCCTGCATGGTGGCATGCACGTCTCTTTCCAAGGGAATGATAAAATCCTTCAAAAGAGGTACTGTACAAGCAACCCAAATCTATGGCCAAACCCAGAGATTTGTCTTTGAATTATTTTGAATAAAATGTTATGAAAGAAAAGTGGAAAACTTGGATTTTAAATTCAATGTTGATTTGGATTTGAAAATTAAATTTCAAGTTTTGTGGTTTTTATAAAAGGACAATTGCATTTCCTTCAAGAATTAGAAGGAAGTACACCACTGGAGTTACTTGTCAGTTGTAACTTTCTGGACAATAAATAAGATACCCATCTATGCTCCCTTGAAAAGAATGGAAAATGTTTCCTATATACAGTGAGATGCATCCATCATAGCTGGGAGATGCATCCCCTGTCCCACCTCGCTCCCCTTAGCACCTCTCTGGCACTCCAGGTTTAACTGAACACTTATGGCAAAATAAATTGCCAAAACACAAAGGGTCATTCAAGATTTAAGCATGGAATTGTTTTGCCTTTTACCCAAACAAAAAGGGATGGGGGTATTGGATGCCAGTCTTCCCTTGTCTTTCTGCAGTGGAAGTGTGATGTCTTTGTCACAGTGTGATAGGAGGGTGCTATATTTACTGTCATAAAGTTCTAAAGCTTTGACTTTTTTCATGACAGTAAGCATTTCTTCTGAAGTACAGTACAGTAGCTTGACTGTCAGATACATGCATCTCTCTTCTACTCACAGTAGTTATATTTCCTTTTATTTTGTAACCTAGCTAGGCTACTCTAATCATTTCAAAATGGATTTATGAGGTCCTATGTTTTTGTATTATTACTTATTTTATCTATTATTCCAACAAGATACTACCCAACCTGTTTCTCTGGGTGTTAACTCTGAAAATGCAAGTTTTTTCTAGTGATAACTGATTGACCATTTTCAAATGCAGTAACATGCTTGCAAAACATATATATGTGCTTTCCAACGTGCTTTCGAAATGTCGGATATTAACATCAAAAAGCTGACCAGGAAAGAAAAAAAACCTTTGCTAAACAGAACTTGTTTTGTAATTTTTTAATGAGGTGCATATAGGCTCAGTCCTGGCAGATAGAGTTACTGGGTCTTCCCATTTTAACCATACTACTCCAAGGTACATGACTGCTGTTGTCAGTTTTACACATTGAAAGGCAAGAACAGTCATCCCAAACTTACTGTATTTTGAAGCAAAGGCTAAAGCTCACAATTTTCTATTCAATTCTCTTAATTTCTTTAAAGTATCTTTAATAATTTTTTAGGACTTCAATATTACATATTCAGGGAAACCAAGCAGTGACTCCCAAAAAAAGCACATGACCGTGAAGAGCCAATCATGAAACAGGGACGGTGTATACGTACTACACTACTTCAAGTTGGGGAGACTGCTCTTGCCCTTTGAGCTTTTCATTAATCATGCTTTGATATCAAAGGGCAGAGAAGAGGATCTGAGACTTCTCTAGATTGAAACAGTATCATGAAACTGCATGGTAGAAACATTCACCATTTGCATTTGGCATGAACATATCCATGGATAAAAATACCTTTACACAAGTTGCAAATTTTTTGGCCATTTGTCATTTTGTTCAAGTTCATCATTCATTTATCTTCAAAATATGATATAAAGGATAAAATGTAGTTTCCAAACTTTGCTAATTGCTCCATTATTGTTGCCTGCTTGGACAAGAGGTGACTTGAAGTACAGGTCTAAGTGCAATACAATCTATTTTGTCAACAGTTCAGTTGAAGATTTCCTGGATTGCCAAAATGAAAATGAAACTGATGAGGCAGAGGCAGACAATATAATGTGGGAGGAAGCAGTCAAGTCTAAACATGAAAGTAGACTATCTAGGTAAATTCACTATGCATTGGTTTCAGTTTCTTTGAAAAGGAGACCTTGTACCTCATGGAAAAATATCAAGTTTTTGTTACATCTTTTGAATTTCCATTTTGATCTGGATTCTGCTCAAAATATTTCCGGAATGATAGTATGCCTATCCCCAGTTCCAAGACCTAGTGACAGTAGTACCAACCTCACCTCTGGCCTTGTCCAGTTAAGCAAGTTTTGGCACCACAAGTTTGAAAGAAATCTTTTATGAGTATCTCTCTCTTCAAGAAAGTGAGAAATATGAGAACAATTTCATCTTTTTGGAATTTGTGACAAGAAGAATAAAGAAAAAGAATTATAAGTATTTTTCATACATTTCTAGTTCCAGCTGAGGCCTGCTTATTACATTTAATTTGGAGAAGTACCAATGCAGATTATTAAGCAATCCAGAAAAGCAAGGAAACAAAACTCAGACAGAGCAAAAATATTTCTGTGGGCATTTCATATATTATTCTGTTTTTTTTTTAGCACAGGAGGACCAGCCCAAGGATCCACCCAAAGTTGTGAAGTTCACCTTTGCATATGCCAGTCATGTACAGTGTCACGGTCAACTGGACTGAAGATTCAAAATCTCAGCTACAATTGGGGTGTAATGATGCTTCCCAACCAGGATGGATTTATGCATGATTTTGAGTATCCTGGCAAAACCCAGAAAACCACATCAGTACCGGAAAGATTGCTTGCCATTTTTATGGTTTACATCACAAAAGCAATTTTTATAGGCCAAATGTGTTTTGTGTATGAAGTTTTGTGAAAAGGAAGATGGTGTGATACCTGAACAGTATTGCCAACCAGCTTGTAACTGTATTGAAGCCTTTCATTTATATGTTATAACATCAGCTATACCTGAAACTTTAGGTCTGAATTTTATCCCAGTTACTAAACAGCATGAAAGAACTAAATGAGACTATCATACCATGCACAATAAAGATAACAAGAATATAGGAACAATTTTGGGTGCACTCATGTGTCTTTTGTAAGCTTCAAATGAATCGTAAGTTGAAGCGGGGTTCCCACATTTCTGGAAAATAAATTTTTACTTTTCCAGGACCAAATATTCAAAGAATTTGCACGACTTTTGGGGGGGCTGTTTCATTAAATTATGAAAATTTTATGAAAGTTTGTGAAAATTTCCATGAATTTTTCATGACTTAGTTATCACAATTTTTTGAATTGGAAACCTTTACCAGGCCCTGGAAAATATTTTTTTTCAAATTTCATGACTTTTCAGGTTTTCAATGATGGCAGGAACCCTTCTAAAGGTGTTTAAGTCATTTGTTTAATAGAGACATTGGTATGACAAAGGAAGTGGAAGTTTGAAACTGCATGTTCAGGATATTCAGATTGATAATTATAGTTAATTTTGTAGTAACTGTACTGTGTAAGAAATACCCATACATCATTCTGATCTGTGATATCAAATTCAAGAATGCAGAGTGGCTCATATTCCGACAGAGAGTGCAGTCTGATTCAACAGGGTTTTGTATGCTCACTATGATGATATACCCTTCAAACAGTAGACCAGGATTGTGTCTGCACAATGAAAAGTTTTAAACAGCTGTGGGTGGCTAGAATTGAACAGGTTGGGAGAATGTATGAAGTAGTGAGAGGACTTGGCCTAGCTTGAATATTCTACCCCCAGAAGTAGACCCTAATTCTCATTTAAAAGATATCCTGTAAAAGAATGTTTCAAATAATTTATATTTAATAGGACGGTGAAGTAGAATGTTGTGCATAAAATTCAAAACTCAATTCTTCGGATGCTCAAAATATATGCAAGTAAAGATATCAGATTTTTAATTCAATTTTTGGTTTCGATGATAAGAGAAACCTATGCAATCATGATGGCGTGTGTATGTATGTGTGTGTGTGTGTGTGTATGTGTGTGTGTGTGTGTTTGTGACACTTTGCTTGTTAGCACGATATCTCAAGATAGGAATGTCTGACAGTTTTCAAACTTGATACATGGATGCGCCATATTGAGAGGAAGAACCCTATTGTTTTTGGCCGAGGTCAAAGGTCATTTGGGGTCACCAGGGGTCAATTTCTGAAAACTTTGTTAGCACGATATCTCAAGATAGGAAACTTGGATAGATTTCATATTTGGTATGTGGATGCATTAGGGTCAGAAGATGGTCCCTATTGTTTTTGACGGAGGTCAAAGGTCATCTGGGGTCACCGGGGGTCAAAGCCTGAAAATCTTATTAGCACGATATCTCAAGATGGGAAACTTGGATAGATTTCATATTTGGTATGTGGATGCGTTATGGTCAGAAGATGGTCCGTATTGTTTTTGGTGGAGGTCAAAGGTCATGTGGGGTCATCAGGGGCCAAAGTCTGAAAATCTTCTTGGCACGATATTTCAAGGTAGGGAACTTGGATAGATTTCATATGTGGTATGTGGATGTGTTATGGTCAGAAGATTGTTCATATTGTTTTCGGTGGAGGTCAAAGGTAATCCGGGGTCACCAGGGGTCAAAGTCTGAAAATCTTGTCAACACAATATCTCAAGGGAGGAAACTTGGATAGATTTCATATTTGGTTTGTGGATGTGTTATGGTCAGAAGATGGTCCCTATTGGTTTTTGGTGGAGATCAAAGGTCATCTGGGGTCACCGGGGGTCAAAGTCTGAAAACCTTATAAGCACGATATTTCCAGATAGGGAACATGGATGGATTTCATATTTGGTATGTGGATGTGTTATGGTCAGAAGATGGTCCCTATTGTTTTTGACGGAGGTCAAAGGTCATCTGGGGTCACTGGGGGTCAAAGTCTGAAAGTCTTGTTAGCACGATATCTCAAGATAGGAAACTTGGATAGATTTCATATTTGGTATGTGGATGTGTTATGGTCAGAAGATGGTCCCTATTGTTTTTGGTGGAGGTCAAAGGTCATCTGGGGTCACCAGTGGTCAAAGTCTGAAAATCTTCTTAGCACGATATTTCAAGTTAGGGAACTTTAATAGATTTCATATTTGGTATGTGGATGTGTTATGGTCAGAAGATGGTCCCTATTGTTTTTGGTGGAGGTCAAAGGTCATCTGGGGTCACCAGTGGTCAAAGTCTGAAAATCTTCTTAGCACGATATTTCAAGATAGGGAACTTTAATAGATTTCATATATGGTATGTGGATGCATTATGGTCAGAGGATTGTTCATATTGTTTTTGGTGGAGGTCAAAGGTCATCTAGGGTCACCAAGGGTCAAAGTCTGAAAATCTTGTAAACACAATATCTCAAGGGAGGAAACTTGGATAGATTTCATATTTGGTTTGTGGATGCGTTATGGTCAGAAGATGGTCCCTATCGGTTTTTGGTGGAGGTCAAAGGTCATCCGGGGTCACCAGGGGGCAAAGTCTGAAAATCTTGTTAACACAATATCTCAAGATAGGAAGCTTGGATAGATTTCATAATTGGTATGTGGATGCATTATAGTCAGTAGATGGTCCCTAATGTTTTTGGGGTAGTTCAAAGGTCATGTGGGGTCACCAGGGGTCAACATCTGAAAATCTCGTTAACACGATATTTCAAGGTAGAAAGCTTGAATAGATTCCATATATAGTATGTGGATGTGTTATGGTCAGGAGATGGTCCCTATCGTTTTTGGTGGAGGTCAAAGGTCATCTGGGGTCACCAGGGGTCAAAGTATGGAAGCCTTGTTAACAGGATATCTCAAGATTGGAAACTTGGATAGATTTCATATTTGGCATGTGGATGCATTATAGTCAGTAGATGGTCCCTATTGTTTTTGGCATAGGTCAAAGGTCATCTGGGATCACTGGGGGTCAACATCTGAAAATCTCGTTAACACAATATCTCAAGGTAGAAAGCTCGAATAGATTTCTTATTTAATATGTGGATGTGTTATGGTCAGGAGATGGTCCCTACCGTTTTTGGTGGAGGTCGAAGGTCATCTGGGGTCACCAGGGGTCACAGTATGAAAACCTTGTTAATGCAATATCTCAAGGTAGGAAACTTGGATAGATGTCATATTTGGTATGTGAACCCCTTATAGTCATTAAATGGTCCCTATTGTTTTTGGCAGAGGTCAAAGGTCATCTGGGATCATCAGGGGTCAAAGCATGAAAACCTTGTTAATGCAAGATCTCAAGGTAGGAAACTTGGATAGATTTCATATTTCGTATGTGGATGTGTCATAGTCAGTTAATGATTCCTATTGCTTTTGGCGGAGGTCAAAGGTCATCAGGGGTCACCAGGGGTCAAAGTCTGAAAACCTTGTTTATGTGATATCTCAGGTTAAGTAGCTTTGATAGATTTCATATTTGTTATGTGGATGGGTTATGGTCAGGAAATGGTACGTAATGCTTTTGATGGAGGTCAAAGGTCATCTGGGGTCACTGCTGGTCCATGTCTGAAAATCCTGCTAATGCAATATCTCAAGATAGGAAACTTGGATAGATTTCATATTTGGGTACTGTATGTGGATGCATTGTTGTCAGAAGATGGTCTCCATAGTTTTTGGCAGAGATGAAAGGTCATCTGGGGTCTCCAGGGGTCAAAGCCTGGAGACCTTTCTAAATGTGATCTCTCAAGATAGCTGTTTGTCCATTTGTCTGTCTGTTGTTTGTCATTCTAGCTATGTATTGCTTTTATGCAGGTCAAAAGGTCATCTGGAATGACAAAATTATTTTTTGAACATGCTAGTATAACATTTGAAGGAGAAGATAATGGTGCATGATGGCACTCTTTGAAACGGAAATTTATGTATCATCGAAACCTCAATGCATTTTTGCATTCTGGTTGTAAACTTGGAGCAAGCTTGTGTTACATATCCTGCACTTGCACTGATCAAATGTGTTTTCTAAAACTTCTTTTACAAATGATCGAAATATTTCTTTTCTTAGATTTGAATATGCCATGAGCAAGGGTGGAAAAACCAGCAAAATGGGAAGCTCCTTGCCAAGAATTGTTGAAAATTTGCAAGAATTTTTTTTTTTATAGAAGAACATTTAATTTCCAGTGTAAATTTTATTTGTGCTGAAAATACTCATTTCCTAGCTATTGTCATGTTTGGAGCCCTTGCCATGGTAAGTGGGACACAGAAATTTTTCAATCTTGACATTTTCTATTAATGGGTTAAACCAAATCCCTGTGTTTCATTTTGAATAAGAGCAATTTTAAAATCAGGACTTGCTACTGTAAGCATTGCCCATCTGTGCTGAAACATTGACATCACTCCTTGATCAGTACTTCCTTCAGGTTCAGTCATGACATGCGTTGGTTTGTGTTGCCACATTCATGTACGTTATGCCAACATCCCAAGGACCAAATATGACTTGAATAAAAATTTTGATTACATTTAATTCTAGCATTGAGCATTCCATGAGAACTCTTTATCAGCTCTCTTCTACTAATTTGGTTTAATCCTACACCCTCCACAAGTTGTTTATTTGTGATATTGTGCAGTACTTTTTGTTTCCCCACTTGAGTGCCATTTAGAAACCAGCCTGGTAAAGGTGCATGCTGGTGCATGGTGCCTCTTTAATTGGAGACTGTGGTACTGCTTCGATGGGTCTCATATATGTCCTAGTATCCATCATTTTTTGCTGTTAGTTATGGAGGGACTTGTACATTTAGACATAGAATGATTATGCTATGATGCAGAATCAAGTTACAAGAAGGAGAAATATATTTGTGCAAATTGCATGCATAAAGTATGCGCACTTGCTTACAAACAGCACCGCTATACTTGAAGGGAATGTTGCATATCCACAAAGATAGGAATATATAGTACTTTATACATGAAGATCAGTACCAATTGGTTAACTTTTGATATGAATTGAAACAATAACTCTACTCTTGTTGATCAGTGTTTTTTGGGTACTGGTAATTGTGTACTCTATCAATGGCATAACAAGACCTTCTAGATGCATGGGGAAGCTAGACCGCAAGGGGGTGCCCAAATTCATTTATCTAAAAGTCTCTATAGCTCCAATATTCATGGGTGGGGGGTGGGGGTTATGGCATAGGAATGAAACCTTGCACACAAGCTCTGATGTGTTTGAATTCTCCATGGACCCCTGTGCATTGTCCACCCAGGTCCACCCTACTGCTATCCAGAAGTCCCCAATAAGAATGAAGTTGTATGTAATTGTAGACTTTTGAATCTCAATTCAGCTTTGCTGAAGTTCTACTGCAGAGGTGCACTAGGCTGGTGTTCTTGTTTAAATTGGAGAAGGTACTAGAGTGTGTAGAACACAGCTTTTAAAATAGGGCTTCATTGTGATCCTTTTTAAAGTCTGAAAACTATGTAAAAAGTTGCTGCCCTTCGGAAAAAAGCAGAATGTGATCTATTGAAAGTTTGACAATACATTTTCTAGGGATGGATTTGTAAACTACAAAAAGGAGGTGGGCTAGTTCTTGTCATCCTTATCAACCTGCAGGACAGTGTGCATGGTAAGTATCACCCCCTCCTTTATCCCCCTCCCCCCTCATTTTGGTCCAAAATGCTAATAAAATATGCTAGGTGCATGCTTGATTCTATATGAGAATGAACAGCTCATTAATTGCAAACTCAAAATTATCAAAACTGCCATTGTCATTAACAGACATTATTCTCATTCAAAAGAAATGGTAGGTAGGCTATACATCTGTGGTACGAGGTCCTTGCTCCAGTGAATGCAATTTATAACACTACCATTACTGCTGTAAACCACTGAAAATAGATTCTTCTACATCCTGTAATACCCCATCATTTTTCTGATCTACCTCTGTAAGTGAATAGCCTGACCCAACTAGTCTTCAAGGCATACATTAAGGTAAAGGAAACATGTAATTCACTCATACCTCATAGTAATATTAAATGATTTTTGACAAAATTATGATAATTTCTGGAATTCCTAAAAGGCCAATTGACAGAAATATTACATAAAAGAAAAGATAAAAATCAGGTAGAGTACCATATTCTTACTGGAATCTTGTACCAGCTGTTTCACTTTATTGTTTTACACTTAAAATAATTCCCATCAACATGCCATAATACATTTCTTGATCAACAAGCATGACAGTGGAAAGCTCTAATTCTTTTTTTATAATAATAGACACTATGATTAATTCCCAAACAAAACATAACTCTTCTATTTTGCATGCAGTTGTAAATTCACTTCAAAAATGGTACAAAAACTTGTGTTTATCTAAAAAAAAGGTTGTATTGCAAGTGATATGAAAACTACTAAATGTAGGAATTTGAGGCTTCCATGCAACTTTCATAATATATCTTGCAGGATAGTTTGGGTCTACAAGTACATTTCTTGTCACTGATATCACGATATGCAATTCCCATCTCAGTGTACTTCTGGGTGGTCTTTCCACCCCTCTACTTGCACTCCTGTCGCTGTATCCTAACATGATGACACCGGCCGTCCTCCCCAGTCTCGGAATATTTCATTAAGTATGTCATACGAAGCAAGTTTCAATAGTTGAATTCTCTAGGCAATCATCTTGCAGTGGAGATGTAGTTCTCAAAGCTACCATACAGACCTGGCCTGCACTTTCTTCTTTAAAGAGAAGACATTTTCCTTCCAGCCTAACAAGAAGATGATGGTAGCTCCCATGCATGAGTTCTGCCATATAGTAGGTATTGTAGGTGATTCTTTTTCCAGAAAAGTTGATGCAGTTCCTGTAGAGCTAGTGCCTTCAAGGATACAAAGAAGAGCATAATATAAATAAGATATGTGACAAGTGCCACTGACATGTAGTAACAACCTTTTAGTTTCAGTAGACTGTTTAAGGAAAATGTTGTACACTTGAAGGTTAGTTTACTCTGGTATGGTACAGTATTTTAATTTACTTGCTCTGTACATGTTGAAGAAACTTTGTCATGTGGGGTAGCTAGAACCTTTTTTTTCCTAATTGGGAGGGTAAGGGGGGTGGGGGGGGGGGCTTTAAATGATTGATAGACTTATATTCAGTTACACTTCAGGTATCAGTGGAGCAAAGTTCTTATTGCCACCTCCCCGCTTCCCCTCCTCGTCCTCCAGTCCTTATCCCAACTCTGAAGCTATAGCTATTACACAGGGCTGCATGTGTATTCCGTTACATGTACAGCATTTCATTAGGCTATTTAACTGACGACATAGCCCTGTTTGAAGGCTAGTTATTACCCTGTGATACTTTAAAATGAGGTTACGTTATGGATTATGGCAAGCACCCTGAAAAGTCTTAAAATCTTTGGTCTAGTAAACTACTAGGTTCTCCTGGGGTCGGGTGTGGATCGAAGAATTGTTTCAGGCAACCATCCTGGCCAGACTATCCCTAGATGCAATTTGCTGTCACATGTCAATTAAGTATTCAGTGGAAATTGTTGGCATTATTACAACAGTACTGAGCTGGCTGGATAGCATTCTTATCCTTTGAACGTGGTCAGTCCAATTTATTTCTAATCATACGGTATATAATGCTTTCATCCAGCAAACCCTTCCTAGACTTGTGCATCACCCTTCTATTCTTTTTTGATTTTGTCCTAATATAGGGGGTGAAAAGCCAATTGTTGAGCTAGCTAGGCCATCATATGTGATCAGAGTGTAGTATGAAATCTGTCAACTCACATACATAGTCTTTCTAATTGTGGGATATATTTTACTAAAACACTATGTAACTGTAGGACAAAGAGTGTACATGTGCTTGAAGTAATTTCATACTGGCAATGACTAACGTTTTGTCCCTTTTCACACTAGTATAAGATATATCAGCCTTAATTTGAAGGTGTATCCTGGTAGCAACTACTGTACTAGCATCAATTATACACTCAATAAAATAACAAGGGTCCACATGCAACGTTATGGCAGTTGAATTTGTTTCTTGCTGTATTGTATCAGACCTTGGGAATTTGTGCCCATAATCTTGGGAAAATTGCTCCCTTGTTCAATTTTATATGGCATATGCACGTACGTAATACTACGCATCGTCAAGCAAGGATCTTTCGCAGAATTACTGTCAATGTCTTCTAATAGCCATCTTATTTGTTCTTGTCTATTTTCCTTACCTTCTCGCAGCTTTAACCATCACAAGTTACTCGTTAATTAACGTTGATAAAGCGTTCCATGGAAGCCGAGTCGCCAATGTCTTGTTCATTTTGGGAAAAGTTGTCCTCGCCGACTTTTCTTGTTATTGCCGACGATTGTTCGTTGTATGTGGTATTTGCAAATGTCTTGCAGGGAGCACACCACCATTAGCAGAACGGCCTTGCCGGGAAAAGTAGTTCCAAAGTACACCGTCAGTTTTAGGTCCTCTTTAAGTGTGAATTGCTCAAGTTAAACTAATCAGATGTGGTTGGTTTGTTTTGGATATGAAAGAGGACGTGTAAATGTGTGACTGTTGCCAAATTGGGAAGAATTGAAGGTGATTTAGACTGTTTAAAAATTTGGTGTGAAAAAGACGTTTTTTCCGTCACCTGCGGATTAATAGGGTAGGGTGTACAGACCCAAAACTTCATACCCTTTTATCTCAAAATCTAAACGGTCATGCTATGGTGAATTTGTGATGCCATGATTGGCCAACTCACTGGCTTTCATGTGAGGGGTAGCTTTAGTGGGGTGTGAACTTTGACTGGGCTGCAGGGGGCATTTAACGAAGGCAAAATAGTGTGTAAGTCAATGGAGAAATTAATGGTGGTGTGCTCCCTTAAGAGAGAAATTGATTTTCTTCATTTTTGATATAAAGACACCTAATTTAGACTTAAATGACTTGTTTTAGGGTCCTAATCATGATTCTGAGGAGACGTCTCAGAATTTCATGCTTGAACGATTTTTATGTCAAAATTGCAATTTTTGGTAAAAAATAGTACCCTAATTGAGATTGTTGGAAAGAGTGCACAATTGCAGTCTATTTTATGATATTTTTTGGAAGCAAATGAATAATGAAGATTAGTTGAATGTTCCAGTGGCCATTCTACACCACCATAGCCCCCAGGTTCCCCAGGCACCCCAGATAAACAGTAGCTAGTTCCGCGAACAGCTGCTTGGTGATTAACGTTAGTCAACACATGCCATAAGTGTGTGCACTTTGTCCCTAGAAGTTGATATGATAGCATTTTCGAGTCAAGAACAATGGTCTAGCTTGTTGTAGGGGGTTATTTCTACGAGTCACACATGTACAAAGGTAAATAGATTGTTTAAAACATCACACACGGTTGTTTTGCATTTAACCTAGGCCTAACGTAGGCCCAGACTGAAAAACATAGGCCTAGGCCTAGGTTGTACTACGTGCAAGGAGAGAAAGCAGTAGCCTGGATTTTGAGGTTAATGGAGGCCACCAGCTTGAACAGTTTTGTTCAAAGCATGGTGGCATATCCCCACCCCTCAAAACCAGCCCCCCACCCCCCCCCCCCACACACACACACACACAGTGCTGTCAATCAAATAATTTTTTTCAAGTCTCCATTTGGCTGAGGCTTGATCTCTATTTCAAAATGCTGTTCGTTCTAAAAATTAAGCCAGTTACACTGTTGTTAACTCCAATTGGATTGGAGGTATACTTGTTTGGTAGCAGATATGCAAGAAGAGTATTTCACACATTAATTTCAACTGTTCACTTTCAAATTGCAGCTTTCTGTGGCAGCTACTGGAGAAGACAGAAGATGTTCTACTTTCTTTTGCAACACAAACCAGGCGAATCAACTAACTGCCCTTAGTATAGATGAAGTCACCTTGTGGAGATTGAATCATGCATACAGCCTTTTAAATGTATGTCTGTAAGTTTTTCATGACTTTAGTCAGGGCATTTTCCAAATGTTGTAGGCCTACAGTTATTGCTGGAAAAAAATACTTTAGTTAAATACATTGAGGCAAGGAAGTCCAGCAGATGTAATTCAGACCGGCCTATCACTGGCATGCCTTGAAGGAGTCAGGGATAATGCCTAGTATTCTTCTTTGAGATTTGTAATTTGAAGTATCTGTAGGTATTTGTGAGTGGGGGATCTCTTGCTGCACATTCTACAAGGACTTTAAAATTGAAGTTTCCAGCCATTGGTGTAGTACTGTAGGAATGCCATCAAGGAGATAAGTTAATGTGAGTGACAATTTTGTAGGGATTCTCTAAACGGTTCAAATTAATAGAAGTGTAGTTGTGCTTTTCTCCCTAACCCACATTGTTTGCTGACTGCAGAGTAGCAACCTACATGTATGAGCGCAATAAATGTCTACCATTTAATGTTGTGGCATATCTGCACTAGTTTTCATTATACCTAAGACTTGGTTAGTAGGGTACTGTACCTCAAAGTCTGAAAGGCAGTTACTTTCATTGGTTGTGTGAATTGTTGAAAAGTTCTGAAGTTTTCACATTTTTAGCAAAGCAAGATATAAGTAATCTATTTATTCTGGAACAAAACTACCCAGCCAAGCTGGGATAGAAGGTTTGTATAACCTCTTTACATAATTAGGAGCACCCTTACAAACTTCATAGGACTGCCATTGAGTGAATTAACATTACAGAGACCTCAGCAAAAAATTTTACAAGTTATCTTACTTTTCAGATTATTTCCTCCAGAGTTACTAGTTTGTCACTGATGTTTCAGTTTAAGATAATGATAGCTTAATCATTTCTGTAGTTCAGATAATTGTAAGAGAATTTTTCCTTCTACAAATACACTGTTAAAAGTTGTTTGGGGATGGGCCAGGACCAAAATCTGCCAAAAGCAGATGTTTTGAATAGCGCCCTCATTTTTCCACTCCTGAATTTTATTAGCCTTTTAGTTCTCCAGAAACAGCCTGAATGGTGAGTATTTTTCCTATAATGTAACAAAAAGACACCTTCTAAATCTCCTCTATGGGTATAAAGTCAGAAAGCTTAAAAATTGTTGATCAGATTAATGATTTCATTTCCCTTTTGCTTGTTTATCCTTCCAGACTTGAATTGAGTGCTATATGACCTGATGGTTGGATGGACTGCATCACCACAGCGACTGAATAAAGGCATGCCTGAATATTAACCTTTCAAATTTTTGCAAAGAAAATGCTTCACAGCTACACAGCAATAGAAAACTTTAGTAAGAAATCAAAATCAGTGCAACAAATTGCTTTGCAAGTGATCCAGTGTGAGGAGGTATGTTGAGATTCTCACACACCCGGGTGTAGCTGTTAATGCACAGAAAAGACCCTATGTCCAGCATCAAGTTGGGTGTGCTGAAGTCTATATAGAAGCAATGAAAAGTTAAACTGTGACATACTCTGAGCTAGAAATGTGTTTGAAAATGAGTCTAAAAAGTTTGGAAGAGCAAATCCAAATTTCACATTCCCTTAAGGGAGCACACCACCATTAGCAGAACGGCCTTGCTGGGAAAAGTAGTTCCAAAGTACACCGTCAGTTTTAGGTCCTCTTTAAGTGTGAATTGCTCAAGTTAAACTAATCAGATGTGGTTGGTTTGTTTTGGATATGAAAGAGGACGTGTAAATGTGTGACTGTTGCCAAATTGGGAAGAATTGAAGGTGATTTAGACTGTTTAAAAATTTGGTGTGAAAAAGACGTTTTTTCCGTCACCTGCGGATTAATAGGGTAGGGTGTACAGACCCAAAACTTCATCCCCTTTTATCTCAAAATCTAAACGGTCATGCTATGGTGAATTTGTGATGCCATGATTGGCCAACTCACTGGCTTTCACGTGAGGGGTAGCTTTAGTGGGGTGTGAACTTTGACTGGGCTGCGCGGGGCATTTAACGAAGGCAAAATAGTGTGTAAGTCAATGGAGAAATTAATGGTGGTGTGCTCCCTTAAGAGAGAAAGTGATTTTCTTCATTTTTGATATAAAGACACCTAATTTAGACTTAAATGACTTGTTTTAGGGTCCTAATCATGATTCTGAGGAGACGTCTCAGAATTTCATGCTTGAACGATTTTTATGTCAAAATTGCAATTTTTGGTAAAAAATAGTACCCTAATTGAGATTGTTGGAAAGAGTGCACAATTGCAGTCTATTTTATGATATTTTTTGGAAGCAAATGAATAATGAAGATTAGTTGAATGTTCCAGTGGTCATTCTACACCACCATAGCCCCCAGGTTCCCCAGGCACCCCAGATAAACAGTAGCTAGTTCCGCGAACAGCTGCTTGGTGATTAACGTTAGTCAACACATGCCATAAGTGTGTGCACTTTGTCCCTAGAAGTTGATATGATAGCATTTTCGAGTCAAGAACAATGGTCTAGCTTGTTATAGGGTGTTATTTCTACGAGTCACACATGTACAAAGGTAAATAGATTGTTTAAAACATCACACACGGTTGTTTTGCATTTAGCCTAGGCCTAACGTACAGTAGGCCCAGACTGAAACACATAGGCCTAGGCCTAGGCCTAGTTTGTACTACGTGCAAGGAGAGAAAGCAGTAGCCTGGATTTTGAGGTTAATGGAGGCCACCAGCTTGAACAGTTTTGTTCAAAGCATGGTGGCATATCCCCACCCCTCAAAACCAGTCCCACCCCCCCACACACACACAGTGCTGTCAATCAAATAATTTTTTTCAAGTCTCCATTTGGCTGAGGCTTGATCTCTATTTCAAAATGCTGTTCTTTCTAAAAATTAAGCCAGTCACACTGTTGTTAACTCCAATTGGATTGGAGATATACTTGTTTGGTAGCAGATATGCAAGAAGAGTATTTCACACATTAATTTCAACTGTTCACTTTCAAATTGCAGCTTTCTGTGGCAGCTACTGGAGAAGACAGAAGATGTTCTACTTTCTTTTGCAACACAAACCAGGCGAATCAACTAACTGCCCTTAGTATAGATGAAGTCACCTTGTGGAGATTGAATCATGCATACAGCCTTTTAAATGTATGTCTGTAAGTTTTTCATGACTTTAGTCAGGGCATTTTCCAAATGTTGTAGGCCTACAGTTATTGCTGGAAAAAAATACTTTAGTTAAATACATTGAGGCAAGGAAGTCCAGCAGATGTAATTCAGACCGGCCTATCACTGGCATGCCTTGAAGGAGTCAGGGATAATGCCTAGTATTCTTCTTTGAGATTTGTAATTTGAAGTATCTGTAGGTATTTGTGAGTGGGGGATCTCTTGCTGCACATTCTACAAGGACTTTAAAATTGAAGTTTCCAGCCATTGGTGTAGTACTGTAGGAATGCCATCAAGGAGATAAGTTAATGTGAGTGACAATTTTGTAGGGATTCTCTAAACGGTTCAAATTAATAGAAGTGTAGTTGTGCTTTTCTCCCTAACCCACATTGTTTGCTGACTGCAGAGTAGCAACCTACATGTATGAGCGCAATAAATGTCTACCATTTAATGTTGTGGCATATCTGCACTAGTTTTCATTATACCTAAGACTTGGTTAGTAGGGTACTGTACCTCAAAGTCTGAAAGGCAGTTACTTTCATTGGTTGTGTGAATTGTTGAAAAGTTCTGAAGTTTTCACATTTTTAGCAAAGCAAGATATAAGTAATCTATTTATTCTGGAACAAAACTACCCAGCCAAGCTGGGATAGAAGGTTTGTATAACCTCTTTACATAATTAGGAGCACCCTTACAAACTTCATAGGACTGCCATTGAGTGAATTAACATTACAGAGACCTCAGCAAAAAATTTTACAAGTTATCTTACTTTTCAGATTATTTCCTCCAGAGTTACTAGTTTGTCACTGATGTTTCAGTTTAAGATAATGATAGCTTAATCATTTCTGTAGTTCAGATAATTGTAAGAGAATTTTTCCTTCTACAAATACACTGTTAAAAGTTGTTTGGGGATGGGCCAGGACCAAAATCTGCCAAAAGCAGATGTTTTGAATAGCGCCCTCATTTTTCCACTCCTGAATTTTATTAGCCTTTTAGTTCTCCAGAAACAGCCTGAATGGTGAGTATTTTTCCTATAATGTAACAAAAAGACACCTTCTAAATCTCCTCTATGGGTATAAAGTCAGAAAGCTTAAAAATTGTTGATCAGATTAATGATTTCATTTCCCTTTTGCTTTTTATCCTTCCAGACTTGAATTGAGTGCTATATGACCTGATGGTTGGATGGACTGCATCACCACAGCGACTGAATAAAGGCATGCCTGAATATTAACCTTTCAAATTTTTGCAAAGAAAATGCTTCACAGCTACACAGCAATAGAAAACTTTAGTAAGAAATCAAAATCAGTGCAACAAATTGCTTTGCAAGTGATCCAGTGTGAGGAGGTATGTTGAGATTCTCACACACCCGGGTGTAGCTGTTAATGCACAGAAAAGACCCTATGTCCAGCATCAAGTTGGGTGTGCTGAAGTCTATATAGAAGCAATGAAAAGTTAAACTGTGACATACTCTGAGCTAGAAATGTGTTTGAAAATGAGTCTAAAAAGTTTGGAAGAGCAAATCCAAATTTCACATTCCCTTAAGGGAGCACACCACCATTAGCAGAACGGCCTTGCTGGGAAAAGTAGTTCCAAAGTACACCGTCAGTTTTAGGTCCTCTTTAAGTGTGAATTGCTCAAGTTAAACTAATCAGATGTGGTTGGTTTGTTTTGGATATGAAAGAGGACGTGTAAATGTGTGACTGTTGCCAAATTGGGAAGAATTGAAGGTGATTTAGACTGTTTAAAAATTTGGTGTGAAAAAGACGTTTTTTCCGTCACCTGCGGATTAATAGGGTAGGGTGTACAGACCCAAAACTTCATCCCCTTTTATCTCAAAATCTAAACGGTCATGCTATGGTGAATTTGTGATGCCATGATTGGCCAACTCACTGGCTTTCACGTGAGGGGTAGCTTTAGTGGGGTGTGAACTTTGACTGGGCTGCGGGGGGCATTTAACGAAGGCAAAATAGTGTGTAAGTCAATGGAGAAATTAATGGTGGTGTGCTCCCTTAAGAGAGAAAGTGATTTTCTTCATTTTTGATATAAAGACACCTAATTTAGACTTAAATGACTTGTTTTAGGGTCCTAATCATGATTCTGAGGAGACGTCTCAGAATTTCATGCTTGAACCATTTTTATGTCAAAATTGCAATTTTTGGTAAAAAATAGTACCCTAATTGAGATTGTTGGAAAGAGTGCACAATTGCAGTCTATTTTATGATATTTTTGGAAGCAAATGAATAATGAAGATTAGTTGAATGTTCCAGTGGTCATTCTACACCACCATAGCCCCCAGGTTCCCCAGGCACCCCAGATAAACAGTAGCTAGTTCCGCGAACAGCTGCTTGGTGATTAACGTTAGTCAACACATGCCATAAGTGTGTGCACTTTGTCCCTAGAAGTTGATATGATAGCATTTTCGAGTCAAGAACAATGGTCTAGCTTGTTATAGGGGGTTATTTCTACGAGTCACACATGTACAAAGGTAAATAGATTGTTTAAAACATCACACACGGTTGTTTTGCATTTAGCCTAGGCCTAACGTACAGTAGGCCCAGACTGAAACACATAGGCCTAGGCCTAGGCCTAGTTTGTACTACGTGCAAGGAGAGAAAGCAGTAGCCTGGATTTTGAGGTTAATGGAGGCCACCAGCTTGAACAGTTTTGTTCAAAGCATGGTGGCATATCCCCACCCTCAAAACCAGTCCCACCCCCCCACACACACAGTGCTGTCAATCAAATAATTTTTTTCAAGTCTCCATTTGGCTGAGGCTTGATCTCTATTTCAAAATGCTGTTCTTTCTAAAAATTAAGCCAGTCACACTGTTGTTAACTCCAATTGGATTGGAGATATACTTGTTTGGTAGCAGATATGCAAGAAGAGTATTTCACACATTAATTTCAACTGTTCACTTTCAAATTGCAGCTTTCTGTGGCAGCTACTGGAGAAGACAGAAGATGTTCTACTTTCTTTGCAACACAAACCAGGCGAATCAACTAACTGCCCTTAGTATAGATGAAGTCACCTTGTGGAGATTGAATCATGCATACAGCCTTTTAAATGTATGTCTGTAAGTTTTTCATGACTTTAGTCAGGGCATTTTCCAAATGTTGTAGGCCTACAGTTATTGCTGGAAAAAAATACTTTAGTTAAATACATTGAGGCAAGGAAGTCCAGCAGATGTAATTCAGACCGGCCTATCACTGGCATGCCTTGAAGGAGTCAGGGATAATGCCTAGTATTCTTCTTTGAGATTTGTAATTTGAAGTATCTGTAGGTATTTGTGAGCTGGGGATCTCTTGCTGCACATTCTACAAGGACTTTAAAATTGAAGTTTCCAGCCATTGGTGTAGTACTGTAGGAATGCCATCAAGGAGATAAGTTAATGTGAGTGACAATTTTGTAGGGATTCTCTAAACGGTTCAAATTAATAGAAGTGTAGTTGTGCTTTTCTCCCTAACCCACATTGTTTGCTGACTGCAGAGTAGCAACCTACATGTATGAGCGCAATAAATGTCTACCATTTAATGTTGTGGCATATCTGCACTAGTTTTCATTATACCTAAGACTTGGTTAGTAGGGTACTGTACCTCAAAGTCTGAAAGGCAGTTACTTTCATTGGTTGTGTGAATTGTTGAAAAGTTCTGAAGTTTTCACATTTTTAGCAAAGCAAGATATAAGTAATCTATTTATTCTGGAACAAAACTACCCAGCCAAGCTGGGATAGAAGGTTTGTATAACCTCTTTACATAATTAGGAGCACCCTTACAAACTTCATAGGACTGCCATTGAGTGAATTAACATTACAGAGACCTCAGCAAAAAATTTTACAAGTTATCTTACTTTTCAGATTATTTCCTCCAGAGTTACTAGTTTGTCACTGATGTTTCAGTTTAAGATAATGATAGCTTAATCATTTCTGTAGTTCAGATAATTGTAAGAGAATTTTTCCTTCTACAAATACACTGTTAAAAGTTGTTTGGGGATGGGCCAGGACCAAAATCTGCCAAAAGCAGATGTTTTGAATAGCGCCCTCATTTTTCCACTCCTGAATTTTATTAGCCTTTTAGTTCTCCAGAAACAGCCTGAATGGTGAGTATTTTTCCTGTAATGTAACAAAAAGACACCTTCTAAATCTCCTCTATGGGTATAAAGTCAGAAAGCTTAAAAATTGTTGATCAGATTAATGATTTCATTTCCCTTTTGCTTTTTTATCCTTCCAGACTTGAATTGAGTGCTATATGACCTGATGGTTGGATGGACTGCATCACCACAGCGACTGAATAAAGGCATGCCTGAATATTAACCTTTCAAATTTTTGCAAAGAAAATGCTTCACAGCTACACAGCAATAGAAAACTTTAGTAAGAAATCAAAATCAGTGCAACAAATTGCTTTGCAAGTGATCCAGTGTGAGGAGGTATGTTGAGATTCTCACACACCCGGGTGTAGCTGTTAATGCACAGAAAAGACCCTATGTCCAGCATCAAGTTGGGTGTGCTGAAGTCTATATAGAAGCAATGAAAAGTTAAACTGTGACATACTCTGAGCTAGAAATGTGTTTGAAAATGAGTCTAAAAAGTTTGGAAGAGCAAATCCAAATTTCACATTCCCTTAAGGGAGCACACCACCATTAGCAGAACGGCCTTGCTGGGAAAAGTAGTTCCAAAGTACACCGTCAGTTTTAGGTCCTCTTTAAGTGTGAATTGCTCAAGTTAAACTAATCAGATGTGGTTGGTTTGTTTTGGATATGAAAGAGGACGTGTAAATGTGTGACTGTTGCCAAATTGGGAAGAATTGAAGGTGATTTAGACTGTTTAAAAATTTGGTGTGAAAAAGACGTTTTTCCGTCACCTGCGGATTAATAGGGTAGGGTGTACAGACCCAAAACTTCATCCCCTTTTATCTCAAAATCTAAACGGTCATGCTATGGTGAATTTGTGATGCCATGATTGGCCAACTCACTGGCTTTCACGTGAGGGGTAGCTTTAGTGGGGTGTGAACTTTGACTGGGCTGCGGGGGGCATTTAACGAAGGCAAAATAGTGTGTAAGTCAATGGAGAAATTAATGGTGGTGTGCTCCCTTAAGAGAGAAAGTGATTTTCTTCATTTTTGATATAAAGACACCTAATTTAGACTTAAATGACTTGTTTTAGGGTCCTAATCATGATTCTGAGGAGACGTCTCAGAATTTCATGCTTGAACCATTTTTATGTCAAAATTGCAATTTTTGGTAAAAAATAGTACCCTAATTGAGATTGTTGGAAAGAGTGCACAATTGCAGTCTATTTTATGATATTTTTTGGAAGCAAATGAATAATGAAGATTAGTTGAATGTTCCAGTGGTCATTCTACACCACCATAGCCCCCAGGTTCCCCAGGCACCCCAGATAAACAGTAGCTAGTTCCGCGAACAGCTGCTTGGTGATTAACGTTAGTCAACACATGCCATAAGTGTGTGCACTTTGTCCCTAGAAGTTGATATGATAGCATTTTCGAGTCAAGAACAATGGTCTAGCTTGTTATACGGGGTTATTTCTACGAGTCACACATGTACAAAGGTAAATAGATTGTTTAAAACATCACACACGGTTGTTTTGCATTTAGCCTAGGCCTAACGTACAGTAGGCCCAGACTGAAACACATAGGCCTAGGCCTAGGCCTAGTTTGTACTACGTGCAAGGAGAGAAAGCAGTAGCCTGGATTTTGAGGTTAATGGAGGCCACCAGCTTGAACAGTTTTGTTCAAAGCATGGTGGCATATCCCCACCCCTCAAAACCAGTCCCACCCCCCCCCCCCCACACAGTGCTGTCAATCAAATAATTTTTTTCAAGTCTCCATTTGGCTGAGGCTTGATCTCTATTTCAAAATGCTGTTCTTTCTAAAAATTAAGCCAGTCACACTGTTGTTAACTCCAATTGGATTGGAGATATACTTGTTTGGTAGCAGATATGCAAGAAGAGTATTTCACACATTAATTTCAACTGTTCACTTTCAAATTGCAGCTTTCTGTGGCAGCTACTGGAGAAGACAGAAGATGTTCTACTTTCTTTTGCAACACAAACCAGGCGAATCAACTAACTGCCCTTAGTATAGATGAAGTCACCTTGTGGAGATTGAATCATGCATACAGCCTTTTAAATGTATGTCTGTAAGTTTTTCATGACTTTAGTCAGGGCATTTTCCAAATGTTGTAGGCCTACAGTTATTGCTGGAAAAAAATACTTTAGTTAAATACATTGAGGCAAGGAAGTCCAGCAGATGTAATTCAGACCGGCCTATCACTGGCATGCCTTGAAGGAGTCAGGGATAATGCCTAGTATTCTTCTTTGAGATTTGTAATTTGAAGTATCTGTAGGTATTTGTGAGTGGGGGATCTCTTGCTGCACATTCTACAAGGACTTTAAAATTGAAGTTTCCAGCCATTGGTGTAGTACTGTAGGAATGCCATCAAGGAGATAAGTTAATGTGAGTGACAATTTTGTAGGGATTCTCTAAACGGTTCAAATTAATAGAAGTGTAGTTGTGCTTTTCTCCCTAACCCACATTGTTTGCTGACTGCAGAGTAGCAACCTACATGTATGAGCGCAATAAATGTCTACCATTTAATGTTGTGGCATATCTGCACTAGTTTTCATTATACCTAAGACTTGGTTAGTAGGGTACTGTACCTCAAAGTCTGAAAGGCAGTTACTTTCATTGGTTGTGTGAATTGTTGAAAAGTTCTGAAGTTTTCACATTTTTAGCAAAGCAAGATATAAGTAATCTATTTATTCTGGAACAAAACTACCCAGCCAAGCTGGGATAGAAGGTTTGTATAACCTCTTTACATAATTAGGAGCACCCTTACAAACTTCATAGGACTGCCATTGAGTGAATTAACATTACAGAGACCTCAGCAAAAAATTTTACAAGTTATCTTACTTTTCAGATTATTTCCTCCAGAGTTACTAGTTTGTCACTGATGTTTCAGTTTAAGATAATGATAGCTTAATCATTTCTGTAGTTCAGATAATTGTAAGAGAATTTTTCCTTCTACAAATACACTGTTAAAAGTTGTTTGGGGATGGGCCAGGACCAAAATCTGCCAAAAGCAGATGTTTTGAATAGCGCCCTCATTTTTCCACTCCTGAATTTTATTAGCCTTTTAGTTCTCCAGAAACAGCCTGAATGGTGAGTATTTTTCCTGTAATGTAACAAAAAGACACCTTCTAAATCTCCTCTATGGGTATAAAGTCAGAAAGCTTAAAAATTGTTGATCAGATTAATGATTTCATTTCCCTTTTGCTTTTTTATCCTTCCAGACTTGAATTGAGTGCTATATGACCTGATGGTTGGATGGACTGCATCACCACAGCGACTGAATAAAGGCATGCCTGAATATTAACCTTTCAAATTTTTGCAAAGAAAATGCTTCACAGCTACACAGCAATAGAAAACTTTAGTAAGAAATCAAAATCAGTGCAACAAATTGCTTTGCAAGTGATCCAGTGTGAGGAGGTATGTTGAGATTCTCACACACCCGGGTGTAGCTGTTAATGCACAGAAAAGACCCTATGTCCAGCATCAAGTTGGGTGTGCTGAAGTCTATATAGAAGCAATGAAAAGTTAAACTGTGACATACTCTGAGCTAGAAATGTGTTTGAAAATGAGTCTAAAAAGTTTGGAAGAGCAAATCCAAATTTCACATTCCCTTAAGGGAGCACACCACCATTAGCAGAACGGCCTTGCTGGGAAAAGTAGTTCCAAAGTACACCGTCAGTTTTAGGTCCTCTTTAAGTGTGAATTGCTCAAGTTAAACTAATCAGATGTGGTTGGTTTGTTTTGGATATGAAAGAGGACGTGTAAATGTGTGACTGTTGCCAAATTGGGAAGAATTGAAGGTGATTTAGACTGTTTAAAAATTTGGTGTGAAAAAGACGTTTTTCCGTCACCTGCGGATTAATAGGGTAGGGTGTACAGACCCAAAACTTCATCCCCTTTTATCTCAAAATCTAAACGGTCATGCTATGGTGAATTTGTGATGCCATGATTGGCCAACTCACTGGCTTTCACGTGAGGGGTAGCTTTAGTGGGGTGTGAACTTTGACTGGGCTGCGGGGGGCATTTAACGAAGGCAAAATAGTGTGTAAGTCAATGGAGAAATTAATGGTGGTGTGCTCCCTTAAGAGAGAAAGTGATTTTCTTCATTTTTGATATAAAGACACCTAATTTAGACTTAAATGACTTGTTTTAGGGTCCTAATCATGATTCTGAGGAGACGTCTCAGAATTTCATGCTTGAACCATTTTTATGTCAAAATTGCAATTTTTGGTAAAAAATAGTACCCTAATTGAGATTGTTGGAAAGAGTGCACAATTGCAGTCTATTTTATGATATTTTTTGGAAGCAAATGAATAATGAAGATTAGTTGAATGTTCCAGTGGTCATTCTACACCACCATAGCCCCCAGGTTCCCCAGGCACCCCAGATAAACAGTAGCTAGTTCCGCGAACAGCTGCTTGGTGATTAACGTTAGTCAACACATGCCATAAGTGTGTGCACTTTGTCCCTAGAAGTTGATATGATAGCATTTTCGAGTCAAGAACAATGGTCTAGCTTGTTATAGGGGTTATTTCTACGAGTCACACATGTACAAAGGTAAATAGATTGTTTAAAACATCACACACGGTTGTTTTGCATTTAGCCTAGGCCTAACGTACAGTAGGCCCAGACTGAAACACATAGGCCTAGGCCTAGGCCTAGTTTGTACTACGTGCAAGGAGAGAAAGCAGTAGCCTGGATTTTGAGGTTAATGGAGGCCACCAGCTTGAACAGTTTTGTTCAAAGCATGGTGGCATATCCCCACCCCTCAAAACCAGTCCCACCCCCCACACACACACAGTGCTGTCAATCAAATAATTTTTTTCAAGTCTCCATTTGGCTGAGGCTTGATCTCTATTTCAAAATGCTGTTCTTTCTAAAAATTAAGCCAGTCACACTGTTGTTAACTCCAATTGGATTGGAGATATACTTGTTTGGTAGCAGATATGCAAGAAGAGTATTTCACACATTAATTTCAACTGTTCACTTTCAAATTGCAGCTTTCTGTGGCAGCTACTGGAGAAGACAGAAGATGTTCTACTTTCTTTTGCAACACAAACCAGGCGAATCAACTAACTGCCCTTAGTATAGATGAAGTCACCTTGTGGAGATTGAATCATGCATACAGCCTTTTAAATGTATGTCTGTAAGTTTTTCATGACTTTAGTCAGGGCATTTTCCAAATGTTGTAGGCCTACAGTTATTGCTGGAAAAAAATACTTTAGTTAAATACATTGAGGCAAGGAAGTCCAGCAGATGTAATTCAGACCGGCCTATCACTGGCATGCCTTGAAGGAGTCAGGGATAATGCCTAGTATTCTTCTTTGAGATTTGTAATTTGAAGTATCTGTAGGTATTTGTGAGTGGGGGATCTCTTGCTGCACATTCTACAAGGACTTTAAAATTGAAGTTTCCAGCCATTGGTGTAGTACTGTAGGAATGCCATCAAGGAGATAAGTTAATGTGAGTGACAATTTTGTAGGGATTCTCTAAACGGTTCAAATTAATAGAAGTGTAGTTGTGCTTTTCTCCCTAACCCACATTGTTTGCTGACTGCAGAGTAGCAACCTACATGTATGAGCGCAATAAATGTCTACCATTTAATGTTGTGGCATATCTGCACTAGTTTTCATTATACCTAAGACTTGGTTAGTAGGGTACTGTACCTCAAAGTCTGAAAGGCAGTTACTTTCATTGGTTGTGTGAATTGTTGAAAAGTTCTGAAGTTTTCACATTTTTAGCAAAGCAAGATATAAGTAATCTATTTATTCTGGAACAAAACTACCCAGCCAAGCTGGGATAGAAGGTTTGTATAACCTCTTTACATAATTAGGAGCACCCTTACAAACTTCATAGGACTGCCATTGAGTGAATTAACATTACAGAGACCTCAGCAAAAAATTTTACAAGTTATCTTACTTTTCAGATTATTTCCTCCAGAGTTACTAGTTTGTCACTGATGTTTCAGTTTAAGATAATGATAGCTTAATCATTTCTGTAGTTCAGATAATTGTAAGAGAATTTTTCCTTCTACAAATACACTGTTAAAAGTTGTTTGGGGATGTGCTAGGACCAAAATCTGCCAAAAGCAGATGTTTTGAATAGCGCCCTCATTTTTCCACTCCTGAATTTTATTAGCCTTTTAGTTCTCCAGAAACAGCCTGAATGGTGAGTATTTTTCCTGTAATGTAACAAAAAGACACCTTCTAAATCTCCTCTATGGGTATAAAGTCAGAAAGCTTAAAAATTGTTGATCAGATTAATGATTTCATTTCCCTTTTGCTTTTTTATCCTTCCAGACTTGAATTGAGTGCTATATGACCTGATGGTTGGATGGACTGCATCACCACAGCGACTGAATAAAGGCATGCCTGAATATTAACCTTTCAAATTTTTGCAAAGAAAATGCTTCACAGCTACACAGCAATAGAAAACTTTAGTAAGAAATCAAAATCAGTGCAACAAATTGCTTTGCAAGTGATCCAGTGTGAGGAGGTATGTTGAGATTCTCACACACCCGGGTGTAGCTGTTAATGCACAGAAAAGACCCTATGTCCAGCATCAAGTTGGGTGTGCTGAAGTCTATATAGAAGCAATGAAAAGTTAAACTGTGACATACTCTGAGCTAGAAATGTGTTTGAAAATGAGTCTAAAAAGTTTGGAAGAGCAAATCCAAATTTCACATTCCCTTAAGGGAGCACACCACCATTAGCAGAACGGCCTTGCTGGGAAAAGTAGTTCCAAAGTACACCGTCAGTTTTAGGTCCTCTTTAAGTGTGAATTGCTCAAGTTAAACTAATCAGATGTGGTTGGTTTGTTTTGGATATGAAAGAGGACGTGTAAATGTGTGACTGTTGCCAAATTGGGAAGAATTGAAGGTGATTTAGACTGTTTAAAAATTTGGTGTGAAAAAGACGTTTTTTCCGTCACCTGCGGATTAATAGGGTAGGGTGTACAGACCCAAAACTTCATCCCCTTTTATCTCAAAATCTAAACGGTCATGCTATGGTGAATTTGTGATGCCATGATTGGCCAACTCACTGGCTTTCACGTGAGGGGTAGCTTTAGTGGGGTGTGAACTTTGACTGGGCTGCGGGGGGCATTTAACGAAGGCAAAATAGTGTGTAAGTCAATGGAGAAATTAATGGTGGTGTGCTCCCTTAAGAGAGAAAGTGATTTTCTTCATTTTTGATATAAAGACACCTAATTTAGACTTAAATGACTTGTTTTAGGGTCCTAATCATGATTCTGAGGAGACGTCTCAGAATTTCATGCTTGAACCATTTTTATGTCAAAATTGCAATTTTTGGTAAAAAATAGTACCCTAATTGAGATTGTTGGAAAGAGTGCACAATTGCAGTCTATTTTATGATATTTTTTGGAAGCAAATGAATAATGAAGATTAGTTGAATGTTCCAGTGGTCATTCTACACCACCATAGCCCCCAGGTTCCCCAGGCACCCCAGATAAACAGTAGCTAGTTCCGCGAACAGCTGCTTGGTGATTAACGTTAGTCAACACATGCCATAAGTGTGTGCACTTTGTCCCTAGAAGTTGATATGATAGCATTTTCGAGTCAAGAACAATGGTCTAGCTTGTTATAGGGGGTTATTTCTACGAGTCACACATGTACAAAGGTAAATAGATTGTTTAAAACATCACACACGGTTGTTTTGCATTTAGCCTAGGCCTAACGTACAGTAGGCCCAGACTGAAACACATAGGCCTAGGCCTAGGCCTAGTTTGTACTACGTGCAAGGAGAGAAAGCAGTAGCCTGGATTTTGAGGTTAATGGAGGCCACCAGCTTGAACAGTTTTGTTCAAAGCATGGTGGCATATCCCCACCCCTCAAAACCAGTCCCACCCCCCCCACACACAGTGCTGTCAATCAAATAATTTTTTTCAAGTCTCCATTTGGCTGAGGCTTGATCTCTATTTCAAAATGCTGTTCTTTCTAAAAATTAAGCCAGTCACACTGTTGTTAACTCCAATTGGATTGGAGATATACTTGTTTGGTAGCAGATATGCAAGAAGAGTATTTCACACATTAATTTCAACTGTTCACTTTCAAATTGCAGCTTTCTGTGGCAGCTACTGGAGAAGACAGAAGATGTTCTACTTTCTTTTGCAACACAAACCAGGCGAATCAACTAACTGCCCTTAGTATAGATGAAGTCACCTTGTGGAGATTGAATCATGCATACAGCCTTTTAAATGTATGTCTGTAAGTTTTTCATGACTTTAGTCAGGGCATTTTCCAAATGTTGTAGGCCTACAGTTATTGCTGGAAAAAAATACTTTAGTTAAATACATTGAGGCAAGGAAGTCCAGCAGATGTAATTCAGACCGGCCTATCACTGGCATGCCTTGAAGGAGTCAGGGATAATGCCTAGTATTCTTCTTTGAGATTTGTAATTTGAAGTATCTGTAGGTATTTGTGAGTGGGGGATCTCTTGCTGCACATTCTACAAGGACTTTAAAATTGAAGTTTCCAGCCATTGGTGTAGTACTGTAGGAATGCCATCAAGGAGATAAGTTAATGTGAGTGACAATTTTGTAGGGATTCTCTAAACGGTTCAAATTAATAGAAGTGTAGTTGTGCTTTTCTCCCTAACCCACATTGTTTGCTGACTGCAGAGTAGCAACCTACATGTATGAGCGCAATAAATGTCTACCATTTAATGTTGTGGCATATCTGCACTAGTTTTCATTATACCTAAGACTTGGTTAGTAGGGTACTGTACCTCAAAGTCTGAAAGGCAGTTACTTTCATTGGTTGTGTGAATTGTTGAAAAGTTCTGAAGTTTTCACATTTTTAGCAAAGCAAGATATAAGTAATCTATTTATTCTGGAACAAAACTACCCAGCCAAGCTGGGATAGAAGGTTTGTATAACCTCTTTACATAATTAGGAGCACCCTTACAAACTTCATAGGACTGCCATTGAGTGAATTAACATTACAGAGACCTCAGCAAAAAATTTTACAAGTTATCTTACTTTTCAGATTATTTCCTCCAGAGTTACTAGTTTGTCACTGATGTTTCAGTTTAAGATAATGATAGCTTAATCATTTCTGTAGTTCAGATAATTGTAAGAGAATTTTTCCTTCTACAAATACACTGTTAAAAGTTGTTTGGGGATGGGCCAGGACCAAAATCTGCCAAAAGCAGATGTTTTGAATAGCGCCCTCATTTTTCCACTCCTGAATTTTATTAGCCTTTTAGTTCTCCAGAAACAGCCTGAATGGTGAGTATTTTTCCTGTAATGTAACAAAAAGACACCTTCTAAATCTCCTCTATGGGTATAAAGTCAGAAAGCTTAAAAATTGTTGATCAGATTAATGATTTCATTTCCCTTTTGCTTTTTTATCCTTCCAGACTTGAATTGAGTGCTATATGACCTGATGGTTGGATGGACTGCATCACCACAGCGACTGAATAAAGGCATGCCTGAATATTAACCTTTCAAATTTTTGCAAAGAAAATGCTTCACAGCTACACAGCAATAGAAAACTTTAGTAAGAAATCAAAATCAGTGCAACAAATTGCTTTGCAAGTGATCCAGTGTGAGGAGGTATGTTGAGATTCTCACACACCCGGGTGTAGCTGTTAATGCACAGAAAAGACCCTATGTCCAGCATCAAGTTGGGTGTGCTGAAGTCTATATAGAAGCAATGAAAAGTTAAACTGTGACATACTCTGAGCTAGAAATGTGTTTGAAAATGAGTCTAAAAAGTTTGGAAGAGCAAATCCAAATTTCACATTCCCTTAAGGGAGCACACCACCATTAGCAGAACGGCCTTGCTGGGAAAAGTAGTTCCAAAGTACACCGTCAGTTTTAGGTCCTCTTTAAGTGTGAATTGCTCAAGTTAAACTAATCAGATGTGGTTGGTTTGTTTTGGATATGAAAGAGGACGTGTAAATGTGTGACTGTTGCCAAATTGGGAAGAATTGAAGGTGATTTAGACTGTTTAAAAATTTGGTGTGAAAAAGACGTTTTTTCCGTCACCTGCGGATTAATAGGGTAGGGTGTACAGACCCAAAACTTCATCCCCTTTTATCTCAAAATCTAAACGGTCATGCTATGGTGAATTTGTGATGCCATGATTGGCCAACTCACTGGCTTTCACGTGAGGGGTAGCTTTAGTGGGGTGTGAACTTTGACTGGGCTGCGGGGGGCATTTAACGAAGGCAAAATAGTGTGTAAGTCAATGGAGAAATTAATGGTGGTGTGCTCCCTTAAGAGAGAAAGTGATTTTCTTCATTTTTGATATAAAGACACCTAATTTAGACTTAAATGACTTGTTTTAGGGTCCTAATCATGATTCTGAGGAGACGTCTCAGAATTTCATGCTTGAACCATTTTTATGTCAAAATTGCAATTTTTGGTAAAAAATAGTACCCTAATTGAGATTGTTGGAAAGAGTGCACAATTGCAGTCTATTTTATGATATTTTTTGGAAGCAAATGAATAATGAAGATTAGTTGAATGTTCCAGTGGTCATTCTACACCACCATAGCCCCCAGGTTCCCCAGGCACCCCAGATAAACAGTAGCTAGTTCCGCGAACAGCTGCTTGGTGATTAACGTTAGTCAACACATGCCATAAGTGTGTGCACTTTGTCCCTAGAAGTTGATATGATAGCATTTTCGAGTCAAGAACAATGGTCTAGCTTGTTATAGGGGGTTATTTCTACGAGTCACACATGTACAAAGGTAAATAGATTGTTTAAAACATCACACACGGTTGTTTTGCATTTAGCCTAGGCCTAACGTACAGTAGGCCCAGACTGAAACACATAGGCCTAGGCCTAGGCCTAGTTTGTACTACGTGCAAGGAGAGAAAGCAGTAGCCTGGATTTTGAGGTTAATGGAGGCCACCAGCTTGAACAGTTTTGTTCAAAGCATGGTGGCATATCCCCACCCCTCAAAACCAGTCCCACCCCCCCCCCCCCCCACACACACAGTGCTGTCAATCAAATAATTTTTTTCAAGTCTCCATTTGGCTGAGGCTTGATCTCTATTTCAAAATGCTGTTCTTTCTAAAAATTAAGCCAGTCACACTGTTGTTAACTCCAATTGGATTGGAGATATACTTGTTTGGTAGCAGATATGCAAGAAGAGTATTTCACACATTAATTTCAACTGTTCACTTTCAAATTGCAGCTTTCTGTGGCAGCTACTGGAGAAGACAGAAGATGTTCTACTTTGTTTTGCAACACAAACCAGGCGAATCAACTAACTGCCCTTAGTATAGATGAAGTCACCTTGTGGAGATTGAATCATGCATACAGCCTTTTAAATGTATGTCTGTAAGTTTTTCATGACTTTAGTCAGGGCATTTTCCAAATGTTGTAGGCCTACAGTTATTGCTGGAAAAATAATACTTTAGTTAAATACATTGAGGCAAGGAAGTCCAGCAGATGTAATTCAGACCGGCCTATCACTGGCATGCCTTGAAGGAGTCAGGGATAATGCCTAGTATTCTTCTTTGAGATTTGTAATTTGAAGTATCTGTAGGTATTTGTGAGTGGGGGATCTCTTGCTGCACATTCTACAAGGACTTTAAAATTGAAGTTTCCAGCCATTGGTGTAGTACTGTAGGAATGCCATCAAGGAGATAAGTTAATGTGAGTGACAATTTTGTAGGGATTCTCTAAACGGTTCAAATTAATAGAAGTGTAGTTGTGCTTTTCTCCCTAACCCACATTGTTTGCTGACTGCAGAGTAGCAACCTACATGTATGAGCGCAATAAATGTCTACCATTTAATGTTGTGGCATATCTGCACTAGTTTTCATTATACCTAAGACTTGGTTAGTAGGGTACTGTACCTCAAAGTCTGAAAGGCAGTTACTTTCATTGGTTGTGTGAATTGTTGAAAAGTTCTGAAGTTTTCACATTTTTAGCAAAGCAAGATATAAGTAATCTATTTATTCTGGAACAAAACTACCCAGCCAAGCTGGGATAGAAGGTTTGTATAACCTCTTTACATAATTAGGAGCACCCTTACAAACTTCATAGGACTGCCATTGAGTGAATTAACATTACAGAGACCTCAGCAAAAAATTTTACAAGTTATCTTACTTTTCAGATTATTTCCTCCAGAGTTACTAGTTTGTCACTGATGTTTCAGTTTAAGATAATGATAGCTTAATCATTTCTGTAGTTCAGATAATTGTAAGAGAATTTTTCCTTCTACAAATACACTGTTAAAAGTTGTTTGGGGATGGGCGAGGACCAAAATCTGCCAAAAGCAGATGTTTTGAATAGCGCCCTCATTTTTCCACTCCTGAATTTTATTAGCCTTTTAGTTCTCCAGAAACAGCCTGAATGGTGAGTATTTTTCCTGTAATGTAACAAAAAGACACCTTCTAAATCTCCTCTATGGGTATAAAGTCAGAAAGCTTAAAAATTGTTGATCAGATTAATGATTTCATTTCCCTTTTGCTTTTTTATCCTTCCAGACTTGAATTGAGTGCTATATGACCTGATGGTTGGATGGACTGCATCACCACAGCGACTGAATAAAGGCATGCCTGAATATTAACCTTTCAAATTTTTGCAAAGAAAATGCTTCACAGCTACACAGCAATAGAAAACTTTAGTAAGAAATCAAAATCAGTGCAACAAATTGCTTTGCAAGTGATCCAGTGTGAGGAGGTATGTTGAGATTCTCACACACCCGGGTGTAGCTGTTAATGCACAGAAAAGACCCTATGTCCAGCATCAAGTTGGGTGTGCTGAAGTCTATATAGAAGCAATGAAAAGTTAAACTGTGACATACTCTGAGCTAGAAATGTGTTTGAAAATGAGTCTAAAAAGTTTGGAAGAGCAAATCCAAATTTCACATTCCCTTAAGGGAGCACACCACCATTAGCAGAACGGCCTTGCTGGGAAAAGTAGTTCCAAAGTACACCGTCAGTTTTAGGTCCTCTTTAAGTGTGAATTGCTCAAGTTAAACTAATCAGATGTGGTTGGTTTGTTTTGGATATGAAAGAGGACGTGTAAATGTGTGACTGTTGCCAAATTGGGAAGAATTGAAGGTGATTTAGACTGTTTAAAAATTTGGTGTGAAAAAGACGTTTTTTCCGTCACCTGCGGATTAATAGGGTAGGGTGTACAGACCCAAAACTTCATCCCCTTTTATCTCAAAATCTAAACGGTCATGCTATGGTGAATTTGTGATGCCATGATTGGCCAACTCACTGGCTTTCACGTGAGGGGTAGCTTTAGTGGGGTGTGAACTTTGACTGGGCTGCGGGGGGCATTTAACGAAGGCAAAATAGTGTGTAAGTCAATGGAGAAATTAATGGTGGTGTGCTCCCTTAAGAGAGAAAGTGATTTTCTTCATTTTTGATATAAAGACACCTAATTTAGACTTAAATGACTTGTTTTAGGGTCCTAATCATGATTCTGAGGAGACGTCTCAGAATTTCATGCTTGAACCATTTTTATGTCAAAATTGCAATTTTTGGTAAAAAATAGTACCCTAATTGAGATTGTTGGAAAGAGTGCACAATTGCAGTCTATTTTATGATATTTTTTGGAAGCAAATGAATAATGAAGATTAGTTGAATGTTCCAGTGGTCATTCTACACCACCATAGCCCCCAGGTTCCCCAGGCACCCCAGATAAACAGTAGCTAGTTCCGCGAACAGCTGCTTGGTGATTAACGTTAGTCAACACATGCCATAAGTGTGTGCACTTTGTCCCTAGAAGTTGATATGATAGCATTTTCGAGTCAAGAACAATGGTCTAGCTTGTTATAGGGGTTATTTCTACGAGTCACACATGTACAAAGGTAAATAGATTGTTTAAAACATCACACACGGTTGTTTTGCATTTAGCCTAGGCCTAACGTACAGTAGGCCCAGACTGAAACACATAGGCCTAGGCCTAGGCCTAGTTTGTACTACGTGCAAGGAGAGAAAGCAGTAGCCTGGATTTTGAGGTTAATGGAGGCCACCAGCTTGAACAGTTTTGTTCAAAGCATGGTGGCATATCCCCACCCCTCAAAACCAGTCCCACCCCCCCCCCCCACACAGTGCTGTCAATCAAATAATTTTTTTCAAGTCTCCATTTGGCTGAGGCTTGATCTCTATTTCAAAATGCTGTTCTTTCTAAAAATTAAGCCAGTCACACTGTTGTTAACTCCAATTGGATTGGAGATATACTTGTTTGGTAGCAGATATGCAAGAAGAGTATTTCACACATTAATTTCAACTGTTCACTTTCAAATTGCAGCTTTCTGTGGCAGCTACTGGAGAAGACAGAAGATGTTCTACTTTCTTTTGCAACACAAACCAGGCGAATCAACTAACTGCCCTTAGTATAGATGAAGTCACCTTGTGGAGATTGAATCATGCATACAGCCTTTTAAATGTATGTCTGTAAGTTTTTCATGACTTTAGTCAGGGCATTTTCCAAATGTTGTAGGCCTACAGTTATTGCTGGAAAAAAATACTTTAGTTAAATACATTGAGGCAAGGAAGTCCAGCAGATGTAATTCAGACCGGCCTATCACTGGCATGCCTTGAAGGAGTCAGGGATAATGCCTAGTATTCTTCTTTGAGATTTGTAATTTGAAGTATCTGTAGGTATTTGTGAGTGGGGGATCTCTTGCTGCACATTCTACAAGGACTTTAAAATTGAAGTTTCCAGCCATTGGTGTAGTACTGTAGGAATGCCATCAAGGAGATAAGTTAATGTGAGTGACAATTTTGTAGGGATTCTCTAAACGGTTCAAATTAATAGAAGTGTAGTTGTGCTTTTCTCCCTAACCCACATTGTTTGCTGACTGCAGAGTAGCAACCTACATGTATGAGCGCAATAAATGTCTACCATTTAATGTTGTGGCATATCTGCACTAGTTTTCATTATACCTAAGACTTGGTTAGTAGGGTACTGTACCTCAAAGTCTGAAAGGCAGTTACTTTCATTGGTTGTGTGAATTGTTGAAAAGTTCTGAAGTTTTCACATTTTTAGCAAAGCAAGATATAAGTAATCTATTTATTCTGGAACAAAACTACCCAGCCAAGCTGGGATAGAAGGTTTGTATAACCTCTTTACATAATTAGGAGCACCCTTACAAACTTCATAGGACTGCCATTGAGTGAATTAACATTACAGAGACCTCAGCAAAAAATTTTACAAGTTATCTTACTTTTCAGATTATTTCCTCCAGAGTTACTAGTTTGTCACTGATGTTTCAGTTTAAGATAATGATAGCTTAATCATTTCTGTAGTTCAGATAATTGTAAGAGAATTTTTCCTTCTACAAATACACTGTTAAAAGTTGTTTGGGGATGGGCCAGGACCAAAATCTGCCAAAAGCAGATGTTTTGAATAGCGCCCTCATTTTTCCACTCCTGAATTTTATTAGCCTTTTAGTTCTCCAGAAACAGCCTGAATGGTGAGTATTTTTCCTGTAATGTAACAAAAAGACACCTTCTAAATCTCCTCTATGGGTATAAAGTCAGAAAGCTTAAAAATTGTTGATCAGATTAATGATTTCATTTCCCTTTTGCTTTTTTATCCTTCCAGACTTGAATTGAGTGCTATATGACCTGATGGTTGGATGGACTGCATCACCACAGCGACTGAATAAAGGCATGCCTGAATATTAACCTTTCAAATTTTTGCAAAGAAAATGCTTCACAGCTACACAGCAATAGAAAACTTTAGTAAGAAATCAAAATCAGTGCAACAAATTGCTTTGCAAGTGATCCAGTGTGAGGAGGTATGTTGAGATTCTCACACACCCGGGTGTAGCTGTTAATGCACAGAAAAGACCCTATGTCCAGCATCAAGTTGGGTGTGCTGAAGTCTATATAGAAGCAATGAAAAGTTAAACTGTGACATACTCTGAGCTAGAAATGTGTTTGAAAATGAGTCTAAAAAGTTTGGAAGAGCAAATCCAAATTTCACATTCCCTTAAGGGAGCACACCACCATTAGCAGAACGGCCTTGCTGGGAAAAGTAGTTCCAAAGTACACCGTCAGTTTTAGGTCCTCTTTAAGTGTGAATTGCTCAAGTTAAACTAATCAGATGTGGTTGGTTTGTTTTGGATATGAAAGAGGACGTGTAAATGTGTGACTGTTGCCAAATTGGGAAGAATTGAAGGTGATTTAGACTGTTTAAAAATTTGGTGTGAAAAAGACGTTTTTTCCGTCACCTGCGGATTAATAGGGTAGGGTGTACAGACCCAAAACTTCATCCCCTTTTATCTCAAAATCTAAACGGTCATGCTATGGTGAATTTGTGATGCCATGATTGGCCAACTCACTGGCTTTCACGTGAGGGGTAGCTTTAGTGGGGTGTGAACTTTGACTGGGCTGCGGGGGGCATTTAACGAAGGCAAAATAGTGTGTAAGTCAATGGAGAAATTAATGGTGGTGTGCTCCCTTAAGAGAGAAAGTGATTTTCTTCATTTTTGATATAAAGACACCTAATTTAGACTTAAATGACTTGTTTTAGGGTCCTAATCATGATTCTGAGGAGACGTCTCAGAATTTCATGCTTGAACCATTTTTATGTCAAAATTGCAATTTTTGGTAAAAAATAGTACCCTAATTGAGATTGTTGGAAAGAGTGCACAATTGCAGTCTATTTTATGATATTTTTTGGAAGCAAATGAATAATGAAGATTAGTTGAATGTTCCAGTGGTCATTCTACACCACCATAGCCCCCAGGTTCCCCAGGCACCCCAGATAAACAGTAGCTAGTTCCGCGAACAGCTGCTTGGTGATTAACGTTAGTCAACACATGCCATAAGTGTGTGCACTTTGTCCCTAGAAGTTGATATGATAGCATTTTCGAGTCAAGAACAATGGTCTAGCTTGTTATAGGGGGTTATTTCTACGAGTCACACATGTACAAAGGTAAATAGATTGTTTAAAACATCACACACGGTTGTTTTGCATTTAGCCTAGGCCTAACGTACAGTAGGCCCAGACTGAAACACATAGGCCTAGGCCTAGGCCTAGTTTGTACTACGTGCAAGGAGAGAAAGCAGTAGCCTGGATTTTGAGGTTAATGGAGGCCACCAGCTTGAACAGTTTTGTTCAAAGCATGGTGGCATATCCCCACCCCTCAAAACCAGTCCCACCCCCCCCCCCCCACACACACAGTGCTGTCAATCAAATAATTTTTTTCAAGTCTCCATTTGGCTGAGGCTTGATCTCTATTTCAAAATGCTGTTCTTTCTAAAAATTAAGCCAGTCACACTGTTGTTAACTCCAATTGGATTGGAGATATACTTGTTTGGTAGCAGATATGCAAGAAGAGTATTTCACACATTAATTTCAACTGTTCACTTTCAAATTGCAGCTTTCTGTGGCAGCTACTGGAGAAGACAGAAGATGTTCTACTTTCTTTTGCAACACAAACCAGGCGAATCAACTAACTGCCCTTAGTATAGATGAAGTCACCTTGTGGAGATTGAATCATGCATACAGCCTTTTAAATGTATGTCTGTAAGTTTTTCATGACTTTAGTCAGGGCATTTTCCAAATGTTGTAGGCCTACAGTTATTGCTGGAAAAAAATACTTTAGTTAAATACATTGAGGCAAGGAAGTCCAGCAGATGTAATTCAGACCGGCCTATCACTGGCATGCCTTGAAGGAGTCAGGGATAATGCCTAGTATTCTTCTTTGAGATTTGTAATTTGAAGTATCTGTAGGTATTTGTGAGTGGGGGATCTCTTGCTGCACATTCTACAAGGACTTTAAAATTGAAGTTTCCAGCCATTGGTGTAGTACTGTAGGAATGCCATCAAGGAGATAAGTTAATGTGAGTGACAATTTTGTAGGGATTCTCTAAACGGTTCAAATTAATAGAAGTGTAGTTGTGCTTTTCTCCCTAACCCACATTGTTTGCTGACTGCAGAGTAGCAACCTACATGTATGAGCGCAATAAATGTCTACCATTTAATGTTGTGGCATATCTGCACTAGTTTTCATTATACCTAAGACTTGGTTAGTAGGGTACTGTACCTCAAAGTCTGAAAGGCAGTTACTTTCATTGGTTGTGTGAATTGTTGAAAAGTTCTGAAGTTTTCACATTTTTAGCAAAGCAAGATATAAGTAATCTATTTATTCTGGAACAAAACTACCCAGCCAAGCTGGGATAGAAGGTTTGTATAACCTCTTTACATAATTAGGAGCACCCTTACAAACTTCATAGGACTGCCATTGAGTGAATTAACATTACAGAGACCTCAGCAAAAAATTTTACAAGTTATCTTACTTTTCAGATTATTTCCTCCAGAGTTACTAGTTTGTCACTGATGTTTCAGTTTAAGATAATGATAGCTTAATCATTTCTGTAGTTCAGATAATTGTAAGAGAATTTTTCCTTCTACAAATACACTGTTAAAAGTTGTTTGGGGATGGGCTAGGACCAAAATCTGCCAAAAGCAGATGTTTTGAATAGCGCCCTCATTTTTCCACTCCTGAATTTTATTAGCCTTTTAGTTCTCCAGAAACAGCCTGAATGGTGAGTATTTTTCCTATAATGTAACAAAAAGACACCTTCTAAATCTCCTCTATGGGTATAAAGTCAGAAAGCTTAAAAATTGTTGATCAGATTAATGATTTCATTTCCCTTTTGCTTTTTTATCCTTCCAGACTTGAATTGAGTGCTATATGACCTGATGGTTGGATGGACTGCATCACCACAGCGACTGAATAAAGGCATGCCTGAATATTAACCTTTCAAATTTTTGCAAAGAAAATGCTTCACAGCTACACAGCAATAGAAAACTTTAGTAAGAAATCAAAATCAGTGCAACAAATTGCTTTGCAAGTGATCCAGTGTGAGGAGGTATGTTGAGATTCTCACACACCCGGGTGTAGCTGTTAATGCACAGAAAAGACCCTATGTCCAGCATCAAGTTGGGTGTGCTGAAGTCTATATAGAAGCAATGAAAAGTTAAACTGTGACATACTCTGAGCTAGAAATGTGTTTGAAAATGAGTCTAAAAAGTTTGGAAGAGCAAATCCAAATTTCACATTCCCTTAAGGGAGCACACCACCATTAGCAGAACGGCCTTGCTGGGAAAAGTAGTTCCAAAGTACACCGTCAGTTTTAGGTCCTCTTTAAGTGTGAATTGCTCAAGTTAAACTAATCAGATGTGGTTGGTTTGTTTTGGATATGAAAGAGGACGTGTAAATGTGTGACTGTTGCCAAATTGGGAAGAATTGAAGGTGATTTAGACTGTTTAAAAATTTGGTGTGAAAAAGACGTTTTTTCCGTCACCTGCGGATTAATAGGGTAGGGTGTACAGACCCAAAACTTCATCCCCTTTTATCTCAAAATCTAAACGGTCATGCTATGGTGAATTTGTGATGCCATGATTGGCCAACTCACTGGCTTTCACGTGAGGGGTAGCTTTAGTGGGGTGTGAACTTTGACTGGGCTGCGGGGGCATTTAACGAAGGCAAAATAGTGTGTAAGTCAATGGAGAAATTAATGGTGGTGTGCTCCCTTAAGAGAGAAAGTGATTTTCTTCATTTTTGATATAAAGACACCTAATTTAGACTTAAATGACTTGTTTTAGGGTCCTAATCATGATTCTGAGGAGACGTCTCAGAATTTCATGCTTGAACGATTTTTATGTCAAAATTGCAATTTTTGGTAAAAAATAGTACCCTAATTGAGACTGTTGGAAAGAGTGCACAATTGCAGTCTATTTTATGATATTTTTTGGAAGCAAATGAATAATGAAGATTAGTTGAATGTTCCAGTGGTCATTCTACACCACCATAGCCCCCAGGTTCCCCAGGCACCCCAGATAAACAGTAGCTAGTTCCGCGAACAGCTGCTTGGTGATTAACGTTAGTCAACACATGCCATAAGTGTGTGCACTTTGTCCCTAGAAGTTGATATGATAGCATTTTCGAGTCAAGAACAATGGTCTAGCTTGTTATAGGGGTTATTTCTACGAGTCACACATGTACAAAGGTAAATAGATTGTTTAAAACATCACACACGGTTGTTTTGCATTTAGCCTAGGCCTAACGTACAGTAGGCCCAGACTGAAACACATAGGCCTAGGCCTAGGCCTAGTTTGTACTACGTGCAAGGAGAGAAAGCAGTAGCCTGGATTTTGAGGTTAATGGAGGCCACCAGCTTGAACAGTTTTGTTCAAAGCATGGTGGCATATCCCCACCCCTCAAAACCAGTCCCACCCCCCCCCCCACACAGTGCTGTCAATCAAATAATTTTTTTCAAGTCTCCATTTGGCTGAGGCTTGATCTCTATTTCAAAATGCTGTTCTTTCTAAAAATTAAGCCAGTCACACTGTTGTTAACTCCAATTGGATTGGAGATATACTTGTTTGGTAGCAGATATGCAAGAAGAGTATTTCACACATTAATTTCAACTGTTCACTTTCAAATTGCAGCTTTCTGTGGCAGCTACTGGAGAAGACAGAAGATGTTCTACTTTCTTTTGCAACACAAACCAGGCGAATCAACTAACTGCCCTTAGTATAGATGAAGTCACCTTGTGGAGATTGAATCATGCATACAGCCTTTTAAATGTATGTCTGTAAGTTTTTCATGACTTTAGTCAGGGCATTTTCCAAATGTTGTAGGCCTACAGTTATTGCTGGAAAAAAATACTTTAGTTAAATACATTGAGGCAAGGAAGTCCAGCAGATGTAATTCAGACCGGCCTATCACTGGCATGCCTTGAAGGAGTCAGGGATAATGCCTAGTATTCTTCTTTGAGATTTGTAATTTGAAGTATCTGTAGGTATTTGTGAGTGGGGGATCTCTTGCTGCACATTCTACAAGGACTTTAAAATTGAAGTTTCCAGCCATTGGTGTAGTACTGTAGGAATGCCATCAAGGAGATAAGTTAATGTGAGTGACAATTTTGTAGGGATTCTCTAAACGGTTCAAATTAATAGAAGTGTAGTTGTGCTTTTCTCCCTAACCCACATTGTTTGCTGACTGCAGAGTAGCAACCTACATGTATGAGCGCAATAAATGTCTACCATTTAATGTTGTGGCATATCTGCACTAGTTTTCATTATACCTAAGACTTGGTTAGTAGGGTACTGTACCTCAAAGTCTGAAAGGCAGTTACTTTCATTGGTTGTGTGAATTGTTGAAAAGTTCTGAAGTTTTCACATTTTTAGCAAAGCAAGATATAAGTAATCTATTTATTCTGGAACAAAACTACCCAGCCAAGCTGGGATAGAAGGTTTGTATAACCTCTTTACATAATTAGGAGCACCCTTACAAACTTCATAGGACTGCCATTGAGTGAATTAACATTACAGAGACCTCAGCAAAAAATTTTACAAGTTATCTTACTTTTCAGATTATTTCCTCCAGAGTTACTAGTTTGTCACTGATGTTTCAGTTTAAGATAATGATAGCTTAATCATTTCTGTAGTTCAGATAATTGTAAGAGAATTTTTCCTTCTACAAATACACTGTTAAAAGTTGTTTGGGGATGGGCCAGGACCAAAATCTGCCAAAAGCAGATGTTTTGAATAGCGCCCTCATTTTTCCACTCCTGAATTTTATTAGCCTTTTAGTTCTCCAGAAACAGCCTGAATGGTGAGTATTTTTCCTATAATGTAACAAAAAGACACCTTCTAAATCTCCTCTATGGGTATAAAGTCAGAAAGCTTAAAAATTGTTGATCAGATTAATGATTTCATTTCCCTTTTGCTTTTTTATCCTTCCAGACTTGAATTGAGTGCTATATGACCTGATGGTTGGATGGACTGCATCACCACAGCGACTGAATAAAGGCATGCCTGAATATTAACCTTTCAAATTTTTGCAAAGAAAATGCTTCACAGCTACACAGCAATAGAAAACTTTAGTAAGAAATCAAAATCAGTGCAACAAATTGCTTTGCAAGTGATCCAGTGTGAGGAGGTATGTTGAGATTCTCACACACCCGGGTGTAGCTGTTAATGCACAGAAAAGACCCTATGTCCAGCATCAAGTTGGGTGTGCTGAAGTCTATATAGAAGCAATGAAAAGTTAAACTGTGACATACTCTGAGCTAGAAATGTGTTTGAAAATGAGTCTAAAAAGTTTGGAAGAGCAAATCCAAATTTCACATTCCCTTAAGGGAGCACACCACCATTAGCAGAACGGCCTTGCTGGGAAAAGTAGTTCCAAAGTACACCGTCAGTTTTAGGTCCTCTTTAAGTGTGAATTGCTCAAGTTAAACTAATCAGATGTGGTTGGTTTGTTTTGGATATGAAAGAGGACGTGTAAATGTGTGACTGTTGCCAAATTGGGAAGAATTGAAGGTGATTTAGACTGTTTAAAAATTTGGTGTGAAAAAGACGTTTTTCCGTCACCTGCGGATTAATAGGGTAGGGTGTACAGACCCAAAACTTCATCCCCTTTTATCTCAAAATCTAAACGGTCATGCTATGGTGAATTTGTGATGCCATGATTGGCCAACTCACTGGCTTTCACGTGAGGGGTAGCTTTAGTGGGGTGTGAACTTTGACTGGGCTGCGGGGGGCATTTAACGAAGGCAAAATAGTGTGTAAGTCAATGGAGAAATTAATGGTGGTGTGCTCCCTTAAGAGAGAAAGTGATTTTCTTCATTTTTGATATAAAGACACCTAATTTAGACTTAAATGACTTGTTTTAGGGTCCTAATCATGATTCTGAGGAGACGTCTCAGAATTTCATGCTTGAACGATTTTTATGTCAAAATTGCAATTTTTGGTAAAAAATAGTACCCTAATTGAGACTGTTGGAAAGAGTGCACAATTGCAGTCTATTTTATGATATTTTTTGGAAGCAAATGAATAATGAAGATTAGTTGAATGTTCCAGTGGTCATTCTACACCACCATAGCCCCCAGGTTCCCCAGGCACCCCAGATAAACAGTAGCTAGTTCCGCGAACAGCTGCTTGGTGATTAACGTTAGTCAACACATGCCATAAGTGTGTGCACTTTGTCCCTAGAAGTTGATATGATAGCATTTTCGAGTCAAGAACAATGGTCTAGCTTGTTATAGGGGGTTATTTCTACGAGTCACACATGTACAAAGGTAAATAGATTGTTTAAAACATCACACACGGTTGTTTTGCATTTAGCCTAGGCCTAACGTACAGTAGGCCCAGACTGAAACACATAGGCCTAGGCCTAGGCCTAGTTTGTACTACGTGCAAGGAGAGAAAGCAGTAGCCTGGATTTTGAGGTTAATGGAGGCCACCAGCTTGAACAGTTTTGTTCAAAGCATGGTGGCATATCCCCACCCCTCAAAACCAGTCCCACCCCCCCCCCCCACACAGTGCTGTCAATCAAATAATTTTTTCAAGTCTCCATTTGGCTGAGGCTTGATCTCTATTTCAAAATGCTGTTCTTTCTAAAAATTAAGCCAGTCACACTGTTGTTAACTCCAATTGGATTGGAGATATACTTGTTTGGTAGCAGATATGCAAGAAGAGTATTTCACACATTAATTTCAACTGTTCACTTTCAAATTGCAGCTTTCTGTGGCAGCTACTGGAGAAGACAGAAGATGTTCTACTTTCTTTTGCAACACAAACCAGGCGAATCAACTAACTGCCCTTAGTATAGATGAAGTCACCTTGTGGAGATTGAATCATGCATACAGCCTTTTAAATGTATGTCTGTAAGTTTTTCATGACTTTAGTCAGGGCATTTTCCAAATGTTGTAGGCCTACAGTTATTGCTGGAAGAACATACTTTAGTTAAATACATTGAGGCAAGGAAGTCCAGCAGATGTAATTCAGACCGGCCTATCACTGGCATGCCTTGAAGGAGTCAGGGATAATGCCTAGTATTCTTCTTTGAGATTTGTAATTTGAAGTATCTGTAGGTATTTGTGAGTGGGGGATCTCTTGCTGCACATTCTACAAGGACTTTAAAATTGAAGTTTCCAGCCATTGGTGTAGTACTGTAGGAATGCCATCAAGGAGATAAGTTAATGTGAGTGACAATTTTGTAGGGATTCTCTAAACGGTTCAAATTAATAGAAGTGTAGTTGTGCTTTTCTCCCTAACCCACATTGTTTGCTGACTGCAGAGTAGCAACCTACATGTATGAGCGCAATAAATGTCTACCATTTAATGTTGTGGCATATCTGCACTAGTTTTCATTATACCTAAGACTTGGTTAGTAGGGTACTGTACCTCAAAGTCTGAAAGGCAGTTACTTTCATTGGTTGTGTGAATTGTTGAAAAGTTCTGAAGTTTTCACATTTTTAGCAAAGCAAGATATAAGTAATCTATTTATTCTGGAACAAAACTACCCAGCCAAGCTGGGATAGAAGGTTTGTATAACCTCTTTACATAATTAGGAGCACCCTTACAAACTTCATAGGACTGCCATTGAGTGAATTAACATTACAGAGACCTCAGCAAAAAATTTTACAAGTTATCTTACTTTTCAGATTATTTCCTCCAGAGTTACTAGTTTGTCACTGATGTTTCAGTTTAAGATAATGATAGCTTAATCATTTCTGTAGTTCAGATAATTGTAAGAGAATTTTTCCTTCTACAAATACACTGTTAAAAGTTGTTTGGGGATGGGCCAGGACCAAAATCTGCCAAAAGCAGATGTTTTGAATAGCGCCCTCATTTTTCCACTCCTGAATTTTATTAGCCTTTTAGTTCTCCAGAAACAGCCTGAATGGTGAGTATTTTTCCTATAATGTAACAAAAAGACACCTTCTAAATCTCCTCTATGGGTATAAAGTCAGAAAGCTTAAAAATTGTTGATCAGATTAATGATTTCATTTCCCTTTTGCTTTTTTATCCTTCCAGACTTGAATTGAGTGCTATATGACCTGATGGTTGGATGGACTGCATCACCACAGCGACTGAATAAAGGCATGCCTGAATATTAACCTTTCAAATTTTTGCAAAGAAAATGCTTCACAGCTACACAGCAATAGAAAACTTTAGTAAGAAATCAAAATCAGTGCAACAAATTGCTTTGCAAGTGATCCAGTGTGAGGAGGTATGTTGAGATTCTCACACACCCGGGTGTAGCTGTTAATGCACAGAAAAGACCCTATGTCCAGCATCAAGTTGGGTGTGCTGAAGTCTATATAGAAGCAATGAAAAGTTAAACTGTGACATACTCTGAGCTAGAAATGTGTTTGAAAATGAGTCTAAAAAGTTTGGAAGAGCAAATCCAAATTTCACATTCCCTTAAGGGAGCACACCACCATTAGCAGAACGGCCTTGCTGGGAAAAGTAGTTCCAAAGTACACCGTCAGTTTTAGGTCCTCTTTAAGTGTGAATTGCTCAAGTTAAACTAATCAGATGTGGTTGGTTTGTTTTGGATATGAAAGAGGACGTGTAAATGTGTGACTGTTGCCAAATTGGGAAGAATTGAAGGTGATTTAGACTGTTTAAAAATTTGGTGTGAAAAAGACGTTTTTTCCGTCACCTGCGGATTAATAGGGTAGGGTGTACAGACCCAAAACTTCATCCCCTTTTATCTCAAAATCTAAACGGTCATGCTATGGTGAATTTGTGATGCCATGATTGGCCAACTCACTGGCTTTCACGTGAGGGGTAGCTTTAGTGGGGTGTGAACTTTGACTGGGCTGCGGGGGCATTTAACGAAGGCAAAATAGTGTGTAAGTCAATGGAGAAATTAATGGTGGTGTGCTCCCTTAAGAGAGAAAGTGATTTTCTTCATTTTTGATATAAAGACACCTAATTTAGACTTAAATGACTTGTTTTAGGGTCCTAATCATGATTCTGAGGAGACGTCTCAGAATTTCATGCTTGAACGATTTTTATGTCAAAATTGCAATTTTTGGTAAAAAATAGTACCCTAATTGAGACTGTTGGAAAGAGTGCACAATTGCAGTCTATTTTATGATATTTTTTGGAAGCAAATGAATAATGAAGATTAGTTGAATGTTCCAGTGGTCATTCTACACCACCATAGCCCCCAGGTTCCCCAGGCACCCCAGATAAACAGTAGCTAGTTCCGCGAACAGCTGCTTGGTGATTAACGTTAGTCAACACATGCCATAAGTGTGTGCACTTTGTCCCTAGAAGTTGATATGATAGCATTTTCGAGTCAAGAACAATGGTCTAGCTTGTTATAGGGGGTTATTTCTACGAGTCACACATGTACAAAGGTAAATAGATTGTTTAAAACATCACACACGGTTGTTTTGCATTTAGCCTAGGCCTAACGTACAGTAGGCCCAGACTGAAACACATAGGCCTAGGCCTAGGCCTAGTTTGTACTACGTGCAAGGAGAGAAAGCAGTAGCCTGGATTTTGAGGTTAATGGAGGCCACCAGCTTGAACAGTTTTGTTCAAAGCATGGTGGCATATCCCCACCCCTCAAAACCAGTCCCACCCCCCCCCCCCCACACAGTGCTGTCAATCAAATAATTTTTTTCAAGTCTCCATTTGGCTGAGGCTTGATCTCTATTTCAAAATGCTGTTCTTTCTAAAAATTAAGCCAGTCACACTGTTGTTAACTCCAATTGGATTGGAGATATACTTGTTTGGTAGCAGATATGCAAGAAGAGTATTTCACACATTAATTTCAACTGTTCACTTTCAAATTGCAGCTTTCTGTGGCAGCTACTGGAGAAGACAGAAGATGTTCTACTTTCTTTTGCAACACAAACCAGGCGAATCAACTAACTGCCCTTAGTATAGATGAAGTCACCTTGTGGAGATTGAATCATGCATACAGCCTTTTAAATGTATGTCTGTAAGTTTTTCATGACTTTAGTCAGGGCATTTTCCAAATGTTGTAGGCCTACAGTTATTGCTGGAAAAAAATACTTTAGTTAAATACATTGAGGCAAGGAAGTCCAGCAGATGTAATTCAGACCGGCCTATCACTGGCATGCCTTGAAGGAGTCAGGGATAATGCCTAGTATTCTTCTTTGAGATTTGTAATTTGAAGTATCTGTAGGTATTTGTGAGTGGGGGATCTCTTGCTGCACATTCTACAAGGACTTTAAAATTGAAGTTTCCAGCCATTGGTGTAGTACTGTAGGAATGCCATCAAGGAGATAAGTTAATGTGAGTGACAATTTTGTAGGGATTCTCTAAACGGTTCAAATTAATAGAAGTGTAGTTGTGCTTTTCTCCCTAACCCACATTGTTTGCTGACTGCAGAGTAGCAACCTACATGTATGAGCGCAATAAATGTCTACCATTTAATGTTGTGGCATATCTGCACTAGTTTTCATTATACCTAAGACTTGGTTAGTAGGGTACTGTACCTCAAAGTCTGAAAGGCAGTTACTTTCATTGGTTGTGTGAATTGTTGAAAAGTTCTGAAGTTTTCACATTTTTAGCAAAGCAAGATATAAGTAATCTATTTATTCTGGAACAAAACTACCCAGCCAAGCTGGGATAGAAGGTTTGTATAACCTCTTTACATAATTAGGAGCACCCTTACAAACTTCATAGGACTGCCATTGAGTGAATTAACATTACAGAGACCTCAGCAAAAAATTTTACAAGTTATCTTACTTTTCAGATTATTTCCTCCAGAGTTACTAGTTTGTCACTGATGTTTCAGTTTAAGATAATGATAGCTTAATCATTTCTGTAGTTCAGATAATTGTAAGAGAATTTTTCCTTCTACAAATACACTGTTAAAAGTTGTTTGGGGATGGGCCAGGACCAAAATCTGCCAAAAGCAGATGTTTTGAATAGCGCCCTCATTTTTCCACTCCTGAATTTTATTAGCCTTTTAGTTCTCCAGAAACAGCCTGAATGGTGAGTATTTTTCCTATAATGTAACAAAAAGACACCTTCTAAATCTCCTCTATGGGTATAAAGTCAGAAAGCTTAAAAATTGTTGATCAGATTAATGATTTCATTTCCCTTTTGCTTTTTTATCCTTCCAGACTTGAATTGAGTGCTATATGACCTGATGGTTGGATGGACTGCATCACCACAGCGACTGAATAAAGGCATGCCTGAATATTAACCTTTCAAATTTTTGCAAAGAAAATGCTTCACAGCTACACAGCAATAGAAAACTTTAGTAAGAAATCAAAATCAGTGCAACAAATTGCTTTGCAAGTGATCCAGTGTGAGGAGGTATGTTGAGATTCTCACACACCCGGGTGTAGCTGTTAATGCACAGAAAAGACCCTATGTCCAGCATCAAGTTGGGTGTGCTGAAGTCTATATAGAAGCAATGAAAAGTTAAACTGTGACATACTCTGAGCTAGAAATGTGTTTGAAAATGAGTCTAAAAAGTTTGGAAGAGCAAATCCAAATTTCACATTCCCTTAAGGGAGCACACCACCATTAGCAGAACGGCCTTGCTGGGAAAAGTAGTTCCAAAGTACACCGTCAGTTTTAGGTCCTCTTTAAGTGTGAATTGCTCAAGTTAAACTAATCAGATGTGGTTGGTTTGTTTTGGATATGAAAGAGGACGTGTAAATGTGTGACTGTTGCCAAATTGGGAAGAATTGAAGGTGATTTAGACTGTTTAAAAATTTGGTGTGAAAAAGACGTTTTTTCCGTCACCTGCGGATTAATAGGGTAGGGTGTACAGACCCAAAACTTCATCCCCTTTTATCTCAAAATCTAAACGGTCATGCTATGGTGAATTTGTGATGCCATGATTGGCCAACTCACTGGCTTTCACGTGAGGGGTAGCTTTAGTGGGGTGTGAACTTTGACTGGGCTGCGGGGGCATTTAACGAAGGCAAAATAGTGTGTAAGTCAATGGAGAAATTAATGGTGGTGTGCTCCCTTAAGAGAGAAAGTGATTTTCTTCATTTTTGATATAAAGACACCTAATTTAGACTTAAATGACTTGTTTTAGGGTCCTAATCATGATTCTGAGGAGACGTCTCAGAATTTCATGCTTGAACGATTTTTATGTCAAAATTGCAATTTTTGGTAAAAAATAGTACCCTAATTGAGATTGTTGGAAAGAGTGCACAATTGCAGTCTATTTTATGATATTTTTTGGAAGCAAATGAATAATGAAGATTAGTTGAATGTTCCAGTGGTCATTCTACACCACCATAGCCCCCAGGTTCCCCAGGCACCCCAGATAAACAGTAGCTAGTTCCGCGAACAGCTGCTTGGTGATTAACGTTAGTCAACACATGCCATAAGTGTGTGCACTTTGTCCCTAGAAGTTGATATGATAGCATTTTCGAGTCAAGAACAATGGTCTAGCTTGTTATAGGGGTTATTTCTACGAGTCACACATGTACAAAGGTAAATAGATTGTTTAAAACATCACACACGGTTGTTTTGCATTTAGCCTAGGCCTAACGTACAGTAGGCCCAGACTGAAACACATAGGCCTAGGCCTAGGCCTAGTTTGTACTACGTGCAAGGAGAGAAAGCAGTAGCCTGGATTTTGAGGTTAATGGAGGCCACCAGCTTGAACAGTTTTGTTCAAAGCATGGTGGCATATCCCCACCCCTCAAAACCAGTCCCACCCCCCACACACAGTGCTGTCAATCAAATAATTTTTTTCAAGTCTCCATTTGGCTGAGGCTTGATCTCTATTTCAAAATGCTGTTCTTTCTAAAAATTAAGCCAGTCACACTGTTGTTAACTCCAATTGGATTGGAGATATACTTGTTTGGTAGCAGATATGCAAGAAGAGTATTTCACACATTAATTTCAACTGTTCACTTTCAAATTGCAGCTTTCTGTGGCAGCTACTGGAGAAGACAGAAGATGTTCTACTTTCTTTTGCAACACAAACCAGGCGAATCAACTAACTGCCCTTAGTATAGATGAAGTCACCTTGTGGAGATTGAATCATGCATACAGCCTTTTAAATGTATGTCTGTAAGTTTTTCATGACTTTAGTCAGGGCATTTTCCAAATGTTGTAGGCCTACAGTTATTGCTGGAAAAAAATACTTTAGTTAAATACATTGAGGCAAGGAAGTCCAGCAGATGTAATTCAGACCGGCCTATCACTGGCATGCCTTGAAGGAGTCAGGGATAATGCCTAGTATTCTTCTTTGAGATTTGTAATTTGAAGTATCTGTAGGTATTTGTGAGTGGGGGATCTCTTGCTGCACATTCTACAAGGACTTTAAAATTGAAGTTTCCAGCCATTGGTGTAGTACTGTAGGAATGCCATCAAGGAGATAAGTTAATGTGAGTGACAATTTTGTAGGGATTCTCTAAACGGTTCAAATTAATAGAAGTGTAGTTGTGCTTTTCTCCCTAACCCACATTGTTTGCTGACTGCAGAGTAGCAACCTACATGTATGAGCGCAATAAATGTCTACCATTTAATGTTGTGGCATATCTGCACTAGTTTTCATTATACCTAAGACTTGGTTAGTAGGGTACTGTACCTCAAAGTCTGAAAGGCAGTTACTTTCATTGGTTGTGTGAATTGTTGAAAAGTTCTGAAGTTTTCACATTTTTAGCAAAGCAAGATATAAGTAATCTATTTATTCTGGAACAAAACTACCCAGCCAAGCTGGGATAGAAGGTTTGTATAACCTCTTTACATAATTAGGAGCACCCTTACAAACTTCATAGGACTGCCATTGAGTGAATTAACATTACAGAGACCTCAGCAAAAAATTTTACAAGTTATCTTACTTTTCAGATTATTTCCTCCAGAGTTACTAGTTTGTCACTGATGTTTCAGTTTAAGATAATGATAGCTTAATCATTTCTGTAGTTCAGATAATTGTAAGAGAATTTTTCCTTCTACAAATACACTGTTAAAAGTTGTTTGGGGATGGGCCAGGACCAAAATCTGCCAAAAGCAGATGTTTTGAATAGCGCCCTCATTTTTCCACTCCTGAATTTTATTAGCCTTTTAGTTCTCCAGAAACAGCCTGAATGGTGAGTATTTTTCCTATAATGTAACAAAAAGACACCTTCTAAATCTCCTCTATGGGTATAAAGTCAGAAAGCTTAAAAATTGTTGATCAGATTAATGATTTCATTTCCCTTTTGCTTTTTTATCCTTCCAGACTTGAATTGAGTGCTATATGACCTGATGGTTGGATGGACTGCATCACCACAGCGACTGAATAAAGGCATGCCTGAATATTAACCTTTCAAATTTTTGCAAAGAAAATGCTTCACAGCTACACAGCAATAGAAAACTTTAGTAAGAAATCAAAATCAGTGCAACAAATTGCTTTGCAAGTGATCCAGTGTGAGGAGGTATGTTGAGATTCTCACACACCCGGGTGTAGCTGTTAATGCACAGAAAAGACCCTATGTCCAGCATCAAGTTGGGTGTGCTGAAGTCTATATAGAAGCAATGAAAAGTTAAACTGTGACATACTCTGAGCTAGAAATGTGTTTGAAAATGAGTCTAAAAAGTTTGGAAGAGCAAATCCAAATTTCACATTCCCTTAAGGGAGCACACCACCATTAGCAGAACGGCCTTGCTGGGAAAAGTAGTTCCAAAGTACACCGTCAGTTTTAGGTCCTCTTTAAGTGTGAATTGCTCAAGTTAAACTAATCAGATGTGGTTGGTTTGTTTTGGATATGAAAGAGGACGTGTAAATGTGTGACTTTTGCCAAATTGGGAAGAATTGAAGGTGATTTAGACTGTTTAAAAATTTGGTGTGAAAAAGACGTTTTTTCCGTCACCTGCGGATTAATAGGGTAGGGTGTACAGACCCAAAACTTCATCCCCTTTTATCTCAAAATCTAAACGGTCATGCTATGGTGAATTTGTGATGCCATGATTGGCCAACTCACTGGCTTTCACGTGAGGGGTAGCTTTAGTGGGGTGTGAACTTTGACTGGGCTGCGGGGGGCATTTAACGAAGGCAAAATAGTGTGTAAGCCAATGGAGAAATTAATGGTGGTGTGCTCCCTTATGGGGGTCCTCACTGGTGCTCATGCTGAAGCAGACTGTACCGCAAGAGCCATTAATAAACTCAAGTAAATCCTCGTCATCCTCTTTGTTCTGTCGATCTCTCTTGTGTAAGAACTCAACATGGTGTCAGAAGTGCTCATTGCTGTGAATTTCATGTGATTTGAACTTACAGTAACTGTGAAAAGGACTGTGTTTCGTGGTATGGTTTAAGGGTGTGTCCTGAGAGATTTCATTTCTCATTTGTACTGGTACCAGTTTCACAAACTCTTCACAAATCATAATGGAAAGGTTGACACCACCATCAGGCCTTCAGTTTACTGGAAATGTTTCAGAAAATTGGAAACTGTTTAAGCAACGGTTCAAGTTGTATCTTACTGCCTCTGGAGCTGATACTAAGCCAGATCATACTCAGACCTCGATACTTCTTCATGTTATAGGGGAAGAAGGACTAGCAATTTACAACACGTTTTCATTTGCAGAAGGCATGGAGATGAACCTCAAAACAGTTATGGACAAGTTTGAAGACTATTGTACTCCGAAGCACAACATTACATATGACAGACACAGGTTTTTTACCTGCGTTCCAAAGAGCGATGACACTATTGATCAGTATGTTACGGAGCTACGTACGAGAGCAAAATATTGCGATTTTGGAAATCTCACTGACTCATTGATCCGTGACCGCATAGTCTGTGGAATTCTGGACGAAAAGATGAGAGAAAGGCTATTGAGACAGCCAGATTTGGATTTACACAAAGCCATTCAGTTGTGTCGAGCAAACGAAGTCACCAAATCTCATGTGAAAGAGCTGGCAGGAAATTCGCCATCCCATGCTTCAGTGGACATGGTAAGCAAGCCACGGTCAGTTAGGCCTAAAGCAAAGCACAGACCAGACACTAAAGCAGATCAAAAGGATTCCCAGTTTGCTCAAACTAATCAAAAGGGAAAAAAGTGCGGAAACTGTGGAAACGTCCATCCAAAGGGAACTTGTCCTGCAGAAGGAAAAACTTGCTTCCAGTGTTATAAGCTGAACCACTTCGCAAGATGCTGTCGTTCAAAGAACAAAGTTACGCAAAGAGTAAATCTAGTGCAGAATGATGAAGACTTAGAGGAATTTTTCATTGATTCTATCGATGGAAGTAACGTCTTGCAAGCGAAACAGACTGGATACAGCCACTGCATGTAAATAACACAGAAGTATTATTTAAAATAGACACAGGGGCTCAGCTCAACTTGCTCCCTGAGTCTGCGTATAACAAGTTAACACCTGAGCCAAAATTGTACTCGGCTGGAGTCAAAGTGACTGCATATGGTGGAAATGAGGTCCCCGTCCTAGGACGCTGTGTTACGACAATCGTGCACAAAGGTCAGCGGCATCCAGTAGCCTTTGTGATTGTGCCTCAGAAGGTTCAGCCGTTGCTAGGACTCCGCACCTGCAGTAATCTAAATCTTGTGAAGCGAGTGTATCAGGTAACACAAAGCAATGAACATATTTTTCATGATTTTAGTGATGTGTTTCAGGGATTAGGTTGCCTCCCAGGAGAGCACTCTATCGTTATAGAGGACAACGCTTGTCCAATAGTTTCCCCCTGCCGTAAAGTACCCTTTGCCATAAGGGATGCGCTCAAAGAGGAATTGGAGCGAATGGAACGGTTGAAGGTGATAGAAAAGGTGGAAGAACCATCCGAATGGGTTCATCCCCTTCATATAGTTGACAAGAAGAACGGAAAACTCCGGGTATGCTTAGACCCCCGCAATTTGAACAAAGTGATCAAAAGAGAACACTTTAAGTTGCCCTCACGAGAAGAGATAATGGCCCAGTTTGCGAATGCCAAGTACTTTTCCAAACTGGATGCTTCTAGTGGATTTTGGCAGATGAAATTGGACACTGCCAGTGCTAAACTGTGTACATTTATCACGCCATATGGTAGGTACAAATTTTTAAGACTTCCCTTTGGGATTTCTTCGGCCCCGGAAGTGTATCACAGGACAATCCACCAGTTATTTGATGACATTCCGGGTGTGGACACTTCCATGGATGATATAATCGTATGGGGATCATCCAAAGCTGAACATGATCAAAGACTGCTTAAGGTGCTGGAAGCAGCCCGTAAAGCCAATCTGAAGTTGAACCGTGACAAATGTGTCTTAGGGGTACAGAATCTCACATTTTTGGGAGATCAACTGACATCAGAGGGTATTAAGCCAGACCCTGAGAAGGTGTCAGCTCTAAGGAATATGCCACGGCCAGAATCAAAATCTGACCTACAACGATTCTTGGGAGTCGTCAATTATCAACGAAAGTTCATACCGGATCTCTCTACCAAAACGTCATCATTGCGATCTTTGTTGGACAGTAAGAATGCCTGGGTTTGGACACCCCAACAGGAAAAAGACTGGGCAGATTTGAAAGACATTTTATGTACTGAGCCAGTCTTAGCTTACTATGACAGTAAGAAAGAATCAAAGATTTCTTCCGATGCATCAAAATCAGGCCTAGGTGGTGTTTTGCAGCAGCTTCATGGGGAACATTGGAAAACTGTAGCATATGCATCTAGGGCAATGACAGAGTCAGAGAAACGCTATGCTCAAATTGAGAAAGAGTTACTAGGGATTACATTTGCATGTGAACGATTTCATCAATTTATTTATGGTAAAACGGTGGTTGCAGAAACAGACCACAAACCTCTAATTCCACTCTTTAGTAAAAATCTTACTGATTGTCCCTTACGCATTCAACGCTTAATGATAAGGTTACAGAAATATGACTTAAGAGCAACTTTTGTCCCAGGAAAAGAGCTGGTCACAGCTGATGCACTGTCAAGAGCTGTCGACAAAAAAGCGTCGCGTCAAAGCTTGACTGAGCATGATGTAGCAGCGTATGTGGATGCTGTTACTGGCTCTCTTCCTGTATCTAAACAGAAACAGGTCCTTATCAGGCAGGAAACTGAAAGGGACGAGACTCTTAAGGCATTAAGCACTCTTGTTCTAAATGGGTGGCCTAATGAAAAATACCAAGTTCCACGACTAGCACACGAGTACTGGAACATAAGGTCAGAATTGTCTGAGGCAGATGGGATCATTTACAAGGGTAACAGGATTGTTGTTCCATCTAGTCTCAGGAGTGATATGTTAAGACGTATTCACACAGGTCATCTAGGCATCGAAAAATGTAAGAAAAGGGCTAGGGAAGTAATTTACTGGCCGAGAATTGACCAAGATATAAAGAATGTAGTGGAATTGTGTTCAACATGTTTAACTCATAGGTCAAAACAGCAGAAAGAGCCTCTTGAGCCACATTTGGTTATCGAGCAACCATGGGTTAAAGTTGGGATCGACTTGTTTACCTTGAGGGGCGTTAACTATCTGATTGTCACAGATTATTTCTCTAGTTACCCAGAGTTTGTATCCATGACGAACACCACAAGTAGGGCTGTCATTGACAAGGTAAAAACAATCTTTGCTAGACATGGTATTCCTGAGGAGGTCTGTAGTGATAATGGCCCACAGTTTGCAAGCCGCGAATTTAAGCAATTTTCAGATGACTGGGAGTTCAAACATACAACTAGCAGTCCACTATACCCTCAGTCAAACGGGCTGGTCGAAAGATCTATTCAAACCATAAAAAATCTAATCGTTAAAGCCAAGGACAGCGAACAAGATGTATATAAAGCTGTCCTAATTTATCGCAGTACCCCACCTGAGTGCGGGAAATCACCTGCGGAACTCCTTATGAACCGAAAAGTCAGATCTAATTTACCAGTAAGTTCAAACAAGAACTCTGTAGTCCGTAAATCTATGCGTGGTAGGCACATAGCCAAACAAAAACAACACTATGATGCCAGGGCTAAGAAACTACCCCCTCTTCAACCAGGGGATTCAGTCCGGTTGAGAGACAGTGCTGACAAATCATGGGCAACTAGAGGCATTGTTCGCCATGAAACTGGCCCCAGGTCATTTGAGGTCAGTACTGAACAAGATACGGTTGTCCGTCGCAATCGTCGCGACATACTTAAGACCTCAGAAAGTCCTGGCCTGGTTACAGGGGAACAACCAGCTGTTAAGACACCAGGGGAACCACCTGTAAGTGTCTCTCAGACTGACCAACCAAACTTGAATAATTCCACCATGCCTACCCAGAGACGGTCATCACAACGTGTTGTCCGTAAACCAGACAGGCTAATAGAAACCTGTTGACATGTTTAATTAGTGTATTCATTACTCTGATCAAAGTAGGTCAATGTAAGTAATTAACACTTTTTCTTTAGTCATTTTTGTTAAGGTTTATTTTTTTTTACGAAGAAGTAATTCATTCTTTTACTGTTGTCATATGTGTGCTATCGTAATATTTGTTTCACAACTGTAGTCTCTATTGATATTTTAGCAGATTAAAACTAAAGAAAGGAAGGTGTTGTGATATGCTTAGGTTTACAGCACGGTAATAGAACCCATCTTAGTTTGGTGCACCCTCAAAGGTGCTATGCATATTGACTGTGTTATGGGGGTCCTCACTGGTGCTCATGCTGAAGCAGACTGTACCGCAAGAGCCATTAATAAACTCAAGTAAATCCTCGTCATCCTCTTTGTTCTGTCGATCTCTCTTGTGTAAGAACTCAACACTTTTGTTGTCCGAAATAGATTAGTCCAGCCGATGGGTCATTTTTCAGTTTGGAATTTCCTTGTCCATGTCTGCCGGATGAGGGTCTAGCGCCGTGAAGGCGACTATCCGACTGTAAGTCGGTCAGATATTGGCGGATTCCGGCCGACGCACGATTATTACTAGACATCCGGCAGAAAATGCCTAAAAATTCGCCGGGACCCATTGTGGTTAATTGTGACTGGGGTATAAGCGCCACCGGTCGATTGTTCTCCGATCTGTACACCCCGGTCGATGCCTATAGAAATCGGCCAAACATGGCAGAAAAGGAGCATAACTTCGTTTCGTTTCGTTTGTTTAAATTGAAAAACATGAACTTATTTACATAAGAAGAATTACAGATAAGTTAATGATAGCTTATAAAGAGGGAAAAACGGAACCAGATGCAGCTAAAGGCTTTTAAAGTCTGGTCCAATCCAAAGTTTTTGTTTCAAAATAATAAAGCCGTGCATCATGGGTCTATGTAGGCATATAGAAAGTGCATAAATTAAACATATAAGGTGCATAGTATAATAATAACAAAATATAAAAGAAGCAGATTAGGAAAGATATAAGGAAAACGGATGTTTTTTGAAGTACTTCTTAAACAAATTAATGTTAGGGGAATTTCGTAATTTAGTCTCAAGGGAATTCCAGAGGTGTACACCATGACTTCTTACTTGAAAATGGGCAAACATAGATCGTGTGAAAGGTTATATCAGATTATTTCTAACCCTTGTGGGATAATTATGATGGGTACTGTTTGGGAGGAAAAACGAATTCAAATCATGGGAAGTTGGTCATTGTGGTATCTATATAGGAAAATGCCTAACTGGTATTTATAGTGGTTCTTTCAAGTAAGAATAAAAGGGAGTGTGTGGGTGTAAGGTGGAACATTTGAGATTAAGCGGGCAGCTCGCTTTTGGAGAGCAAAAGAGTTTGTCAGTCTAACTTTCGGAGGAATCTCCACAGAGTAAAATACTGTAAGTAAGAGGAGGGACGATTAAAGACTTATAAATAGCTAACAAAAAGTTGTTTGCAGTCAAAATTTTATTGACAGTCTCTCTGATTTAAAGCTAATAACCTTCTTCCCGTTCATTCAGTTTCTTTTAAACCTTCCCCTATCTTCTTTTCTCCCCTCCTTATTTACTTCATTTCATTTCTTTGCAAGCCAATGGTTTGAGCTATACTTCGGTCAAAACTTGGGCACTTCTGCACCCCTGTCCCCTGAGGATACGCTGTACTAGGCTATGATATGTACTATTCTAGGCGGAGCTCCTCTATTAGTTGGCACGGAGCGCAGAGGAAATTTTTTTGACAAAAAGTATCTCCCTGATCACATGCAGGAAAAGACAGTTCCGTAATGAATCTTCTGTTCATTTACAATTCGCATCACCCCTACAAATACAATACATATGTTACATGTTTATACACCTGTACACCCTCCCGTCTGCCGGTAAAATGTCCCTATTGAAAACCTCCCAAACCTGTTTTGCCGCTTTCGCCCTAATGCCCCGTCGGTCATTTCTAGCAAGGTGTTTTGCAAGACTATGAAGTGAGGCTGAGGAGAAATTGTTTTTCTTTAAGCTGTCAAGATGCTTTTTTTGTAATTTTTTTTATAATTCCCATCAAAAATTTTCCTTGTCTATAATTATTTTTGTTTTGGAACAAAATTTTAAAGACATTTGACACGCTGTAGGAGTTTTCTGTGCACGTAAATCACACCAGATTTGTTAACATTATTATTAAATGGTTGCCCGAATTTTCCTAGTCTCTGCCAGTCCGAAATTCAGGTATTGCGGAAGCTTGAGCATCATTCTGCTTTTGCAACCCTGCCTCGTTCACGTATGATTTAGACCTTCGGTATCACCCAATATTTTAAGACAATAAAACATGACATACAAACAAGAATGAAAAAATATTTTCGGAAGTAAAAAAAAAATTAATAGGGCAGATAAATTGTAATTATTAACATATAAGTGTACTGATATATATATATATATATATATATATATATATATATATATATATATATATATATATATATATATATATATATATATATATATATATATATATATATATATATATATATATATATATATATAATATATATATATATATATATATATATATAACGATACTCCCGACTGTAAATCACACACAATGTACAGTTCTGTTATTGATTCGAATGTGAAAGGAATCCTCCCACCCTAAACAGTTCCAATTCTCCTAACCAACTTACTTAAACCCCTCCCACAATTGTCTAATACTCATCCTCATCTAGACTTAATCCCAGTTTATTGCTTACAATTGCAGGGTGAATATACAAGACCCTACACTTTTTGAACTTGCTGTAAATGAAAGATTTGTGACATTGAGAATTTTTATAGGCTACTACAAAAATTGTGGTTTGGAGTAAGAGTTGGTTACCTTTAAATGTACCTTTTATTGTCGACCTTCCCCCGACGGACGGGGAAGGTTGGGTTGGGGGTGGGTGGGGTTCAGAAGATGTTATGCCAAGGAAACGTTGTCTTTCATTGCTGATTTAAACAGCTATTCTGGTTACATGTAGGCAACAGTTCACGGGCCCATATACACGGCTGATAGGTCAGGAAAATAGGTCAACCCCTATGATATCCCCATGCATGTGGGCTGTCCATATGAGTCCTTAATCTTGGGTGCAAAATTAAATGTGCGCCTTATGGGACTCATAAAGATTTGCTACCTGAGCTCTTATAATAATTTTTATAAGACAAGAAACTCAGACTGGCATCCAATCAGTTAAAAGGCTGCCAACTAGACAAACCAGTGAAGATGGGACGATTTTGGGAGATACCGGTATGGGAAGATTTTGGAGTACATGTTTGTAACTTCAATTATCATCCTCTTTTGAACGATTTTCGCAGAAAATGGTTGATTTTGGAAGACTTATAATCGTAGGAGTTAGAGCAACATTTTCCCTTCGCAGAATCGTCGTCACAAGGAATCCAAAGGGATAGGAAGATGAAACAAAGTGGTCCAAAATCTTCCAAAATCGTTCCACTTTTCATTTTACTTGGTCGTTACAATTAAAGGTCCGGTGACATGAAAATGATAAAGTTGGGTAATTAATGTAAAAGGCATTAAAAACTAAGAAAACTACTGCAACTCCCATCAAAATACATCAAAAATTGACCATTTTACATGGTAATTTCTGACTTGCACTTAATCATGAATAATCATGAGCTCAATATGCAAATCTTGTGATGTCGGAGGCCCGGAAAATGCCATATCTGACTAATAACACCCTCTTTAAGATGTCTTCATTTCAGGAACAGATGTAGCAAAAGAATGTTCGAGGGTTTTAAGTTTAAATTGTGTCCTTGAAAATCATCAATAACAATTGCCAAACAGTAACGTATGTGACCAGTAATTAAGAGCTAAACAATATACGGTTAAAAGAAATGTAGACACTGTGCAACGCTCAACATCATTATTTTTGCATAAGCATCAAGTTGCTTCAAAAACATTCAAAGCAAAGCGATATATATTTCGAGAAACGTAAAAGATACTAGCATAATTCACACAGATTTTTCATAAGGAAGACTTACCCCTTAACTGTCATGTACAGCCATGGCTTTTTGCTGACATGTTTCGTTTCGTTTTGTTCGTTTATTATTTTTAGCTTTAACATATATACAGACAAATATGGGGTATAAATATTACCAAAGAATCAATATACATATATAAACGAACGAAAGTTAACAAAAACCCCAGGGGGCTTGAGAACGTGCACCCCCTGTTGATGTTCGTTTTTTGGTTGCTGACCATATGAAGTGATCCTTTCGCCGGTCTGGACGTGTCCGTTTTAGCACGTAAAATGCACACTTCCTAGAAAAAACAACACCAAGCAGACTTACAAACAACAAAACAAAAAAAAGGAGACACTACCTTTACCACCTTATGATTTGACCGGAAGTGCAATCTCTAAACCAAGAGGGTTGTTTTAAAACAGATTATAAAACTGTTCTCCTATTGTAGAAATGGGTTTGGATCGGCCTCCACGATACAACAACAGAAGGCAACTTTCAATGGGTTTCTCAAGAGAGCGTCGACTACACAAACTGGAGACCGGGTGAACCCAATAACGTTGCTGGCAAGGAAGATTGTGTGGCACTGCATACCACGAAAAACATCTGGAATGATGTACCTTGTAATCAAGCTAACTCAATAGCTTCTTTCATTTGCAAAATGCGACGAGTTTGAGACAGTTACGTAAACTATGTTGACCTTTTAATTTGTATATTTGTTATTCTGTGAATGGTACTTGAATAAGGAGGCCTACTGATTTCTAGTGTTTAATTAAAAAGTAAGACTAATAACAAGGTTAGCTTCATGTAGGTTTTTTGGGGACACTAAAAGGTCATACGCAGTCAACCCAACTTGAAGTAGAGTAGTAGACTGCCTTGATTCATGATTGGCTCTTGAGAGTCATGTGACAATACTTTTTCTCTTCAAATGTGAAATTTACTAGGAGTAAAAGCTATAATTTACCTTAGGTGTGCATTATTGAGATCCTAATATAGTAAGAGAGAAATAAGACGAAAGTTTCCTCAAATTAAGTTTGGGGCGACTTTTCTTACCCTTAAGATTTGAAACATTTAGCCCTTGTTGTTTTCAGAGGTGAGAGCTTCTACACAGAATTAAGATAACACGGTAGAGTCACGACACCAGACACGGTGGACTTTTATTTTCTCTCTTCTACTTTGTCTCATATTCTCAATATCTATGAGTAAGGTGGTTTTGAATTATTTCGGTCAAGATCATTAGAAACTTTCGAAGATATGACCTATTTAGAACTCACTGTAAATACAAATTAGTCAAACAGTGCCTCAATCGACCAACAACGTTAGTCAACAATACTGACTAATATTTGACTCAGTTGAATATTAAAGGGCCAAACCTCTCACCCCAAACTACAATTTTGGTACCCGGGTACCAAAATTCTCAATTGGCTCAGCTCTTTGATTGACTGCTAATTCAAACAATGAAGAGGGCCAAAGCTTATATTACACAGCATGAACCGGTACTGAGAGTGTTTTGGTTATATAAATTGAGTTTTTCTATACTCACCCTGAAGCAATAAACTGAGATTGTGTCTGGATAAGGGTGAATTTCAGACAATTGTGGGAGGGGCATCAGTAAGAAGGTTATTAGAATTGGTTCTGTTTGGGGTGAGAGAACTGGGCCTCCTTGACTAAGTTTTGATATTCTTTAGTCCGCTACTATATACGAAACTGGCGGATATAATCACAAATTAGTCAAATGTGAGTGATTAACGTGATTAGTAAATTCACTTCAGACACCATTAAACTAATTTGTGTTTACAGTGTTAGGTAACTTCGACTGGTTTCATATCATATATCCTGTCCACTCTATAAGATTAGTTGGAGTATTTCTACATTCAAGTATTGAAGTTTGGGTCGCTATATTTAAGAAAGCTCTGAAGGAATATAACAAAATCTTCGTCCCTGAGGATATTTGCCATGTCAGGGGCACCAACGTCAAAACGTGTAGCCCCACCACCCATTTTGTGACGTTGATATCAACAAAGAATTAAACCACGGTAGATAAAAGGCGGTGATTGGTTTGTCAAAGTTTGTTGGATCATTTGTGCCCTCAAGTGATCTATGTTTTCTTTCACACTGCGTGAAAAGGAATCAACACATACTTGAATGGCCTGTTAGCTAACCGCAAATGTTACGTAATCTTTTGGGCACTTTGGTATATCTGGTATTGTCTATCAATGTGAAAGCTGACCGTATCAAGTGTGTGTTTTATTTTCTCCCTTATGCGATGAGATGCAATGAGGTAGAGAAGGAGAATGTTTCAAAAAGTAAGAAGGAAACTTTCATCATGCAGATTCCCTTTCGGTTCTTACTCACTAACAAAATTTTCATAACTGCTCCTCCCCTCTTTTCCCCACCCCCTTGCTCTCAGTGCCAGCGCTATTGAAACAGAGATACTGGTGCCACTTTAAATTACAGAATGGTGTTGCTTTGGAGAAAAATCATCTTAGAATGCGTTTAAGAAAAGTTTGTTGTATTTTTTCCACATAGACCACATATACCATGGTGAATTAGTCAGACATTACTGGTTTTATGTTTCTTGTTGCTTCTAATTTATGTGACGGTTTCATAGATGGTCCTTGGGCAAATAAAGCTCTTTAATACAAAATTTTACCAAAATACTTTTCTTTTTCTTTAGATGCGTGCGGCTTCGAAAAAAATGAAATCGTCAAAAAAGTACAAAATGCAAAAAAGTGCTCTATTTTTGTACCCCGACAGTTTCAGTTTTCATCATTTTTGAAAAAGTGGGGAACTTTTGGGAGATTCCCCCTCCCCCTAATGATCAGCAGCCCATGACATGCATGAGTTTCATGGTCACATAAAACTGAAACGCGCAACTGACAGCAATGGAGAACTTCGAGAATATTGAATGTTAATGTGGAGAACTTACCTACCAAAACTGCACAGTCATTCGTTGGAAGAGTTAAAAGTGATTAAGTTCACTCCAAAATAGCCAATATTTACTCCAAGAAGAGTTGAATTCACTCCAATGTAGCGAATATTTACTTTAAAAAGAGTTGAATCACTTCAAAATAGCAGGAAGTTCTAAATGGAGTGTGTAAATGTACATACAACGTTTAAATTGAGTGATTTCTGCGGACACTCGTTATTAAGAACGAATTGTTTATTCTCTTTCTAGTGAATTTCACTCTCCTTGGAGTAAATTTCACACATCTTGGATTGAATTAAACCTCTAATAGAGTGAATTCTTTCTATTGTTTGCATGAGTTAGTCGTTAGCCGTCCATACCATGAGAAAACAGTCTGATAGTAGCAATGTCCATATGACATTCCAATATGGCCTTGTGGAACAACATTTCTTTTCACTAAAGGGGCCCATATGATTTTACACCAGTGATTGGATGAGGGGTCTATATGGGCTAGCCCGAAAAGCCCATATGTCCCATATCGGTTACACTCTAAAATCAAAAGAGTGAACTAAGTCACTCTTTGATCGAGTGAAAAGTGTAAATTCACTCCATTAGAGTGATAATTCACTCCAAGAGGAGCGAAGTTCCCTCCAAAAAGAGTGAAGTTCACTCCAAAAAGAGTGAATTTCCCTTGAAACGAGCGAAGTTTCACTCTTGATGGAGTGCTCACAGTGATCGCTCTTGAAAAAAGAGCGATCATTGCAGGCACTCGTGGAAGAGTGAATTTCCCCTCTTCCTCTAGTGAATTTCACTCTTTTTGGAGGGAACTTCACTCTTTTTGGAGGGAACTTCACTCTTTTTGGAGGGAACTTCACTCCTCTTGGAGTGAATTATCACTCTAATGGAGTGAATTTACACTTTTCACTCGATCAAAGAGTGACTAAGTTCACTTTTTTGATTTTAGAGTGTACTCCTTGGGCCCATGTAAACAACTCATATATAGAGGAATGTATGGGTCAGTCCTTTAACATCCACTGATCATGAACGTTGCCTACCCATGTGGGGCCCTCTTGCTTGCAAAATTAAATCTTTCGACTAGGAGTCATGCACGCGAGGACTTCTTATGTATTCCAGTCGCCCTCTGACAATTGAAGATTTTGGTATACCGAGACAAAAATGAGGCTTTGACAAGAAGGGCACATTTCCTCGGCTTTTTCATATTTCATTTGATGAAATAATGAAAATAATAAAGAAGAGCAATGAAGATTTTGGAGAAAAATAGAAATGAAGTATTTAAGTATAATGTATATGGAAGCACACGGTTCTATGCAAAGAAATACCGTATTTTGATGACATTAAAGTTGATTACTCATTTCACATTTTGATGTACCGAGATATACCAGTACTGTTTGGGTGAAACTTCCAAGACATAAAAATGAAACTTTTCCAGCAATATCAGAATCTAGAATGGAATGCGTGTTTTTTATATTCCTAAAACATTCATAACTTCATATCAACATGAACTTTGACCTTAAAATGACATCCCCCGCCACCGAAAAAATGTAATCCTTCAGTACCTTTAGTTGCTGTAGCCTGCATGCCTAGAGGTAAGCAACATACATATTTCACTTGTAAGTCGAACAGTTAGTTTTACACTTAGCTGGTACAGGTTAACTGAATAACAACACCGCGGTAAGTCGATTTGAGCAAACTTTAAGACGAATGAGTGTAACTTTAAATACTGTTAGATATTTTGTTTACATGCCATTCACCAAAATATTAGTATCTAAGTGTATTAATTGGTTATAGATGACGGGGATAATTTTTTCTCTACCTACCAATTGACCACCCCACCCCCCAAAAAGGAATAAACCGTGAGTAAGTGGTTTGTTTTAATATTTAGGTTTCCAGTCATTTGTTTACTGATATTAACTATATTCAAGTAGTGTTAAAATTTTTAAAAATGTTCATGATAAAACAATGAACAACTCTTTCCTCGGAATGTGTTTTTGTTATGTCCTCTGATTGTTATATATAAGTATCAACTTTTCCAGCTGTTTTTCTTTTGCTTTTATCTCTTCCTTCTTCTACATTTTATCAACTATTTGGCATTCCAACTTTCTTTCCCCTTCTCTTTCCTACACGAATCTGTCTTTCCCTAATCATATTGAGGCCAAATTTGTATATCTTTCAAAGTCGATTTTCGGTTTTATTGGAAAGCGTTCTGGAATGAATATTCATAACTTGTCGACTACCAAAAAAGCTTTTTTTTTTTTTTATCTTTTGTAACTATTGATTTAATCTCTGCGCGGTAGGCTTAAGTAGCTAGGTGCCTATTGTCCTCGTTGCATGGTTATCTGATTTCTAACAGAGACGGTGGTTCTTCTAAACTTGACCAAGTCGTCTCCTGTGTATTCATTGCCGTCTCAATGTATACACCAGCCAGAATCCTTCCAAAACATCATAAAGAGGTAACATTAGAACAACTTTTGCAACATGTTCCTAAATAGAATGGGAATTTTTGTTAATTTAATATGAAAGTTGACTCAGGCTGGCTTAAGTGTCTCAGATGCTAAAATGTAGGTCAATTAAAGCCATTTTGAGAAAATTATGGGATTGAAAACTGACAAGCATATATTAGTCTTTGAGTGTGAGCAGTTGAATTCGAAATATTACTACCTTTTAGACCACAACATTATAAACGACGTTTGGTCGTGAAATTTCATACTTAGTATGTAGATGTGTTATTGTCAGAGAAGGAACCCTATAGTTTTTGGTGGAGACCAAAGGTCATATGGGGTCACCAGGCGTCAAAATCCGAAACCCCTGTTAACAGGATATCTTGAGGAAGAAAGCTTGGATGAATGTCATACTTGGTGTGTAGATGTGTTATACTGTCAGAGGAAAAACTCTGTAGTGGGGTCAAAATCTGAAAACCTCGTTTTCACGATATCTGGAGACAGGAAACTTGGATGAATGCCATACCTAGTATGTAGATGCATTATTGTCAAGGTAAGAACCCTTTTGTTTTGGGGTGGGGGTCAAAGGTCATGTGGGGTCACCGGGGTCAAACCCCGAAAACTTTGTGAACGAGATATCTTGAGATAGGAAACTTGGATGAATGTCATACCTAGTATGTGGATGCATCATTGTCAAGGAAAGAACTCAGTCATTTTTGGTGGGGGTCAAAGGTCATGGAGGGTCACCAGAGGTCTCGAAAACCTTGATATTACATTATCCTGAGATAGGAAGTGGATGAATGTCATACTGAGTTAGTAGATGCATTATATGTGTATAACTAGTAAGAACCCTGTTGTGCTTGGTGGAAATCAAAGGTCATTTGGGGTCACCAGGAGCCATTGCAAAATTCAGAAAAACTCAGAAAAACATGTTTAGGCAATATTTTGAAGCAGGCAGCTTGGCTGAATGTCATACAAGTAGATGCATGATGGCTTCCCATCATCAAATACGAATACAAAACTGTATTTTGCCACTGAACATTATAAGATATATCAATTGCGCAGTGACAGAAAGAAATTAGCAACATTAGCATCTCAGCCCTGTAACCTAATAAAGCAAATATTTAGACCCCTCAGGTCCCCGGACAACAAATACTCTAGCCTTGCCAACCTGCTATATTGAAACACGGGAGTGCAATAAGTTAAATGGGTCATACGGGCGTTTTGCGAATAACAGCCAGTTTCGATGGCCAAACGTTCTCGTTCTCTTGTAGGTCCTTACCAAAGTCAGTCAATAAATCTCCCACCCCGACGTCTATGAAAGCCTCTGGGGTGAAGTAGCCTGGCCTCCCTTAATAATTTTATTCAAATTTACTCAAACATCTATGGAAATTAGTCTTTTGCACTGTTATCAACTTCAATAGAATGTGAAATGATCGACATCGTAGAGGAGGGGTGGTCAACCTTTTTATTTGAACGGGCCAGATTCAATAAGAAATGAGACTTTGGTAGGGGAACTTTACCAACGCTCTGCTGTTGCCTTCAAACTTTTAAATTTATTCCAAGGACTTTGTAAAAACATAAATCTTTATTCACCAAACATAATCTCAAAAGAGTATTGTTGTTAAGAACGTGAAAACAGCCTTAAGTAGTGGCGTAGCCACGAGGCGTGTTGGGGGGGGGGGGGGGGGTTAGAACCCCCATGACTCAACCTTGCAATGCAAACCACACCTAAAATAGGGCATTTTTCACTAGTAATAGGTTTTTGCGTTGCTCGAATGCCAGTGTCGGACTAAATTTTTGGAATCTTGTTGATTGTTCATGAAAATTTTACCGCGACTCTGATGTTTTTTTTTTCTTCTTCTTCTTCTTTTTTGGGAATACCGTGATAACAGTTAGGGCACGCTTAGAAATTTTCGGAAGAAAAACATGCCATTTTTTAAAAACTTAAGTGGCTGTCCGAATTTTTCGGAATATTTCCCAAATTATTGCCCAAATTTTAAATTTATGGGAATTTGGGGGCAGTCTTTCCCCTTGCCCCCTGTCTCGTGCGCCACTGGTCATTCGGTCTGCCATGAAAAGTAAGCTAAGATAAAATAAAACATTAGCATGTTTTAATTTTTGTTCTATAGTTTTTCCCTCGAAAATATACAATACCATTTCATCCAATAATATATGGTGGTACATTTTACTTCTTAATTTTCTGATCAAGATCATATTGAGTAATTAGATCCTCCTTTTAAGCGTGCCATTTTTGGCTTATGGCTGTTTGAGTCCCATTTTCCAAAATGTTCTGTACGCTCCTCGCCAACAAATGGTGGCGTTCAGCTAATTAGAAAGTCTCCTTGGCAGAATTTTAGTTTCAAGGGAACATTCTTTGCAAAAGTAACTTCGAATTTTTCAGAATGAGGGCCCTTGCCATCTAGACTGTAGCTCAGAATCAAAAATTGGAATGAGGGCGGGCTGTAGGTATGAGATTTTACAATAAGTTACTGGAAGATACAACACCATCGTGTTAACACAAGATTACCTGCCTGTAGAAAATGACCCAATAACCCTAGAGAAGGAGAGGCTGATTACATGTTAACACTCGAAAAATGATGGCATTGTTTGTCAGTGATATTACCATCAACCATTAAATACTAAACTGCTAAGTGTGAAAGGATAATTTTCAGGATTAAGTTTTAATTTCTACATGAAATTAAAATCCATTATTTCTATACGTTCCTTTACGAACATGAAATGGACAACAAAATTGCACTTATAATATGACTAAGGCTTTCAATGAAACAGTAAATTTTAGCGAAGCCTGCGGGTAGTTTTTGAATGTTACTTGACGACACCAGAGCTATTAAATTGCTGAAAATGGCTGAAAATAAGTTTTCCACTTGTTATAATTCTTTTTTTTTTTTTTAAGAAAGATTATGTGTCAGCGGTGCCATTTCACCTGGTGCTAAACCGGGTCGGCTTATATTTTTTGCGTCATGCACAGAAATGCATAAAAGCCTGATTATTTTGTAACTATTAACTGTTTTATCAAGGGTTATTCGATTCTCCAGCCAGCCAAGAAAGTCAGCAAGATGTATCGGCAGCTTCTCCTCATTATCCTCTCATTTGTTTTGTCTTACAAACTTTATGTACATGCACTGATTGCAATGCAGTGCAATGCCTAACATGCTGGACAGCTTATCAGGATCATTGTTACAGGTAAGTTGCTGGAATTAATATATTTCACTGAAAAGGGATTTTTCTACAAGAAAATGGAGAGCATATAACCCCATAATTTGGCTGTTTGTGCACACTCCAGAAAACGTTAAGTAACTTAAAAGAATAGCCCAGAACCAAATTTTGTGTTACGAGTTGATGAAGAGAAACATATCCTACGCATTCTGGTGAAAAATTCATTATTTCCCATGTTCTTGAGATATTAGCCTTTGAAGTTTACCTATTTTCTTTAAAAAGTGGACTTGAAGCAAACAGGTATCTGACATGGATTCACATTGTTGGTCATTGTTTTGTTTTTCTTTATTTTTCATCCTATTAGTTTGACCTTGAGTTGAATAGGGATGCTATTTTCCCCTACATCATGCAAAGTTTTTAAAATCCATTGCTCAGATGTACGTATGGTATGAATATATCAGTTCACTGGAACCTTCTGTCATTGTGATTGGTGCTCAGCATAAACAATGGAGCAAGGAACACAAGCCAGTGAGCCACAACTGGAAAAAGGCTGTGGCCGGCTCGACTTGAACCAATTGGTTGGAAACTAGTAGGTCGTAAAACTTCATCTAACTAACCAACTAACCAAGTAACCAACTAACCAACTAACCAACTTACCACCTAACCAACTAACCAACTAACCAACTAACTAACTAACTAACTAACTAACTAACTAACTAACTAACTAACTAACTAACTAACTAACTAACTAACTAACTAACTAACTAACTAACTAACTAACTAACTAACTAACTAACTAACTAACTAACTAACTAACTAACTAACTAACTAACTAACTAACTAACTAACTAACTAACTAACTAACTAACTAACTAACTAACTAACTAACTAACTAACTAACTAACTAACTAACTAACTAACTAACTAACTAACTAACTAACTAACTAACTAACTAACTAACTAACCAACTAACTAACTAACCAACTAATTAACTAACTAACTAACTAACTAACTAACTAACTAACTAACTAACTAACCAACTAACTAACTAACTAACTAACTAACTAACCAACTAACTAACTAACTAACTAACTAACTAACTAACTAACTAACTAACTAACTAACTAACTAACTAACTAACTAACTAACTAACTAACTAACTAACTAACTAACTAACTAACTAACTAACTAACTAACTAACTAACTAACTAACTAACTAACTAACTAACTAACTAACTAACTAACTAACTAACTAACTAACTAACTAACTTACTAACCTACTAACTAACTAACTAACTAACTAACCAACTAACTAACTAACTAACTAACTAACTAACTAACTTACTAACCTACTAACTAACTAACTAACTAACTAACCAACTAACTAACTAACTAACTAACTAACTAACTTACTAACTGTAACTAACTTCAAGTTCACTTTATATAGAAAATTTGCCACATTCATTGCTAATATCTACAGAATCGAACATGGCAAATGAATAAAATATCCACCAGAATGCGGTAGTGTAGCTATAATTTCATTTTAAGCGGGGGGAGGGGGGTGGTCAAACAAACGCTCAAGGGGGCGACATTGTATAAGCAATATAACCTTTTATGAAGCCTAGTGCTGCATGTCAACACTTACACCTATTCCCCTTCTTCACAAACAGTAGGTCTATAGGGCTACTAAAGAAAATTGTTAAAACGACTATGAGATTTTTGGAACTTATTGTATCTTGGTGAATTTTTTTTTTTTTTTTGGGGGGGGGGGGGATGTGGTATTGAATCAATTTTGGGGGCATTGCCCCCCCCCCCTTGCTCCCCTCTAGCTACGCCACTGCCAGAATTCTCAGAACATGTTCCTTTTTAACACATAAAATGAATTTGGCTTTGGACCATTCTTTTAAGCTTTGGAAAATGATTCATCTGTGTATTTTTAGGAATGATTTTTAAAAATGAGTGAAATGAAATAGAGTGAAATGACTTTGTTGGTTCAATTCCTCTAATATAAGGTAGGAACCAATCAGTGTTTTGCATCCCCAAATATCAATTATATTCTTCATCACATCATTGCTTTTTTTCAGCTTTTAGTTTGATTTTTGTGTTATTTAGGCCTAATCCCGTTTTCGACCAAGCGTCACAACTTGAGCCGGCTAAAACGACCATCCCTCCGAGGTGGTCTAGTCGGCCGTTTGAAGTATTTTACGTCACATGTCGCCAAGACAAAAAACTGGATGAGCTTGTAGAGTTGGGTTTAGCCGCAAAATCGAACCAGGGAGCTGGAGGGCGTATTCCAGGTCCCTGATCGAACGCACCTATTGTTCAGTCGGTAACGCCCATAACCTGATGACATATTGGCCGGCAGCTATTCACATTATTCAAATCTTGTTGTTGTGACCAGGGAGTTGCAGTCCCCTGTTGTGGCGAAGGCAAGGCGTTAGGAAAGTAAGTAGATAGCCTATTCACCGGACTGAATATCATACGAGGTGGGTGTGTTTGGATGTGTGTGTGAGAAGGATGAGCCTGGAATAATCCCCGTGAATATTCTCGTAGATGAACATTATGCTTATTTAGTGTATTTGTTATTGTTGATGAGACGAAAAGGGGGGGGGGCTGAGGCCGTAAAAGCCCCTCCCCCTTGGATCCGCGCCTGTGTTTTCCATGTTTTTGTTGGTACAACTTCATGATCTTTAGGATTTTTTTTTCAAAAGGAAACAACGAAAAGCGCGCTCCTGTGGGTTGGGTACGGGGAAATAACCAGCGGGGTGCAGGGAGTGAAGCCTGTGGAAGCTCCAAGGTCTTAGCATATCTTTGCGTGCTCCTACATCCCCCACCCCGTAGTTTTTCCACTTGGAGAATCATTCTGTAATTTGAAATAATTTGACTACCTAAAGTGCAATTGAATTTTATAGTATTTTTTTCTCATCATTTAGATACTTTGGCGAAAGTAAGACCTGGGAAGAAGCACGACAGGAATGTCGCAAGTACTGCTCACCAAACGGTTTTGGTTCGTCTGACCTAGTAACCTTACACTCTGCCAGTGAGGAGGCTTTTGTTATGGGCCTTGCTGATGACGTCACACAGGTGAGTCCGAACAGGGAGGTGTTAAGTCAAAATCACAACTCCTGATCGGTGGTAGACTTTACTAGTTATGTGTCAAAGGTATCACTGGCTTTTATTACTGTACAGGAAGACCGGCGTTACTCTGTTCCCAATCTTAGACGCAGTGGCGTAGCCACGGGGTGGTTTTGCAATGCAAAAACACCTAAAATGTAGGTTTTTTCTCTCTATCCTTAGAATTTTCCCTCATTTCGTGTCCCCCACCCCAACACACCAAAACCCTCCCATGACACAATCCTGGCTACGCGCTTGCTTAGACGACACTAAATAGCAAAAATCTACAGTAGGTCTGCACATAGCATTCTTCAGGGAAATCAATAACCTGCAGGTATATAGGCAATACATACATTGTTAACATGGCCGTACCGGTCTCTTTCTGTCAGGGGGCGGTGACTTTTTGCCGACTCCACATCATTCCCAATCAGGGCATAATCTCTGCCCGACTGAGGCACCGAAGTCTGTATGATTCAGCAATGTTTTGGACAATGTGTGTGGGGGGGGGGGGGGGCAACACAGCAGCCTGAAAAACTGACAAATGAAAAACATTCATTGTCATTGTGAGGAAGTAATATAACCTCTGCTGCCCTTAAGTTCTCTTTGGAACACAAATTTTGTAGCTTCAGGTACTGGTATCTTGAGAAATACATGTCTGACTTGGATAAAAGTTTCAGCATACTGTGTAGATTTAATTCCTCTTTCAAGAAAGAAAATTAATTTTTTTTTGCTTAAGCTTTTTCCTTAAAGGTTGTTTTTTTAAAAAAACAGATGATAAAACTTTTCTCCTCTCGTAGAAATGGTTTTGGATCGGCTTCCACGATAAAACACATGAAGGTAACTTTACATGGGTTTCCCAAGAACAAGTTGACTACACAAACTGGATACAGGGCGAAGCCAACAACCGAGGTCCATTTTCGAATGAAGATTGTACGGCAGTAAGGCTTATCAAGGACAACGGCTGGAATGATTTCCATTGTGATCGAGCTGATTATAGATATCCTTTCATTTGCAAAATGCGACGAGTTTAAGCCAGTTGCATATTCCTAATGGTTTATGTTGACCTTTACATGCTGGGTTTTGTTTTTTGGGAAATACTCTTATCTTAGAGGTCCATCGATTTCTTTTGTTTGGTTAAATAGTAAGGCTAATAACAAGTTCAGCCTCATCTCGGCTTTGGGGAAAACTTAAAAGTGATACATAAAACGTAAGAAGGAAAGTTTCATCATGCAGATTCCCTTTTCGTTCCTTACTCACTAAAATTTTTTTTTTTTTATAACTGCTCCTTCCCTCTTTTCCCCACCCCCTTTCTCTCTCTACTAGCACTATTGAAACAGAGATACCGGTGCCACTTTAAATTACAGAATGTCATTCCTTGTAAAAAGAATAATCTTAGAATGCGTTCAAGAAAAGTTTGTTGTATTTCTTCCATATAAGCCACATATAACATGGGGAATTAGTCTGAAATTACTGGTTTCATGTTTCTTTTCTTTGCTGCTTATTATATATGTGACGGTTTCATAGATGGTTCTTGGACAAATAAAGCTCTTTAATACAAAATTTTATCAAAATAATTATTTTCTTTAGATGAGTGTGGCATCGAAAAAATCTAAATTGTCAATTTGAAAAAAAAAATACAAAATGCAAAAATTGTGCTCTATTTTTGTACCCCCACAGTTTCAGTTTTCATCATTTTTGAAAAGTGGGGAACTTTTTGGAGGTTTCCCTCCTCCAATGGTTCACTGCCCATCAGTAACATGCATGGGTTTCACGCTAACATAAATCTGAAACGCGCAACTGACAACAATGGAGAACTTCGGAAATATTGAATGTAAATGTGGAGAACTTACACACCAAGACTGCACATTCATTCGTTGGAAGAGTGAAAGAAATAAAATTCACTCCAAAATAGTGAAAAAATACTCCAAGAAGAGTTGAATTCACTCAAAAATAGCCCAAAGTTTTGCTCTAAATGGAGTGCGTAAATGTACGTACAATGTTTAAAATGAGTGATTTCTGTGGACACTCGTTACTAAGAGTAGATTTTTATTCTCTTTTTCGTGAATTTCACTCTCCTTGGAGTAAATTTCAGTCATCTTGGATTGAATTAACCCTCTAATAGATTGAATTCACACTTGTTAGCATGAGTTAGTCGTCAGCCGTCCATACCGTGAGAAGACCGTCTGATTGCAGTAATTTCCGTATGACATTCCAATATTAGACCCTTGTGTACGGAAGCGTAGAAGGGACATGCAAAAGAAAAAACTGTCTCAGCAAAATGACAATTTTCGTAGAATTGACATTTTGAGGACTAAAATTAAGTCTTCAAAATGAAAAAAGAATCCGTAATTTGGCGTTTTAATTAACTTGTCAAAACGTTAAAGTTAAAAAATCTCGACAAAATGACAAAATTCAGAAAGTTGTCACTTTGCTGAGTTAGAACATCTCGTCAAAATAGCAAAATTCAGAAATTTGTCATTTTTCTCGTCTAATTGCCAGAATTCAGAAGAATGTCATTTTGGCGACTTTGAACATCTCGTCAAAATGGCAAGATTCAGAAAAATGACATTTTGACGAGTTTAAACATCTCGTCAAAATCGTAAAATTCAGAAAACTGTCATATTGGCGAATGAGAACTTCTCGTCAAAATGGCGAATTTCGAAAAATTGTCATCTTGCCGAGTTAGATCATCTCGTCAAAACGGCAATATTCAGAGATTGTCATTTTGCGGGGTAAGAACTTTTCGTCAAAATGACAAAATTTAGAAAATTGCCATTCTTGTCGAGTTAGAACACTCTTGTTTAAACGGCGAAATTCTATGGAAGCATTAAGGTGCCATCAAGTTACGAACTTAGTCACAAAATGATGAAATGTTTACTTATTTTCTTAGCATTTTGCAGAAAATGATGAAATGCAAACTTACAATATACCAACAGTTCAAAATTTCACAGAAAATTGATATATTACGCATTTAACGAATGTTATTAATTCCTCGTTGTGCAGAAAAATAATGAATTACTCATATTTACCAAATATCATAGTTATGTTCTTTCCCCAATTTGGTGCGTTTATGGTACAATCATGAGTGCAGGCGCCTTACGAACAGGAAGAAGAAATATGTAAACCGTGGAATCATTAGGTAATAAAATTATGCTAACAAGGATTCAAAATTTTGGACAGTTCATTTTTCAATGCGATATTTACATTCGGTCTCAGTCTCGGTCTTGGACTTTGTCGGTCTCGGTCTCGAATTCTGCCCTGGTCTCGGTCTCGACACGTTTTGGGCTCGGTCTTGGATATGCTGGTCTCGACTAAAATACTGGTTCAGATACCCTAATTCTAAAAGGGTAATTAAATCCCAGTTGTTGCTTTTGTCTTAAACCAAGCCCGGACTTGTATAGCATTCAGGTCGAAATTATGAAAAAACTTTATATTTGTGTAGTATTGTGTCCATTTTTAAGGGCATTTAGACTTTGCTGATATTAACGTCCTAATAACAACGAAAAGGAGTTATTATAGGGGTCCTTTTGAGAAGGTAGCAGTGAATAGAAAGGGAGTGATTTAATTGTAGGGCTTGATGTGTTGCTACACCTTGTACACATATCACACTAGTAGCATAGCAAAAGGGGAAGGGGCAAAGTGTCCCCGGAAAAAAGTAAACGGTAAAATTGTTGAGACAGTAAAATGAAAGAAAGAGATTTCCTCGACCCCAAATTCGACTTTGAGGGGCTCTCTGAAGTCTGGAAGTTTTATCCCCGCCTCCTGCCTCAAGAGGTCAGATTGCCCCAAACAGATAAACAGAAATGTTTCCCTATGAAAAAATGTGTATTAGTTTTAATGACGGCTGGACGGCGCACTTTATTCTACCTCTTTAAAATGTGGAAATAGGAATCTAAAGCAGATCCGTAATTCGTCATTTTCTGCAAATTGAGAACATGCAAAATTTATCACTTGCAATATGTGAGTAATTCAATTCAAAAATGTTGAACTGATGAAATATTGTACGTTCGCATTTTATCATTTGTATGCAAAATGTTAAGATAATAAGACTCATTTCATCATTTTGTTGCAAAATGTTAAGATAATGCGATGACTTATTTCGTAATTTGATGGCACGTTAACGTTTCCATAGAACTGCGCCCTGAAGGTTCTAACTAAGCGAAATGGCAATCTTCCAAATTTTGCCGTTTTGACAAGACGTTTTTTCTAGTCAAAATGTCTAGAGCCAAATACGGACAATGGTTATGAAAATCGGGTAATTTTTTTACGATACTTTAAAGATGCAGTGTGAGAATGTCTCTCCATAAGTCTGCTTGAAAATCTATTGAAACACACCTTTTAATGTTACATTTTTTCAAAAGTAAAATCATATATACTGTACTCGGAAATTCGGGCAGTCACACAATTTTATCAATATATTGAATTTAGCCAAGATTCACAATAGAGTAAAATTCATTAGCAAGTTTTCAATTCCGTTTTATGGCTTTCCCCCGAAAATATGAGGGACCATTTCATCGATTGGTAGTTATACACTTTATCTCGTAATTTTCTGATCAAGTAGCGACTGCTTAGATCCCCCTATATAAGCCTGGGAAATGTCAGTTTCGACTGTCACAGGGGTCCGATTTTTCAAAATTTTTTGTTCGCTCCGCGCAAACTAGTGGTGGCGCTCAGCGTAGATAGTCTTTGAACGTTTATCTGCAATTGAAACTTAAAATAGCGACTGTTTGGATCCCCTTTATATAAGCCTGGAAAATGTCATTTTCGACTGTCTGAGAGGTACAAACTTTCAAATTTTCTGGACGCTCCGTGCTAACCTGTGGTGGCGCTCCCCTTTGACTGTCTTACCGACAGAATTACATTTTTTGTGCAAAAATCTCCTGTACCCAAACTGAAATGCTCCTCTACGCTTTTAAAAACACCTTGCAGAGGCGTGCACTGGAACAGCTGCTTGCAACATACAGCAGAACTCCGGATTTGCAATCCTAGGATACCCAGTCCAGTGGAGTAATGAACTGAGCTAATCAGTTTCTCAAAAGTGTGTTTGAATCTTAGAAAAATCACAAACTTTTCTCACCAGAATTAAGGACAATTAAACCTGGAAAATGCCAATTCCAGCCATCTGGAAGGTGTTAAAATCCAAAATTTTCTTTGTACGCTCAACGCCAACCAATGGTAGCGCTACACTTAGATAGTACGTCAACCCCCTACAAAAGTGTCCAGCCCCCAATAGCCCCCCACGAAAAAAATCCTAGCTACGCCCCTCCCTATAGTGAAAGAAAATTTTAGCCAAACGGCACTGAAACGGCTTTGAAAAGTTTACCACTGACTGCTTTATGAGCGACCACTTATTGCATTAAGGGTTGCAAATTGGTTGCAAATAATTATAAATATGGAACTTTTATTAGCAAGACTTCGGAATTTTATGGAGAAAAAATTGGGAAAAGCGCACTGTATTTGAGTGTTGTCTCAAAAGGCAATTTCCGAATTTTTCACTTTTTCGAGCCACGGGGCAATCGCTCCTGCCTCCTGTAGCTACGTCACTGCTCTGCGACATTGAACACCGAAAACATTTTGACACTTCAATAGACTACGGTACTCAATTGACACGGTTGAAAGGTATCTGGTGATAGGTGAGTATGAGGCCAAAGGTTTCCCTGCCTGAAATATGTCTAGCTCGAAAGACGGGCTTGTAAATAGTAACTAAGTTTTCCAATTTTTTCCTTCAAGTGTGAACACCACTGTGCAAGGGACGTATTGCGGCGCGTCGAAACTTTTGCCCCTTTTAAACAAATACATGAAGATATGGAGCTTTTACTGCAGAAATCTGTGGATCCTGGGTTTCCTGTAACAATTTTTAAAGAGTTTGGGATTACCGTGAAGAATCTGCACTTCCTTCATATATTGGTGGTAAATCTGAGGGTGACTGCACGACGACTGAATCGTTGTTGCTACATAATGCTATCTAAGGCCTACGAACAGAACTGACTCTCTCAAGTTCCGATGACATTTCAAAAGTTTCCCAAACTTTGTTGTCCTTTTTAGACAAAATATTTAAAGATCAAGAGCTTTCATTTAAGAAAATTGGAATTCTATGAAAGACAGTTTACAAAAATAGCAATAGCTGCCGGTGTGGTATCACATAATGGTACGTATCCGGTTTTGTCACTTCCAGAGCTGGGAAAAGTTTATCAAACCAAGGAGGTTCTACAAGGACTGGTAGAACCTCCTTGATCAAACTGATTTAGGAGCGAAAGCTGATGCATTCTATTGGCATTTTGCAGCGCGCGAAGAGCGCCGTAAATTTTGCCCTTTTTGAGATTTTAAAAATCAAAAAAGGGGTTTTCAGGCCCGGGAAGTGGGGGGGGGGGGGAGGGGCGGAAGCATACTTCCATCACCCTCATTTTTCACTGGGGGCTGTCCTTTCGTTTGATGAAAGAAATCAGCAGCTTGCTATGTGATGAAAAATTACCCCACAAAATGTACCACCACTATTAGATTAAATGTTGTTGAATCTTTTCGGAGAATCTATAACGGAATTCAAGATCCGCTGAGCCTGAATTGATGGAATTGTCTATGTGACTCCCTGAAATGTCGATTGTAAATGATTCTACTCATAGCATCTTTTCAATGAAAAATGGAAAACTATTGCTAACCGCCGCTGACGGACCACCCGCCGCTCTCCTGCACGTCTTTGCCGTTCGGGAAAGGAATCTAAAGCATGGGCTCCTCTCTTTTAAGAATTTTTGAAAAAGCAGGCTACATGCGTTTTGGTGCCAAAGATGCCACAGAAGTTAAATTTGGTATTTGTCTAAATATGAGAAATTGTAAGAATGAAAAATTGGCATCTTGGCCATCAGGTGGCTTTGCGGAGACAATCCCTCTGTTTTGAAAAGATGGGAGAAATTGTGTGTCCTTTCATACAATCTAGTGCCACATATGCTACCTTTTGAAGTAAATTAGCGTTGACTAAAGTACGTATATTTAGGATCTAAAACATGGCATCTGTAAAGGCCATGGCCAAATGCCCCCCTCGTGTACTCCACCCCCACTCTCTTATTTCAGTAGATTTAAAATTAGTCCAATAGAGTTAAAATAAATCTAAAAGAATGGAATTGGTGACCAATCAAAGTCCGATTGGTCACTAATTCCACTCTTTTAGATTTAAACTCCTATATTTTAAATCTTACGATTTAAGAGAGTACCTCTACTTTGGCGGCAAATGTCCGCTTATCCGCCATATCGAGTTTCCAGTCCTAGGATTTAGTAAACATTTCACGGGAATTCGTTCTAACGTCTGCTTTCGGCCGGTGTGAAAGGGACTTATGTGTCTTTTAAAAGTTGTGTTCGGACGTACAATGTTTACCTGGAAATCATGTCACACTCTCACCGGTAAAGTTGTTCGGGGAGACTGAAATTTACGTTAGCATAGAAACATTACAGTAAATTGTGTCCTGGAGGACATATATTTTAAACTTGCTAAGAATATTCGTCTCCCCAGACCTATTTTCCAATCCAGACCCCGAAAATGTGGTCCGATGGGACACGGACCGACTTCTCATGCGTCTTTTTGAGAAGTCTGAGTGCAATTTACAGTGTATCCACTTTAAGCCTTCTTTACCTTATACCCCATGCTTCATGGATTTGTCAGAACACAATTATTCCTGGCCTGTGGACCATTTGAAACTTTTCAAAAATTTGTAGTCCAAGGTTCCATGCGGGCCCTTAATCCCATTTCATGAATTTTTGTAAAATACCTCCCCTACGAATTTTTTTGATGCATTTTTGATGGCTTATCGTTAGGTTATTCAGAGATACCATGAGGCTTCACATGGTTCAGGTAGTGTAGCACAGAGTGCGGGCCTTTCTGAATGATGTTGTTAGGGCAGTTAGTGATCTTTGATGTATTTTCAAGTGTTTGGTCATGTACTTGGTCCAAGGGGCTATGTGGGCTCTATGACATATTCTTTGAAATTCTGCGAAACTTTTTCCAAAAATCTCCTTATGTAACGTGTTGTCTGCAAGATAGGTGATAGTAGTGATACTCGGTGTTAAAAACCTTTCATTCATTTATTTTACCAAGTTGAACTTGTCGCAATGATTCGTGAAATCAAAGACAATTACAGTGTAGACCATAGAAGTTTTAACACAGCCAGGCATCCATTGCATTAGAATCATGACGTTAGCCAGACAAGGTTCTGGAGGGGGCGAACATATTCGCAGGGGCAAATGAGTAACTTTCGATTGAAGGCAGTCACTTCTCACCTCAAACCACAATTTTTTTAGTAGTCTACAGAAATTGCACACTCTTTGATTGACAGTTAATTCGAAAAATGCAGAGTAGTATTTTAACTGACACAGTGGGCGTTGTTACCCCACTCTGAAGTTATAAACTGAGATTGTGTCTTAATGGAGATGTGTTTAGACAGTTGTGAGAGGGATTCAAGGTTATAAGTTGGGGAAATAGGAACTGCCAGGGGTGAGAACATTTGACCTTTAAGTCAATGGCAAAGTTTGACTCTCGAAAAGAAGAATATTTTTGGACATAGGCTTACGAGGCGGAGGTGCAAGGGGCGCTCGCCCTCCCAATTTGGGCAAAAGCATTTGGTCTATTCGGGCAAAACATGGGCAAATCGTAATAAACGGTGGAATTATTCGGGCAAAAAAATGCTCTTGCCCCTTCATAGAAAACTACCCCGTCAGCCTATGTTTTGGAAGGGGGATTGCCCCCTCCCTTTCATCTTGGTTATTAGTCTGATTAGAATAATATTAAGGGTCATAATGCTAAGTTGGAACGACAAATATGAACCAATAAACAAAACGCTGACGTTGATAAAGATTCCATTCAGGGAAAATGGAGAATATACCCTACCCCCACACCTCCCCACACGTGACCGACTTAGTATAATGTCACTTTAACAAGCGAGTCTGATAATTTATCTGTCCTTGTCTAATGATTAAGCGAACTTCATGCATCCGGTCTTGATAATAAAAAATTATTTATCAGATAGAACATGACTTTCAAAAGTGGAAGTATGGTGTGGAAAAGACAACATTCCCAAAAGGAGACAGGTTTTCAGGCACTCGTATATCCGGCCAGTCTGAACATAATCTATGACGTAATGAATATGTCGAGATCCATGAACCGCACTGCTACACAACATACTGCGTGTCTCATTGGGTGTATAGGTCTATATGGTAACCTTTTGTTGGTTTATTAAAGCAAATTCTTGAATTAGATTGTCAATAACCCGATCGTTGTGACTTTGGACTTCAGTTCCCGCCTACACAGATCGCGGAAAAAGATAACCCTTTCCCGCCAACCTTTGAAGCCCCCTGGCAAAAAGCCTATTAAAACGAAAAGTCATACATGCTGCTACACAGAATCAAAGAAGGACCTGAACATTAAATCAGCTTGTCAACGTGGTTTCATTTTTTGACTTCGTCGTTTACAGATTTGTCTATGCAGCTGCTATTCTGGTAAGTGTAAGAATGTATTAATTTAATGTTTCATTTTAATTATCTTAAAATTCTATTTTAGTACTAAAGCCTCGTACGCTCCTGCACGATCATACCTTAGTGCACGGACATCGTCATACAAATGTAGGCTATGACGATGTTTTTAACTAAACGTATCGTGTAAACGGGGCATTAACGTTACACCTAGGCCTGCTGCAATTTTTTCTCTGTAAAAATATATGTAATGAAAATTCAAAACTTCATCAGGCCAATCTTCAGACATCTCAGTGAATTTGCACATATCATCCAGCTCGTTCTATTTCTTGACTGAAACGAGGGGTAGTCTAACATGCCAGTGTGAATAATACAGTAAAATCAAATAAACTAACATGCCCTTCATACTTTTGAGGAGTACAAAAGTTAAATTCTGCCCAGGCATCACAGACACCACGGATAAAAAAATTGGATACGGGAATGTCACCATTTCTAAAGTTACAAGAGAACAGGAATTTTTCGCCATAGTTACGCAGACAATAGTTGAAAAGAAGCTTCCATGGTCGATCATGATACGGACATTTTTACCCAAGTAGTTTTCAGACTTTTTGCAAAAACATGTATGTCTACCATATTCAATCCCCCGTTACCCTTAACATTACAAAGAATCGACCTCTTAATCTTATCACGCTTGTTACTCCAAATGAAATTAAAGAATATTTTATTCAGTTCATCTAAATAGTGTTTGGGTGGGTTGGGAAGTACAGTAAACAAAAAACAAGTTGAGAAATGGCAAAGGTTTTAATTAGAAGTACCTTCCCGACGGGAGTAAGATCCCTTAAGGACCAAAGTTAAAGAATATTTTTAATGCGAGAAAGTTTAGGTGTATAATTTAAACGAAAAAAGTCGTCTTTATGGTGAGAAAAGGAGATATCTAAATACTTTACTACTGTGGCGTGGGCGTCAAAGTTGAAATGAGTAAGATATACCGGGTGCTGCTCAAATAGAGGGCCGAGTAAAAACAAATGCGACTTTTCAGAATTAATTTTAAGACCAGAGCTAATGCAAAAAAGTTGTAACACATTCACAACTTCCTTCAATGATGACTCTGATCCATCAGTGATAATGACAGTGTCGTCGGCATACTGGGAGATTTTAAGAGATTCACCAGAAATCAAGATCCCCTTTATAACTTGGCTCGACTTAATCAAAGCACACAAAACTTCAGTGCATGTAATAAAAAGGTATGGGCTCAAGGGGCAACCTTGACGAACACCGCGAGATAAATAAGCAGATAAATAACCATTGTTTGAAACACATGATGTAGCATTACTGTATAAAACTTTCACCCAATTTTTAAATTGAGGGCCAAAATTAAAGTAATCAAGTGTACGCTGAATAAAACACCAATCCAAACGGTCAAAGTCCAGGAATAATAAAGCACCCTGGATAGATTTCTCATTGCAATACCAAATAAGATCTTGTATAAGTCTAATATTTTCGCCTATAAATCTGCCTTGTAAAAAACCTGTTTGCTCATAACTTATAATAGAGTTCAAAACACCTTTCATACGAGAAGCAATACACTTGGCAGCAATCTTATAATCAGTATTCAATAAAGCAATGGGACGCCAGTTTTTTAGATACCGTGTATCCTTACCAGATTTTGGAATTAAAGATATAACTGCTCTACCCTGTTCGTCAGCTAAATAACCCTTGGTAAAAGCATAATTAAGGGAATTGACAACAAGTTGCCCTATACAATCCCAAAAGGTGAGATAAAATTCAGATGGGAGGCCATCCGACCCCGGAGATTTATTTCTGGCCATGGAAAGAAGCACCTGGCGACATTCAGACATATTTAAAAGGCCTTCACAATGCAACCTCTGATCATTAGAAATAGTTACGTGCTGATAATTCCAATTTGTATAGAAGCTACGTGCAGTAACATTATTGTCTTTCTTGTAGAGAGCAGAGTAAAACTTTTTCCCTTCCAGTAAAATATCTTCAGGACTTGTTAACACCTTATTCTCCGCAGTGATCAGTTCGTTAATAGTACTAGAGAATTTATTACGAATTTAACTTTTGTACTCCTCAAAGGGATTTTGCAGACCAATTTGTATTAAACAATAATTATATTAAAATTGATAAACGTGTAGTTTATTATGACGTATTAAAGCAACGCAGTGCTTACAAGGTCGGGGATTTTTTTAATGCCGAAGGTAAAGTCATTCCTTATAAGAACTTTGTAGATAAGTATAATATTAGCAACTTCCCTTTTACATTATATTATGGTATTATTTGTGCAATCCCCTCTACATGGAAGACAAATTTGTTTGCAAGTGGCGGCCTTAATTTAAATGAATGCCAACTCTTAAAATTCCAGTTAAGAAAGAGGTCTTCAAAATTTGTGTATAAGTCTATACTTTCACGTAACGTGCTTAAACCTAAAGCTTTAGTAAAATGGGAAAATTACTTTGCAAATATTTGTTACACCTTAAATTGGAAATTCATTTTTACCACACCATTTGTTGTTGCTCGGGATGCAAAGATTCAATATTTTCAGTTTCGATACCTTCATAGAATTATTGGTACTAATGATTTTTTATTTCGTATTAAGATCAAAGACTCACCTGTTTGTTCTTTTTGTAAAGTAGAGAATGAAACTTTAGAACATCTGTTTTGGTTTTGTCCTAAAGTGAAAAGGTTTTGGGAGGAAATTTGTTCAGTTTGCTTAAGAGAAAAAATTAATTTAAATGAGACAAGTGTTCATTTTGGATATACAGAAAAGAAGAAGAATATCATCAATTTTTTCATTTTTTATGCAAAGTATTTTATTTATTCTTGTAAACAAAACAGTACAATACCAGATGCAACAACGTTTTACTATAAGTTTAAGTTTAATACTGAAGTGGAAATTTTTATTTTAAAAAAGAATAACGACGAAACAAAGGAGGATGAATATAGATCTGTTTTCAGTTTCCTGTAAAAACTTAAAAGTTAATTTCATTTACATTCATTTTCAATTTTTTCAAGATGCTGTATGCATATTGGCTACACACCATTCAAGGTTTTTTGGTTATTGATTTTGTAAAATAGACTGTAACGTTGTAATATTGTATTATACTGCAAACTTTGTTAAAAACAATTATTGAACTTGCAAATAAAAGAGGTGCTAAAAAAACAAAAAAAAAACATGCCCTTCATACTAAGTCCTTGAACAGGACTCTATGCTACGCCCACTTTGTTTCATTCCGCATGTACGGAGTAGGTCCTAGTAGTAGGCCTACACGGTACTGTTTAAGGGATCTAGTGTTCTGAACCTGCAGTATGTGTTGAATTTTTGTAATCCTAAAAGTGCCCGTAATAATACACAGAGACACCGGTTAATCCACTCCCTCGTCCAGAGAGCCACTGCGCACATATGCTTTTATTAAGTTTCGATAAATATTATTGAACATTGGCATATTTGAAAAATATATAACCTTTGGAAACCATGGAGGTCGATTTAGTGCGGGGGAATGCCGAACCACTTTTTTGTGTATTTGGAAATTTTTGACGTTGGCAACACCCTCCCCCGGAGAAACTTATGCACACATCAGGGGTAACACCAGGATATGCCAGACAGAGAGGCAATATCGGGACGGATTAGGGATATCAACGAAGGGGGGGGGGGGGTTGCCATGCAGTATTTCAAAGTTCCAACAAAGGCGATGAGTTAGTTCCGGTTGAACGTTACTTGGCAAAATTTTCAGAATTTGAGGCGCGCAGCATGCAGAAATTTTTTGCTTTCTTTTCAACAGATATTTAACACCCGGGCTTGTTTTGAAAAAGATTTGAATTTTTTTTAGAGAAAACTGGCTTTTTGTTAGGACGGCTGAGAAATCGTGGTGTTTGTTCAAGAACCTATACCCTCCACATAAGCAAACTCAAAAAAGTTATATGCATGTGCGACGGCTGAAATTCGTTAAACTTTGGGGTTACGCATTTTATTTTACTTATAGTCTCTTAGACGAAACTGGAAAATTGCAAAAAAAATATTATCTTTTGAACAAAGACTTGAAAGATAAGAGCAAATATTGGAGAAATTTGGGAAGAAAGTGAAAGAAACTTTTCATTTCTTTTTCTTTCATTTCTTATTTTTTTAGAAAGGTGATTTTGAAACAACTGCCCCTCGAGAGTAAAATTACATATACTAGAATGTCGGGGTTGACAGAAGTTGCCTTGGTGTTTCTATTATTGTACGAAATATCCATCGAATTGGAACACATTCCGCGGCTAATCTGTTGCCATTTTTTAACAAATAATTGAAAAACTAAAGCTTATATCAGAGAGGAGTTAACTTTATGACAGACAAATCAAGTAGGTCGCCTTGGCGATTTGCAATTGGTTGGAGTCACTGAATATCATCATGCATAAGGCCCTCTGACGGTATTGGAAAATTCCCCGAAAAAATTCTCTGTGTCTCTGCCCGAACTCCCGATTATGAGTGATTTTAATTCCAGCGTCTTTGTCACGTTACAAAGTGAGTCCTACCCCTTGACATATATTTGAGGCTTTATATTTGTCAGGAGGATGTTTTCCCAATAGCAACTCCCCGTATTGACATAGGTGTACAGGAGTGTTTCAGTTGTGTGGGGCAGAAGATTGTTTTGCCCGAAAAATGCAATCATGTGCGAAATCCTATCTTAGCGAAGCGCCACCGTTGCTTAGCGCGCAGCGTACAGAAAATTTGGAAAAATCCCCACAGACAGCCGGAAATGGCATTTAACAGACTTGTAAGTAGAAATGAAGCAGTTGCTAGTTTGAGCTTTCCTTTGCAATGAAAATTTCACTTTAAGAGAAAAACAAAACAACTTTCTAAGTGATCAGAAAATTCACAGATAAAAGGTACCACTACCATTAGATGAAATGGTATTGTCTCGCTTGAGGGGAAAACTCTACAACGGAGTTGAAAACATGTTACTGTTTTTACTCTATTGCGACTCTTCGTTGTATTCAATTGCAAAATCCACTGAATTGATGAAATTTTCTATGTCAATGCCCGAATTCTCTGGGTAATTTTACTTCCAACGTGTGTAAAAATATGTCACGTTACAAGGTGGTTTCAAATCAACATTTAGTCAGAAACTCAGCTGTCGGGACAAGACAGAGCTAGGCAAATCATTGGGCACTACAGTCTGCACGTACTTGAGCAACCACCCGTGGGTGGGGAAATACCAGAAGCTTTTTCCACCTTAGTCCGAATATTTCGGGCAAAATATTTGCAAGGCTATAGCATTAAGTGGGGCTGGGATTTTTTCCCTAAACCGTCAAAATGTGTGTTGCAAATCTTTGTTATCATTTTATATTTTTGAAAATTTTGCTTTGAGTATAGCGTTTTTCAAAAACGTCAAAATGTCAAATTTAGGGGCAATCTTCAGCCGTCTCGTATACGCCCAAGTATATTGAAGGAATTTTATTGCAGAGAATGTGAAAAATAGTTTTGTTTTTAGAGGTGAATTGAAAAAATGGAGTCTTCAGTAGTGATGATCAATCTGACCAAAATCATGACTGAAGTTGGTTGATTTATCATGTTTTTTAGAAAAATTTTTGACATTTTTTCAAAATTGTTGAAAAACTGGGGCATATTGAGTATGTTTTGGATTTTTGTGAGGAAAATTGGGAATTTTGAGAGTTTTCTTGAAGAGTGTGGTCTTCTAGTAAGCAAAATCAAGAAGATCGGTGGGGGTGGGGGTAGCGATTTAGTTTATCGGGCTTACAATTTTATTGTATATGATGAAGGCTCGCTGACGAAATTGGGTCTTCTTCCTGACGGGGGGGGGGGCAGCTTTAGCTGACGGGGGGAATAGCTCCCGGCCCAAGCTGGAGCAACCCTTGGCACACATTCGAGTAAACATTGGGCCCGTGCTTGAAACAGTGCACGGGATAGCTATGTCAATAAGGTACTATATGAATATTAAACTACAAAGAGCAAGGCACATGCGTATCTTGCAGAAGTCACGTGATCTCCGACAATACCAATTGCCCGTTTTGGGTTGAAAAAAGAAAATTCAGATTAAACGGTTTCCAGGGAAGGATACACAATAGGCTACTACCCTTCGTGCACGATTTATCTTGTGAACTTGTGGAAAACACAATACCATTTTTGCACGTATATAGGCAAAAATTTTCCAAACGGAATGGAGACACCCTTTTCCTGAGACCCCGACCCAAGAAACTCCTGCAGGTACGTTATCCCACCAAAGTGGGTTACTCTGGCTAAGGACCTGTGTCTAATCAGCCATTTGGGTGCAGCTTAATTTAAAAGATTTTTTTATTGAACAATGTTTTTCAGGATAAGTCTGAACATAAAAATATCATCCGTATGATAAATCGATGAAATCAACAGTCTGTATAACTATTAAAATTTAAAGAGGAAAGTGTTGTTCAGCCATGTGTAGAATTCAGGAAAATCAAAATTTCACTTGATTACCCTGTGATTCGATTGGAAATCAATTTTGAAAATTTAGTATGGAAGGACCATCTAAACTATAGGCTATATACGCATCTTCTGGATCCGTGCAGGTTACTATCGTTCACTCTTAAAATGGTCTCATTCCTTCCAGTGCAAGCTAGATCCATCCCTGCCCATACTTAAACTTTTGTTTAGCATTTCATTTTTACCTTGATCTTCCCTTTGAATCATTCACGCCGGGTTTGTTCATCATTTACTAACTGCATTAGCTGTATTACCGCATGTAGAAATGGTATACAGTGTAGGCTGTTCGAATAATATAGGCTACCGAATACACAACTGTGTGTCACTGTGTCTCTATTGTTGTTTAGTTATTGAAAGGAAATAATGCAATCGATTAGTAATGACATTCATGTTTACTTTGTAAAGCTGGACTTTGCACATTCAAATCAAAGGCAAAAGAGGGTTTCCCTCATTTTTGAACCCTCATAGAAGACAATTCAAACCGTAAGCGGAGGCTGATATGTGGAGTTATACACTGAGAACGCGAAGCTTCGCTGAATTCCAAGCTTATAAACTCTTCTTGGCATGAGCCAGTGTTGTAATCAAATCAAACGATATCGAAGTCATCTCCTAAGGTCTCACACCCCAATAATTTCCCCATTGATTTACACACTAAATTAGCTCCCTTCCGAGGCCCCTGCAGCCTTGTCAAAGTTGACAGCTATTTCAAGACGCCCACCATTTGATAGCTTACAAGTTTGCCCAACATGGCGCTACAAAATTTCCATACCATGATCGTTTAGTTTTTGAGCTAGAAGGACTTTAAGTTTTTGTAGGTTACACCCACCCCTAGCCTCTTCACAAAAAGCCATTTGACAGCAATTTTTAAACAGTCTAAATCACCATCATTCTTACCCAAATTTTCAACATCCACACTCTGGCAAGTCCTCTTTCATATTTATGGACTTTCATTACCAAGCTGGCAGGTTATCATGACAAAATTTGGTCCAAACCAGAGTTAAAAGGACCACTTCTTTGAGGGTGTGCACTTGACGCCCTAGAACACTACTCTAATGGAGTGATGAGACCCTAAAGTCACAAGGCGTCAAGTCTCCCGTCATGTCGAAGCTAGTACTTCCATGGTCGAATCTTCAGCAATCAAATCAAGTCGAGTCATGCCGAGATTTCTCTAAGGAGTGTTAAAGGGCAAATGTAGTCACCCCAATTTGAACAAGGATAGTAGTCTATACTAGTTTATGAATGGCTCGTGACAATCATGTGACAATGTGTTTTTCACTGAATTGTGAAATTTACAAGTAGTAATATCTTGGTAAACCTTGTATGTTGAATGTTTAAGCCTTAAAATATCCCGAAACCTTCTTGGAAGAAAAATGACAGAAAAATAGCAAAATTTAGTACTTGTTTCAAAATAATTTTAGGGCGACTGCTCTTGACCTTTAAGTAAGGTTAAACGTTAAATGGCTTGGTTAAAGTTTAAATTATGTAATCTCAGATTCATCTAGTATATCAATTCATTCCCCCTTTACACCTTTTACTCCTGTACTCAGGGGCTTTGTACATAACCGCTACCCTTTCACCTATCATTTTAGCATTTTGCGAACATCTCCCTGAGGTTTTGGAGAGTCTGGCAGGGAGCCAGCTCCCTGGTCTGCCACCCCGCCCCTTAAAACATACGTCATCTACATATACATGACTTGTGTCACTTTTATAAGGGAGCTGCATTTAGCACACATACTTCACCTGAATCCATTGTCACGCGTAGTCAGTGTAAACCTGCCTTTATGCAGGTGGAAATTCCAAGTGTAGAAGATAAGCCTCTCATGACCATGGCATACATGGAGACGAATAGGATGTACGTATTGTACACTCTGTGCTATACAGATATGGAACCCGAGGGAAGTCGTCGCTCCAGGCCGATGGTGAAAATAGGTTTATGATTCTGTTCTGTTCTGTTTTGACTGTTGGAGTGGAACTCAAGTGATAGTAAGAGATAATTGAGTCAATTCGACTCACTGGAGGCAAAAATGAGCCAAGTCGAGTCTTTTGTTTAAATTTATTAAATGGTGACTCGAATCACATGATGAAATGTTCCTTCTTACTTTTTGTTACATTTTTTTCTCTGCCTGATTACCTCTTACCGCTTGTGGGGGACCAATGAAGCTCACTACACCCACACTTATATAACCACGTTTCACATGTGACTATTTGATTGACAGTAAAAAATATATGAAAATACACAAGGAGCTCCATAACATTTGGGGTTTAGCTGACAGGCCAGTCAAGCATGTGTTAATTGCTTTTCATGCCGTGTGAATACAATAAAAGCATAGCTCATTTGAGGGCACAGATTATGTAACAAACTCTGATACCAGTTATACCCCACACAACCTTTGATCTGCTGGGGTGTCTATGTTGATTTTTTAAGAAACAACGTCGCGGCATGCAAGACGAGTCTTTGGCAAGTGATGACTCAAGTCAAGTCGAGTCCCGTCATCTTTTTACTCGAGCCTTTGAAATCGTGACTCCAGTCACGTCTTTGACTCTAGTCATTACAGCAATGGCATAAGCCCCACTTTTTGGAAATGCACCGATCGAGTTAAGATTTTCACACATAGTTATTTTTTGACGGAAATGGCGGATCAAGGAAATTGAAGGGGAGTCCAGCAACTAGGGCGCTATAATTAGGTCATGAATAAGAATTTTATAGGCCTAATTATGGTGTAGCCGTGAATTTGCGGCAAGGTGTAATGTTTTCTGGATTCTTGAAGGGATACAAAAAACAGTTTAGGTTTCGATGAAAATAAACGGAATAATTGGAAGCCTATCCGAGCCATGTGGGTCTACAGTCTATATATGTTAACCCTCTCTTGATGCACTGTACCTATGGTTGTTGAGGAGTGAGGCAATGTCATCTGCAAAGCCCAGATCTTTCAGTTGGGACATCATCTCACATCTCATCTGTAAGGTTCTCTTTTATAGTCTCTTTTAACAGTTTCAGTACCTGCAAAATCGAAAATTTTGTTCATGCCTCCGGCAGGCGGCCTGTGTATTGTCACTAGTATCCACTGTTGCAATGATTCGAGTCAAAGACCTGAATCGAATCTGACTCGAGTCACGATTTCAAAAACTCCAGTCTGACTGGAACCACAAACTGACGGGACTCGACTTGACTCGAGTCATCACTTGTAAAAGATTCCACTTGACTCTTAAACCATTTAATTAATTTACAAAGACTGGAAATGAATCGAGTCTTGGCCTGCAGTGACACGAATTGGCACGAGTCATCTCTTATGCGATTCGAGTCACGTTCAACAATCTTAAACAGAAAAAACCTGTGAAGTTTTTTTTCACCACTGATGTAGCGGGAAACCCTATCTCCTTTTGAAAATGCTGTCTTCTTTGCAGCGCTTCCACTTTTGAAAGTTGTTATTGCTTCTGTTTTTCGGAAAAAAAATTGAGGCTATTAAAATAATCGGCCACTCCGGGTATTGGGTTACACAAGATTTAAAAACGGGCTCAAGCATGATTGTTTCTTTCAAGCCACAGGCTTCCCAAATGTGGTCCTTTTTTTATCTGTTTGATTTTTCGTAACTATGTTACCCTTACTATTATACTTTTCCATTTTCGGGCAAATGCTTGAAAGAATTAGGATATTCGGCAATATCGAGAATTGTGTTGTGATTATTTGTGAAGTAAAAGTCACGAATAATAGCTTCTAGCGCTACCTGAAGGTGTAGCGAATTTTTGGAATCTTGACTTGGTTTTTCATGAAAAGTGCGATTATATGACATTTCGTCCCTTTTTTCGGGCATATCATTTTTAAGATTTCTGTCTCGTTCAGGAATTTTCTAAAATCCATCCCATTTTTTTTTTAAATTAAAGGGCTGTCCGATTTTTTTTTTTCAAATTCCTGCCCGAATTTATATTTTGCGGAAATTTAGGGGCATTCTTCCCCTGCCCCGTCTCCCACGCCACTGGGTATGTCCACTCCACCCAAGAGCTAAGTGAGGTCCTGTGAGGTAATAGTGGTAAGGTTGCGACCCTTGAGACTGCATTGACCCAACATGGGTTTGGTTTTTGCACTGGTCATTGACTCGCAGCAATGGTTGTGCAAAGTGCAAATTCCTTCCAACCATATTTGACTTAAATATCAGGCGCGGATCGAGACATTTCAAAAAAAGGGGGGGGGGGCTGAACTTAGAGAAAGCAGGTAATAGGGACGTACGGTGATTCTTTTTCTGAATATCTCAGTGGCGCAGGAAGCAATTTGAACGTGGGGGGGGGGGGGCGGGGGAACAATTTTGGGCCATGCACCTCTCCCTACCCCATTGACCAAAAGGAACGTTTTTGATGCTGAATTTTTCGCTTTTTTCTACGAGCAAGAACATTTTTCTCTTAATAAAAAAAAAATCTGACTTTTTCTTAAGTTTGAACACCACTGTAATGTGCACTTCGAAAATTTGGGTTCTATTAAACGGTTGTAAATATCGAGCTTGTATTGCAAGAAATAGTTTAGATTCAGGGTTTCCTTTAAGGATATTTGAATATTTGCGGGACTATCGGAGAATCTGCGTTTCATGTTTAGCAAATATCTGAAAAAGCATATCGACTAAAGATCGTTGTTGTTACATAATGTTATCAAAGGAGTACGGATTAAAGCTTCTCGGCGACATTCAAAACGCTCCCGAAACTTTGTTATCTTTTTTAGACAACTTTTTTTAAAAAAAGTAAAAGCCTTTATTGAAGAAACTTTTGAGGACACTGCACTGTAGCGGCTCGGAGAAGCTTACATAGTGATTGCATTATGACTGAGGAACTTTTAACTGCAGAAAGAGTTGCAGTTTAGGGCGCGCAAAGTGCGCGGAAAATTTTTCCTCTTTAAAACTAGCAATTACAAATATGAAGCTTTTATTAGGAAGAATTCGGAATTTTATGAAGGAAAAGTTGGGAAAATCGCACTGTATTTGACTGGTGTCTCAAATGTCAAATTTCCGAATTTTTTCACTTTTTCGAGCCAGGGGTAATATCCCCTCCTTCCTGAGGCTAAGTCAATGCTCTGCAACATTGATCATTGATAACGTTTTGACACTTCAATAACTGAAGAATCCGTCTGCACAGACTACTCAACTGACAGGGTGGAAAGGTATCTGATGAGAGCATAAATCGCGACCCCTCAGACAGCCGGTCTCGCGGGTTTGTAAGGAGTAGCCAAGTTTTCCGAATTTTCTTCAAGTGTGAATACCACTGTATCATAGACGTATTGCGGCGCGCGAATTTTGCCGAACTTTTTGCCCCATTTAAACATATGTATGTAGATATGGAGCTGGTAATGCAGAAAACTTTGGATTCTGGGTTTCCTGTAAGGAAATTTTTAAAGAGTTAGGGGATCACTGAAGAATCTGCACTTCCTTCATATATTTTTGCAAATCTGAGAATGATTGCACGACGACTGAATCGTTGTTGCTACATAATGTTATCTTAGACCTACGAACTGACACTCTCCGATGACATTTCAAGTTTCCCTTCGTTGTCCTTTTTAGAAAAACTATTTCAAAATCAAGAGCTTTCATTGAAAAAAATTGGAATATTATGAAAGACAGTTACAAAAATAGCAATATAGCTGCCCGTGTCTCTTTATGATGTGGTTTTGCACATGGTAACATCCGAATTCGTCATCACAGAGCTCGGAAAACTTTACCAAACTGAATTAGAGAGAGGAATGATGCATTCTATATTGCCGAAATTTTGCAATTTTTTGAGATTTGGAAAATGAAAAAGTGGTTTTTCTAACCAGAGAAGTGGGAGACGGAAGATTGCTTCCGCGCCCTCTTTTTTACTGGGGTATGTCGCCCCAGTCTCCCGCTTCCTACACCTATGGAATATCTAATTCTGCCCGAAAGACCAAGCAGGGCGTTAACATCGGTTGGCGCGGAGCGTACAGAAAATTTTGAAAACCACAATTCCCCAGAGAGTGCCGGAAACGGCATTTCCCACTGCCTGAAAGAAGAATCTAGGCAATCATTTTTTTGAGCTTTCGTTTGCATTAAAATTTATACTTCAATAAAAAATAATAAGTTATAAAATGATCAGGAAATAACCAGATAAAATGAACCATATACCATTAGATAAAATGGTAATGTAAAGTTTGCACACCCGGCTCTTTTCTATACACCATAAAAAAAACCACCGTTGGAATCTAAGACAAAACTAATAATGTAGCGACCGAGGTGCAGCTCCCTGTTGTGGCGAAGGCAAGGCGGCAGGAAAATAAGCAGATAGCCTATTCACCCGGGCTGAATATCTTACGAGGTTCTTGTATTTGGATTTGTGTTGTGACGGAAAGAATGAGCCTGAAATAGCCCCTCGTAGATAAACATTATGCTTATTTTAGTGTTGATGTGACGAAAAAGGTGGGAGTGGAGCCGTAAAAGACCCCTCCTTGAATCCCCGCCTGAATATTCTTCCCACCACACCAGTATGATTTTTGAACAAATTTGTGCATCCCCAGGAACTGAAAAAATTCCTACAGGAGATAGAAACAGGCCAGATGCTAGCAGCACACTTTAATCCACACCAATGTCGCCAAATTCGGACACTTCAAATCTGTTAAAAAATCTCCACCCAGAAACCCGACGATTAAAAAGTCAAGAAATTCCGAAGATATGAAGCTTGTCACTGTGTACCTGAATTTATTCCGACATTCATAGTGGGGAACAACTGCAGAAAAACCCTGCAACTGGGTGGATCTGTTGCAAGTGTATCTATGCCATAGTAGCCGGGTAGCCCGGACTGAATATTATCATCAGCCAGCATGAATATAATGTTTTTGCCCAGGTCGCCAGTGGAGGGGGGAGGGGGACTGCTGGGGGTTGGGCAATTCAGAGGGAGATCCAGCCCCCAGGCCCCCGTAACTGCGCCACTGCACTGTACGAGCTAAAGTACGCTGAAAATTGAAAAGTAAAATGTACCCACAAAAAGACTCTTGAAAAGTCGGTCCTTGTCCCATTGGAATGCCATCCCAGCGTCGGCACTGGAAAATAGATTTGGGGAGACAATGATTCTTCGCAAGTTAGAAATATTTGTCCCCCAGAACACAAATTACTGTAATTATTCTAAGCGAACGCAAATTCCAGTTCCCGCGTACATTTTTCCGGTGAGCTCGCGACCAAGGAGTTGTCAGGTACAACTCCCTGGTGGGACACCGTTTCCAGGTAAACATTTTACCGCCGGACACACTTCTAGGGAGACATGATTTCCACTTACACCGGCATTGAGGGGTTTTGATGTGACAATCTGTTACATTGTATAGCGTTCACAACGTGATGAGTGTATGGTTTGACGCTAAGCTTGAGTACCACAAATTGGCTAAAATATGTACTTTTTTTTTACAAAATTTCGTTCGAAGTAAAAATGCGATGATCGACCAACGAAATTTTTTCTAAAGGACAGCGGTCTGCTCTGCCATTCTAACTCCCACTGAAAGCTCAATGCGGGTTTTGTTCCAATTTTGTTAATTCCTTCACCAAGCCTGCCACATGGCAGTTACTGGTCAACTTTCTTTTCTGCTTCCAAATGAAACAGTTCCGCTTGCAGCGCTCACGAGCACTCCTCGTTATCACTACATAGTAGTGTTTCTTTCACTTGAGTAGTGGCGTCGCCAAGAGGGGGAGGGGGCAGGATCCCCTGGAAAATCTTGTCACGATATGTCTTCTGTACTCAAAGTGTGACTATGAAATTTTTCAAGATTTGATTCTTCTTTTTGCAACAAAATGCAGTAATTGTCATGTTCTTCACGTAAAGATATTGTAAAAACGCCTGGTAAAAGCCATGTCCAGTTGTCTGAGGGGTTGCGCCTTTTCAAAATTTTCTGCACACTCACTACTACGCCAACTGAAGGTGGCGCACAGCTCAGGTTGCCTTTCAGGCAGGATTACGCCTAGACATCTTTCCTCATATTTATTTGTCATATTTCAAAGGGGCTTAGTGAGTTGATACCACGGACTTATATACATGGACAGAGCATGTAACGTGTACGTCCTATCCGTAGATGGTCGCTTCCGACTGGGACAAAAAAGGCGCAACAAGATGGCCGCCGTGACGCTATAAATCGTCTGATTTGACGACGAATCTGTAATATTTTAAATACAAGTTTAACTTGAATGGGAAAATATCATATTCCTGCAATACGTGTAGTGATTTTGACCTTACCTTGCAATATTTCAAAAATATTTCAACTCTCTTGTGAAATATGGTGATACACTGGAGCAAGTCCAACTTTCGCACAAAACCATAGCAGACGGCCATCTTGGCGCGCTTTTTCTCACACTACGGTAGCGACAATATACCGTGCAGTATGCTCTGTCCATGTATAGGAAGTCCGTGGTTGATACCGATAACATAATTAAAGAATTTAAGGGTACTATAGCATGTCAAATAGTTACGGAAAATTTTAACATTTTTGAATTTCGTGGTGTCGTGACTTTCAACAACTTTTGCAATATTTGAAAAAGTGTCCGGTCACAAATTTTTGAAAACCAAATCGATCCGTTAGAAAATCATTTACATGTAGGATATGGGAATTGTCTAAGTTTGACCATTTTCATTGATATGTGAAGAAAACTTAACACCTTGGAAAATTTTTGTTGAATTTAATGAACCAACTGAATGAGCCGCTTCACGTTACCTTAAAGGTTATTTTTAGACCAGTCTTAAGTCAATAGAATTACCCTTACATATAACGACTTTAATACCTCACACACACCCTTAAATCCAGGAACCTCTGGGGGCTTCGAACCGCGGCTTTGCACCTGGACCCCGCCAGGGTCCCTAAGGCGATCCCTAGACCCCACCCAATTAGCCTTGTGGCGCCACCTCGGTTCCGTGGGTGGAGTCTAGCAGTGCCCCCTGAATAATTATTGTGCCCCAGTTCCCCCCCCCCCCCGCCTAGAATAAAAAGACCCAGAAATTTTTGCGGGTTTCACGTTCTTTTTCACTACACAGGCCTGAGGAGGTGTTTCCCGCGAACTCTTTTCAAGGTGTCACTACGGAATACAAAGAAAATTTTCCCCGTGGCCGGTGTATATATGCGGTGATTAAACCATGGAAGTACTACTTCCGAGGTAGTACTTCCATGATTAAACCAAGTTGGAAGTTGAGCGACAAAACTCCAACAAACAAACTAAACCCGTGTGGTTTGGATTCCCATTTTCAAACTATACCAGAATTCCTGGCTGTAACGGAAATGGCTGACAAACGCTGCATAAAAACCTTGCTAGATATTTTCGGGAGAAGTCAGGGAGTCAAAGCAAATTGTTAAAATTAGATCAAAAATTAGTGGCCTACATGAGAGGTTCAGTACGTTGATCCAAGGAAGAGTAAAATAAGATAAGTCCTGGGGGCTGTTCCACAAAGAGTTACGCACAATCTTAAGTTTGATCCACCATACCTAAGCCAACAGTAAATCAAACTTAAGATCGTGCGTAACTCTTTGTGGAACGGGCCCCTGGACTTATTATCTCATAAGTCTCCATGGCTGTTGGAACTTTCTATACAAATGTGATTTCATTCTGTAAATAACTTTTGGATCGTTTTCAGCAAAATCCCTCCCTTCAGTCGGAAAGTCGGTAATCGTTTATTCCTTGACACCGACTGGAAATCCCTTTTAAATGCTTTGCAAATAAAGAAGCCGGATTATTGAATGGCTAAAAGTGGATGAATTACAGTTTATTTGTTATTGCCTCTTGAGGCATGGGCGGATCTAGGATTTTACGTTAGGGGGGCGCTGACGGTCGATCATCTGTCAGAACGACTATCTAAGCGGAGCGCCACCATCAGTTGGCGCGGAGCGTATAGAAAATTTTGAAAAATCGCGACCCTTCAGATAACCGGAAATGGCATTTTCCAGGCTTGTTAGTAGAATCGAAGTAGTCGTTACTTTCAGATTTTGTTTGCCAAAAAACGTTTCCTTCAATTAAAAGTGAGGAAATTGCAAAAACTTGCTTTATCTTTCCAAAAATATGTCGTAATGTTATAGGTCCGGAAAAGTGGTCTTAAGATAAGGGGGATCCTCACACAAGGTTCAGAGAGCAGAATCTTTCCTTTTTAATTTTGAATAAAAACTTGTTACAACATATAATTCTACGAGCGTAAAAAAGGTGAAAGAATTGAATTTTGGGGTCTCCAAAAGCTTCAAAGACGATGGTGAAAGTATCTGACCAAGAATACGATGCACTGCTGTGAGATTCATATTTGAGATCGCAGTAGCTTTTCAAGTCTTTTGCTTAATGAAATATATATACCACTTCATTGTCATGAGCATGAGAGATAAACATTGTTTAACTCTTTGCGTTATCATTGATTTCATTGGTCAGTCGCGGATCCAAGGGGGTGGGGGGCTTTTACGACCTTAACTCCCCCTCCTTTTTCGTAACATCAACAGTAACCAATACACTAAATGTTTATCTGTGAGAATATTCAGGGGGCTATTTCAGGCTCATCCTTTCCCTTACAACACAAAACCCCTGGTATAGAGGGACAGCGATCAAAAACAATCATATCGGTGAAACACAAAACAAAAACTTTCAACTATGTTTTAAGGGTTAATTATAATGCGACACATAAGAATTGAAGCCATTGTATAGTTGTATACCTGACCATGGAGAATTGTGCTATACGTTGATTTTGATTTCTGTTTCAGCTAATCAGGCTGCTCAAACACATGATATCCCTGTAAAGTTCGATGAAACTTGTAAAGGCTAGGTAGCCGGTATGTGATGCATTGCAGTCCTCCCTTGAAATTCAGAAGGGATTTTCGCAGGGCAATGAAGTTGCTCGAATTTTTACTCGTCATAATATTAAGTCGCAAGGTAGTCAAATAGTTTGTAGAATGCCCTTACCAGCTCGTTTTCGAAAGATTAACTTCTTTACATTACCATTTCAACCAATGGTAGTGGTTCATTTTATCTGGTGATTTTCTGACCATTTTATGACTTACTCATTTTTTATTAAAGTATATATTTTATTGCAAACGAAAGCTCAAAATAATAATTGCTTAGGTTCTATTTACAAGTCGGTTGGAAATGTCGTTTCCGGTGGCTGTCTGAGTGATCGTGTTTTTCAAATTTTCTGTACGCTCCGCTTCAACAGATGGTGGCGCTCCGTTTGGTTTTTCGGGCAGAATTAGATATTCCATAGGCTTGACAAGCGTGAGACTGGGGGCGATGGCCCCAGTAAAAAATGAGGGGACCGAAGCATGTGTCCGTCCCCCACTTCCCGGGCCAGGAAACCCCTTTCCTCATTTCCCAAATCTCAAAAAGCCAAGATTTCCTGCGTGCAATATATAGAATGCATCATTCCTGGCTCATAGTTCAGTTTCGTAAACTTTTCCGAGCTCTGTAAATGACAAACTCTGATATTACCATATGTGACACCACATCATCAAGAGACACGGGCAGCTATATTGCTGTTTTTGTCCCTGATACAGTGGTATTCACACGATAGAAAATTCGGAAACCTTAGTTGCTACTTACAAGCCCGAGACCGGCTGTCTGAGGGGTCGCGATTCATGCTTTTATACACACCTATCACCAGATACCTTTCCACCCTGTCAGTTGAATAGTCTGTATAGCCGAATTTTTTAGTTATTGAAATGTCAAAATCTTATCAATGATCAATGTTGCAGAGCAGTGACGTAGTTACAAGAAGGAGGGGCAATTGCCCCTGGCTCGAAGTAGTGAAAATTCGGAAATTTGCCATTTGAGACACCAGTCACATACAGTGCGGTTTTCCCAACTTTTCTTCCATAAAACTGAAAATTCTTCCAGATAAAAGCTTCATATTTGTAATTATTAGCTTTAAAAAAGGCAAATTTTCGGCGGGCTCCTCGCGTCCTAACCTGCAACCCTTAACGTAGTAAGTGGTCGCTCATAAAGCAGTCAGTGGTAAACTTTTCCGATCCGCCACAGTGCCGTTTCGCTAAAACTTTCTTCAATAAAGACTTTTAATTTTTAAATATTTTGTCTAGCTTTTTGAATGTCGCTGAGAAGCCTCATTCCGCACTCCATAACATTATGTAACAACAACGATCTTCAGTCGACATGCTATCTCAGATATTTGCTAATAGGAAACACAGATTCTTCGACAGTCCCCAAATATTGAAATTTCCTTACAGGAAACCCTGAATCTAAAGTATTATCTGCAATACAAGCTCCATATTTACAAATATGAAAAAGGACCCACACTTTTGGCGGGCAAATATACGTTCCAAATACAGTAAGTAGTATGCACACTTAAGAAAAAGTCAGATTTTTAAAAAAAATTGTTCTTGCTCGTAGAAAAAGCAAAAGAAAAAAAAAAAACAGGTAACGCAGATTCTTCAATGCTCCCCCAAATATTCAAATATCCTTACAGGAAACCCTGAATCTAAACTACTTCTTGCAATACAAGCTCCATATTTACAAACGTGTAAAAGGACCCAAATTTTCGACGTGCGCAGTACAGGAATGCTCAAACTTAAGAAAAAATCAGACATTTTTTTTAATTTAAAAAAATGTTGTTGCTCGTAGAAAAAGCGAAACATTTAGCATGAAAAATATACCTTTTGGTCAATGGAGTAGGGAGTGGTACATGTTCCAAAATTGTTCTTCAGCCCCCCCCGTTTTTGAAATGTCTGGATCCGCGCCTGTTGGTGGCATATAGATTCAGTCTCCACTCCCCCTCGGATAGCCAAATTTTCCCATAATACAATGTAAAAGGAAAAATACTAGTAAAATTACATCTATGGCAGAAATCAAGTTAAGCACTCAGTCGACTCTCTCATTAAAAAATTACTTTGTAAGTTTTAGTGAACATGAGAGCTCTGGCAAAGAAAAGTTTATAATTTGTCAATTTTAATAAGAATTATTCAAAATAGATTGATTAGTATACACATCAGGAGGGCGTAAAATAAGATCAAGTGCAACAGAAATTTCCACATCTGATGAACCCAAATAGCAGATGGATTGTAAGAAACTAATTTTAGTGTTATATATAAAGCGTGGTCCGAAGTAGGGTTGAGACCTTCGATATCACTAGAGTCTATTGGCATTTTATCGGAAAACTTAAAACTTTGTGCTCTAAATTGCTATTAGTTTGTACAATTATAATTAAATAATTTGAAAATTACAAGATAATACAACATTATGTAGAAACAAGTAGGCTAAATGATTTATTTAGTGAAAGTAAAAAATAAACTTTGGAAAATTTTAGGGGGGGGGGGCACGCGCCGGATGCGCCCCCGCCTAAATCCGCCACTGTCTTGAGGGTCTATTAACATTACTATTTTTTTTCAAATCACCTTACATTACGATACCTTCCGGACGTTTTGACTTTGCACTTCCACCGAGGTTCCGTCCCTGGATAATTTGGAGCCCTAGCGCGGGTCAATTATGGACCTAATTCGATAAGAAATCACTCTTCGAGGTTGAGGTGCACATGTGGTGCACATTGCCCCCCCCCCTTACAGAAATTGCTAGATTCGTATTCGGTTGGTAGATGTTAGTTAGTTAGTTAGTTGGTTAGTTAGTCAGTCAGTCAGTCAGTCAGTCAGTCAGTCATTTAGATGAGATTTAACGACACACCAACACAAATGTGTTATATAGTGTCAGTCAACTCGAAAAAAAGTTCCAAGTTCAAATTTATGTTCAGGTATTGTTAAAGTTCAAGTTTGGTTTCAACCCTTTAGTCGCCTCTTACGACAGGTGGGAAATACAGTAGGCATATTCTACTATCCCAGCCCATAGGGGAAACCATGGGGGGGGGGGGGACAAGTTGCTCGGTATTGTGCCGCAGACAACCCGCCAGACAAAATTTGGTAATAACGGCCTCTTTTAATTGTGTGAATTTTAAAGGCGACAGTCGGGAACAAACTACTCACCACACACGAACCTCCTCATCCTACCTGTATGCAGTTTAGCGTCATACCCAGGACCCTCTCTGTTAGTAATAGATACAGGGGGGGGCAGGGGGTCGTGGCCACCCCGTCGGGGAACATTGCCCCCCCGTCGGGGAAGGTCGGCGATTTCGTCGGGGAGGCCTAAAAATAAAAAAAAAAAAACTACAAGGACTGAAGTTACTCTGTGGGTGATTTGAACATATTTTTTGTTTTGTAATGCATATTGGAATTGATTTTCAATCACTTCTTAGCTCTGTTATACTTAATTCCACACACCTTGTCCTATCTCATCCATGTACCTTGTCCTATCTCATTCCCCGTCGGGGAAGGACGGCATTTTTCGAGGAGGCCTAAAAACTTTCCAAAAAGGACTGAAGTTACTAGATGGATGATTATGAACTGGTTTTTCTTTCACCTTTTCTTCCTTTGTAACGTTATTTTAATGGATATCTGAATCTGTTTCATTTACTTCTTTCTACCTCTACTATCCCTCATCCCATCTTCAAAGAAAGGTCATGCCCTTGTCGGGGAAGACTGTCCTCCCCTGTTGTTGAGAAAATAAAATTTTGTCGGGGAGCCTTCATCTACAGGCCGATAAAAGATATGGGCCTGATAACTTCAGTCACCCGAACGATCTTCTTGATTTTGTCTACTTGAAAACCACATTCTTCTAGGAAACTCACAATTCCGAATTTTCCGTTCAAACGGGCGATCGAGTAGTTGTTAATGTACATGCAGTACCCAATGGTCTGCTATCATGGCCTGCCCCGACAGCCGAATTCAAGCAACGGTGATGAAAATCGGCCAGGCCGTTTTGAGCTACACATAATGACAAACAATAGCGTAAGAATGTCTCCCCATACGTCTGACTGAAAAAAACATTTGCAGCCACCTTATTACGTGTCATATTTTCAAATACGTTGGAAGTAAAATCATTTATAGTCTGGATTTCCGGCAGTCACGTAGAAAATTTCATTTATTTAGTGGATTTTGCACAACGAAGGTACCTAGCAGAGTCAAACACATTAGTATGTTTTCAATTCCGTTGCAAAGGGAAAGGGCCATTACATGTAATTGTAGCTAGCAGTAAGTTTTGTCTGATAATTTTCCGAACACTTTTAGCAAGTTGGGATTTTTAACTATTGAAGTTAAACGTTCATTTCAAAGGAAAGCTCAAAATAACGATGGCTTCATTTCTAGACACAAGTCTGGGAATGATATTTCCGGTTGTCTGAGGGATAAGATGTTTTTTAACAATTTTCTGTACGTTCCGCGCCAATTAATGGTGGCGCTCCGCTTAGTATTTTGGCCGAACAGATTACTTAACAGAGCAATGCATGTTTGCATATTATTCTTCGTTTCGGGACCGTATTACCGGATAGGTGAAAATTTTATTTCGAAAGAAAGCTCAGATTAATGACTACTTTGTTTCTAGTTACCAGCCCGGGAAATGCTTTCCTGTTGTCTGGGGTTCACAATTTTTCAAAAAATTAAAAAAAAATCAAATTTACTTATATTACATCCCAAAATTTCTGCAATTAAATAAGCTCTTAATTTTCAATTTCTCGTTCTAGGTTAAAAGTTAACCTAGAACGGTTACATGCATAAACCCAACAGAATTTCAGTTGTCGCGTACAACACGTTTTTTGATTTGCCCATATGAAGGATAGATTCTTCAATGAGCACCCCAAATTTTAAATGGTCCTTAGAAAAGTCAGAATGGTTTAAAAAATTTTAAATTTCCTCTTTAAAATAAGCTCCAGATTTTTTTAGTATTTGTTAAAGAGAAAGTAAAAATTTCGGCGCGCTTCAAATTCTGCCAAATCACGTCCTACCGGGACTCATCGCTTTTGTCGGGGCCTTGAAGTGCTGGCCCCCTGTCGGGGAGCTTGGCGCCCCTGACGGGCAAATCCTGGCGCCACCCCTGAAAAGATACAAGGATAAAATGGTCAACTCCCGATGCGAAGTTCCCTTAATTTTTCCCTTCGAATCTGCATAGTTATACAATACACTAGATTAAGAACTATAAAACAGGATAATACGTCAGTAGTTGATGGTCAATTTGTTTTCATAGATAACATACCTAAGGGAAATGGCTTCTTGGAACCCCAATCCATGTCCTATGTGTAAAGCTGAACTTTCAACCTTGTCAACGGAAGAGGTTGAACCTTTTGAGTTCAGCAAATATCTAGTGACTCTTCCGGATCGTACCGAAATCAGCTTCGAAGAGGCTACTACACAATATTTCGAGGAAAACTTCCCAAACTACGAGACAGATTCTTTCAGAGTCCCAGCGGCCTTCTCGTACGATCAGGACGAAAGTCTTGACTTCGTTACAAATGATGAGGTCACGGAAGTGGCGCCCCAAAAAACCAAGGAAAAGCAGCAACGCGGGAAAGGAAAGGCTAAAAGGTGGAAAGGACCTCGCACCCCACTAAAGGTATGGATATTTTTTAAATATCTTTTAAAAAACACAAAGGAATTATCGAGGTCTACAAATTCGTACAGATGCGAGAAAATTTAGGGTTTGAGTTAGGTGGGATTTAACGAATAAATAAGACTTAATCATAATCCTCACAGGTGCCTTCTGATCAGTGCGGCGAGTACCCCCTACATCAGATGTCCTGGCTACGGGTCTGTTGAAGTGGATGGAAGGGTGGGGTCACCGACACAAAGGTGCATTGGTGACATGTGAAGTGATACCATTTTGACAAATGTCGTTACATTGTCTTTCTGCCAGTCTGTCGTCGGTACATTTGCCTTATTTTTATCCCCGCTATCACCTTTGACACCATGAATCACGCTACTGTACTACCTGACGGCTGATTTCGTCATTATTTACCACCTCTTTCATCACTAATGTTCAAGAGAGTTGTCAGTAGATTGCTTATAAAACTCTTCATGAATTGGCCGTTCAGCAAGAACTTGCAAACTTATAAACTTTCTTTTTTTAAAACTTTCTGCTTGAAAGCACTATAACTATACCATGATTAAGATAAGGTCAGATTTTTCAATTGAATTAATCTCATTGCATTGCATTTTAATTTTATAAGCACTCTTGTTACTTCATGGTAAATAACAAGACATCATTGTCTTCATGTTTTTCTGGAAAGTTGTTACCTTACTTATTCTGCAGACAATGTAGAAGGACAATCTTTTCAAGTGATGAGATTCCAGTTCTGTACAGACTGGTCTACAACATGGTGACATTCCACAATTTTGTTTGCACGTAAGATTAAGAGGTAGTAGTCAACTATACGCGAACTGAGAAACACTAACGTTTGTTTTCCACAGATTTTAGAAGACCGCAGGCAAAAGGAAGCCGTAGACAAAATTGCGTCCGCTTTTTATTCGCATGGTAAGGAAATTTTAGGACCGATGATTCTACTGAGTGAATTTAAGTTTACAAATTTTGCGAAGAATTCTAAAATGCCGCGAAATTTAAAGAAAACATCTTTAACGTTCCACGGCGATCATGACGTGGTTATTATAAGTCGCAGGAAAGGTATTGTCTTTATTCAAGTGAAGAGCATAGACAACGTTGCTTCCCGCACATGCTGGCAACAACTGAAATGTGCTTTCGAACAACTAAATAAAGATGAACTTGCAATGAAAAGCATGAATGCTGACTTAAGCTTTATGAAGTCATTGCCAATGAAAGGTTTCATCGGTGTTCCTAACCTTACAAATGAACAACTCAGTGATGTAAACATTTGCAGTTTTCATCGGGAAATCACCCTGACGGCTAATAAACTGGAGAAAGAAGGAATTAATGAGTTTGTCTTTAAATGTTTCTCGCCAAATGTCGAAAGCGATCATGTGTTAGACATTAACGAGTATAAACATTTAGCTAGTAGGTACGTTGGACTTGCATCCATTGTAAAAATGCGAAGTGTCTCTGATGCAATAAACAGTGTAGGGGGGCGAGTTTCGCGAATGATACTCAACCCCGACCAAGTTAATTGCTTACAGAGCTGTGCGAGAAGGAATATTATTATGGGGGACTACGGAACTGGTAAATCGCTTTTATTGGTGAAAAAGGCGGAGGAGGTAGCCAAGACAGAGGAAAATGTGTTCGTTATTTCTTTCTCCTCTGTTTTTGATTCTAATGTAAGAGTAACCACAGGAGATTTTGATAACTTAGTGAGCCATTTGAAACGGATGGATACGTCAACAAACACACGCCCAGCGAAGAACAAGGTAACTATTCATAGTTTTGTTGAACATTTAAAATATATTGGTAAATGTAAGAGCTTGAATTATCCAGCGGAAAAGCTCAAGAAAGAATTCTCTCTTACACCGAATATAATATGCGACGTGATCGAGGAAGGTGTAAAGAAACATGGCAGAGTGCATTATTTTCTTGACGAAGTGCCGCTAGGAGGATTGTGCGGGAGGGGATGGGAAAGGTTTAAGACACTAGGCCTTTGCAAAGATTTCTTCATATGGATTTCAGTCTCGCAGACTTCAGTCCCTTATCTCCGAGAGGGCGACTACTCTGTCTTCGATACGAGTGTGGACCTGGAAGGGTGTGCAAATTATCACAAGACCTATCTCACACGCTGTATGAGAACAACGAAAAATATTTTCCAGCTAATTCAAGGCTTAAGAGAATTCAAAAATGATAGTCTTCGTGACGTAGTTGGTCATGGTAACATGTTACATGGACCAAAACCTTGGTGGTTTGAGATGAACCCTTGTCTTTGCGATAATGTGGAAACCCCCTTTGACTGTCAGTGTGTAAAGTCGAGAGTGAGCGTCACACTTACGCAAATATTCGAGAAGCTAAATCGAATTTGTAAGAGCGATGTCATTATTCTCGTTCGTGACACATCCCCCGAAATGGTTAACTTCTTACTCTCGGTTGTGGAAGACGCCTGTAAGGCTTCTTCAATCAGCTACATAATTCGTGCAAGTGGAGTGGAAAGAAAACGTTCCTGGATGGAGGGATCTAAGACACCTGTCAAAGTAGGTAGAGTCTGGAGCTTCAAAGGAAGCGAAAGCAAAGTAGTGATTTTCGTTGATCCGATTGCCGGACCAATCGCTTGGAAAGTGGAACCCCCACATTTGCAGGTAGTTCCAGACATTTGTGTTGCCGCCTCTCGAAGTCTTGTCCACTTTATTATGGTGACATGGCCTCAAGAGGAAAGGAGAGAGTTTGAATTGAACTTGAGTACATCTTATTTATCGCTGGCTGATGATCCCGACAAAGGATTTGAGATTTTCAGTCCATACTTAAGATTTTTAGCGAGCGAGCTGAAACATGAACACCCGAATCATTTTTGGAAAGGAACCTTCATGGGATACCTGGTCGAAAAGGATTTAGTTGAAAAAAAGGTGTTAGAGAGAGCCAACAAAAACGAACAAGATAACGGTCAGCCTATAAACAAGTTACAACAACATTATGTCTGCAGGGAAGAACGTACACATTGGTTAGGAATGAACCAATTTTTTTTTTATTTTTATTTATTTTTTTTATTTTTTATTTTTTACTTGCCCCGTTTCAAGAACAAATAGCACCCAGTGGGCTAGGGTGAGGCTTTAAGAAATGCAAACATAGTCAACAGTAATCAAAACAAACTTAAAGACGGAACTTTAAAGAAAGAGACACAAAAAACAAAAGAAAACACGAAAACGAAAGGAAAAGAAGAAAAGAAAAAAGAAACCTGCTCCCGAAAAACATTATCTACTACAAAGCATAAAGATGGCTCCACTGACGGCCTGCCTATAGTGTATTAAGGTGGCTCAATTGAAAAGTGTCGATCCACCCTTCCCACCCATTGGAAAAATCATTTAACTTATCCTGGTTTTGCTATATAGTATTCAACATTAAGGTAAAAGCTGACTCATTTCATAAACAAAGAAAATTTTAACTCCGTAAAATTATATTTGTTCCATAGATAAAGAACTTAAGCCAGATGATGAGTTTGTTGATAGCTTTCTCACTCTGATCGTTATAAAGCCCAAACAAAATCGTAAATCATTTAGAAAAAGCACCTTAGCATAATTTGAGAGAATTAAATCATGCAAAGATTGCCATAGAGGGACTACGTTTCCACACTTACAAAAAAGATGTATAATAGTCTCGGGCTCTTTCCTGCAAAACGTACATAGATCAGAAGCTGCAATATGTATTTTATGTAGTAAACGGTTTGTTCCTAGTATTCTGGTAACAATTCTATACTGAAACCATTCGTACTTGCTCTCCAACTGAAGATAAAAAGGGAGTTTTTAAATAGTTTGCCAACTATCAAAATTATAGTTTAACTCCACTTCCCATTTCTGATTAGAGGTCAAACTCACATTTTCATAATTTAAAATTGTATAGAAATCCGTGGAGCCTTTGAAATGCTTTAATAAAATATTGAAAAGTCTAGGCCTAAAAGGACAATAATTTTTTGAATAACTTCACCCTGAAAAATACTTCTTAACGGCATTGCAAACACTAATGTAAGTCATAACATCAGTTCGAATATGAAATTTCTCTTTAAAAGTGTCGGAAGAAAGTAGAAGATTATCCTCACCCACAAGATCATTAATGTAAAAGATTCTATTTTTATACCAATCACGTATAAGGAACGACTTCCCATCAACAAGAATTGAATCACCAAATCACAGAAACGAATCACAGCTTGGGCTAACGAGCTGTTTTGGAGACCATTTTCTTCTTTAATCTTATTAGAGCCTTAAGTATGTCGTTATAGAAAAGATTATATATGAGCGGCTCGTCGTTCAGTAGGTTTTCAACTCCCCCTTCATAAAGAAATTCGACGTAATCTCTCAGAAAAATCTTAAACATGTTTTTAAGCTGGGACTTAGAGTCAGACAAATAAAATCTACGGAGCCATGTAAGCTTCAAAGCATGAATAAATTCCCAAACATTAATCATTTTATCCCACCATTCTCATACGCCAGGCACAATTGCGCTCTTTTAATACGGTCATGCCCACCCCAGACAAAAGAAAACAGCAGATTCTCGATCTTTTTAAGAAGAAAATCGCAGGGATTTGGAAGGTTTAAGAAAAGGTAATTTAGTTTCGGAATCAAAAGACTTTTAACAATTGTAACTCTTCCCAAAACGGTAAGTCTTCTTCGGGACCATACAGAAATGATTTCCTGTACATCATCTAAGGCTCTACGGTAATTTATTCTAACCATATCTTCAAGGTTTGCAGAGAAAATTAATCCAAGAAAGGAAAATATATATCACCAGGATCCCATACGAGACGATGAAAACCTTCAAATTTTTCATCAGAAAAACATTTAACCCCAATCCAAATTACCTTGGTTTTATCGATATTAACTTTTAGTCCTGAAAGAAGTGAGAAATTATCTAGCACCTGTAAAGTGTTATGGAGTGAATCCCGATTTCCATCTAGAATAAATGTTGTGTTGTCTGCATACTGAGTAATTTTAATATGGCTACCACAAAAATCTATTCCTTTTATTACGAATACAGATAGCAAGAATTCCGTACCCAATACAAAGAGATAGGGGACAATGGATCACCTTGTCTACATCCGCGGGAGAGATTAAAGGAAGGAGACAGATGACAATTAAGCAAAATTTTGGAATTTGCACCTATGTAGAAAAGTTGAATCCATTAAATGAATTTCAGACCGAAACCAAATAACTCTAAGACTTCCCACAGATAATTATGGGAGATAAAATCTAAGGCTTTCTCTTAGTCTATTAGGAGTAACTGACCCTTGGTTTTATCAATTTGTGTTTGGAATAGAATATCATACAGAATACGAATATTTCCCCATATCTACATGGAAGAAAACCTTTCTGATCAGGATGGATTAAATTAGCCAAAGTAGTTTTTAGGCGTTCAGCAAAGCAAGTCGACACAATTTTGTAAAAAATACTTAAAAGTTAGATTGGCCGCCAGTTTTTAAGCAAATCTCTTTGTCTTCTCTTTTTGGGCAAGAGAACTAAAACTAGTGCATTCTTATTCCAAAAAGCCAAAACAGCTCGATGAAGAAAAACACCAAAACGGGGCCAAAAATACTTAAAGGGGAGGTTTAAGCAAAAAAATAATTTTCACATGTGAAAGAAGAACTAAATCTACGCAGTGTGGTCTAATTTTCAATCAAATCGGACATGTATTTCTCCAGATATCAGCAAATGAAGTTACCAGATTTGTGTTCCAAAGTGATATTGAGGGCAGCAGAGATTATATCACTTCCTCATATTGACAAGGAATGCTTTGTTTCCCTTCGTTTCTTCAGATTGTTGTGTTGACCTTGATGCTAATGGAGAACGGACCCCCATGGGGAGTGCAAAAGTTTGAAAAGTTTTCATGCTACATCTGGAATCACATTTTGATAATATTTGGTTGTTAAGGAGAAAACAGGCCGCAAATTTTAAAGACTAACAAAAGGCTACTCATTAATGTGGGGATGTGATGTCATATGTGATTGCTTCAAGTTCACTGTTTGTTGAAAATGTGACAACTTTACTTGCTCATACCTTGAGAACCACACATCGGATTTCGATGCGAATTTCACCAAAATGCTCAGAATAAGCACCCCTCTAACATATCAAAGCTTGATATGACCTTAAACCCTTCTTTTAACAAATTCGGGAGTGAACCCATCCAATCCTGGAGATTTTTTATTCTTTAGTTTCTTAACCGCTAGTGATAGCCCCGCCATTGTAATCTGACCCTCTAGTAACTTCATTTGACTATTGTCAGTTTTTGGAACCACTGAGTTATCTAAAAAGTCTAAAAGTCTCCTTCGAATACCTGCCTTTTCAAAAAGGTCATGACTCGAGTAAAGTGATTTATAGTAATTAAAACAGGTATCCATGATGCCCTTCTGATAATCTATACGATCACCATTGTCATCGATTAAACAAGAAAGACATTTATCTTAAGTGGCACGCCTCACAAGATTTAAGAGAAACGAAGAGGGCATCTCACCCCATTCGACCAAGTTTGCTTTACATCTTATTATTACTCCTCGCATCTCATTTTTTCTTAAAATCTCTAGCTCATATTTGTTATGGATGAGATCATTGAAAGAGCTATCCTTTCCGAGATTTCATTTTCAAGCTCCGTCTGTTTCGACTATTACCCCTTTTAAGTTCGGAAGAAAACTTGATCGTTTCTCCCCTTATCATCAACAACAAAGTTTCTAAAAATAAATCATCGTCAATATTAAACAAACTTTGAGCATTCACTTCAGCAGAAGGGACTAGTGAATATTGACTCAAACAATCATCAATAATATTGTTTACAAGCTTAACATAATCGTGATTCTGAAGTAAAGAATTATTAAATTTCCAAAAACCTTTACCTTTGGAAAATTTACAAAAACTTATGTCCAACGTAATCATTGACAGATCAGTTCGATACCCTGGGATTATTTTGATAAAATTAAAAGCCATCTTTAGCACAGGTTGTGAAAAGGAACACACAATGCCGAGGCAAAAAGTTCAAAAAAGGAATTGTTCGGGAGTAGAGCGAAAAACAAAAACATAGCGCCAGTAATAGTTTTTAGCTCAATCGATCTGGCCGACACATAGAAGAAGCTATCAATGACACGCCTCGCTTAGACTCTATATCATTCAAAGTCCACATAAAACTTTTCCAATGTGTACTAGGAGTCGAAAAGTCTATTTTCAAGTGAAAAAAGCAGAAACTTTGAACTCGAACTCCTCCTAGTGGACTAGACCGATCCTTTTCAAACTTGGTGGGATGATACCCCAGGGTCGTATGGAATACCGTTTTAACATTTATTCCCGAATTTCAGATATCTCTAATTAATTTCAGATATCTCTAAATAATTGCAGATATCTCTAATTCAATTTCAGATATCTCTAAATAATTGCAGATATCTCTAATTCAATTTCAGATATCTCTAAATAATTGCAGATATCTTCAAATAATTGCAGATATCTCGAAATAACGAAGTATTTCAGATATCTCTAATTCAATTTCAGATATCTCTAATTCTATTTCAGATATCTCTAATTCAATTTCAGATATCTCTAATTCATTTTCAGATATCTCTAATTCAATTTCAGATATCTCTAATTCAATTTCAGATATCTCTAATTCTATTTCAGATATCTCTAATTCTATTTCAGATATCTCTAATTCTATTTCAGATATCTCTAATTCAATTTCAGATATCTCTAATTCAATTTCAGATATCTCTAATTCAATTCCAGATATCTCTAATTCAATTTCAGATATCTCTAATTCTATTTCAGATATCTCTAATTCTATTTCAGATATCTCTAATTCAATTTCAGATATCTCTAATTCAATTTCAGATATCTCTAATTCAATTCCAGATATCTCTAATTCAATTTCAGATATCTCTAATTCAATTTCAGATATCTCTAATTCAATTTCAGATATCTCTAATTCAATTTCAGATATCTCTAATTCAATTTCAGATATCTCTAATTCAATTTCAGATATCTCTAATTCAATTTCAGATATCTCTAATTCTATTTCAGATATCTCTAATTCTATTTCAGATATCTCTAATTCAATTTCAGATATCTCTAATTCAATTTCAGATATCTCTAATTCTATTTCAGATATCTCTAATTCAATTTCAGATATCTCTAATTCAATTTCAGATATCTCTAATTCAATTTCAGATATCTCTAATTCCATTTCAGATATCTCTAATTCAATTTTAGATATCTAAAATAGTGCATAATTAGAGATATCTGAAATTAATTAGAGAAATCTGAAATTCAGGAATAAATGTTAAAACGGTATTCCATAGGGTCGGACCTTGTGTCTCGCAGATTCCCGGCAGTGAAGGTCAAAGGTCAAATTTAAGTAAAATCATACTTTTGTTTGTATTTCGGTAATGAACCATCTTAGTGACATGATATTTCGCACCTGTCATGAGGATGACTAGAACTACCCAAATATATGGTTGCCATGGCAACAGAATCTGGCAGTGACGGTCTAAGCCCAAAGGTCAAATTGAGTCAAAATCGTTTTTTGTACATAATTCCAGGGGTAAACATTGCACCGATGAAACATGAAACGTATGACAGGAGTGACATGTTCTGCCAAAATATTTCGTTGCCATGGCAACTCATGTTTGAAGTCGCGTAACAGGAGGTCAAATGTACGGTTTTACTTCAAAAACTGCTGTTTGTTGGCTTTTGTTTAAAGGTGGTGAAGATGTGGCACAAACTGAGAAAATGTGTCTCGTAGAGCCCGGTCCAAGGTGTAGCAAACCCTTTCCATAATTGTCTTGCGTATAGAAATCTTCTTTAATTGTATGGGGTTTGAAAGTATTAAGAGGCAATATTTGTTACCGTTTCATAAGGTGGAAAAACGCCTCGTGGACTCACAAACATCGGTGCACGCGAAAGTGACAATTTGACTTGCGCGTCGTTCTATTCGGCAATATGCTTATACTAAAACTGCCTTACATAAAATGCTGTTAATAGCTGAAATTCATAAATTCATCGTCGTCCATGATATCAGTTAAATAACCACTGAATTGCTTCACGAACTCGATGGTTTTTCACTCTCCAACTTAGGCCTACATAATCAGTTAGTTTGACTTACACGTTTCCGCTAAATACTGTTACCATTAACAGCTTGGTTTGCGCGTCTGCTACTCAAACGAAGTTCGAATATCACCACGCGACTTTCATGCCGTGTCGTAGAAATCTAAAGCGCAATATTTTCAGAGCGGGAACGTCAGCTCGAAGACGTGAACTGTGGGCAAAAACACCGCGTCGCCCTGGCCACGTTATGTAATCTAAAGCTCCCTAATGATGCGTGTGGCCGCACGCAGTAGACTTCGTAATGCGCGTGTGGTGGGCTAAGCGCGCGTATCTGATTTGTTAATCAGCTGTCCGAATTTGTTGGTGTAACATGCAATGATACGCGTTTTGTTCGTCTCGGCCTTTTCACATGACGTCATAATACTCTTCAGCGGCCATGTTGGAGTACTTGTAACTACGTAGTAAACCATACTGGGCGCGCTTGCTCGTTGAATGTGCACTCTGTGCAGTGCGTTCGGCACAATGCCACGTGTATTTGGCATGAATTTCCTCCAGCATGGCGGTTTCGTGAGGTAATTGCAAAGCCTCGCGCGTGGGAGCTTACACGCGTGTAAAAGTCAATTAACGCAACCACCTTCAGGAGGACAAATAACACACACGGAATCTAAGTAAAGAAATGTGGTGCCTGGCGGGATATCTTTTAGAACAACTAGTGCGTCCGCTGAATTTGACCTTTTGACCTTTGGTGCAAGCTCCTCACAGAGGACGTCAATGCGTTGCGCGTTTCTCTATTTGTTCATCCAGGCGTACATTGTGCAACAATTGTTGCTAAGGTTCTATCGTGCGCCTGTATCGGTAACACACCTACTGCGTATGATCAGTAACATCCAGTAAGCCAAATTAAAACACGCTGACGTCATTATTTTCACTTCTGGAACGCGTTTCTAGCACATCAAAATTGCCAAAGGAACTGAACACTCACTGTTAAACTATACCTCCCTCATGAAATACTTGTACCTACAAATCTTGGACAAAACTGTTGGAACACTTTCGACCATTATGTCATATTTGGTGCAGTGCAAGGCTTAGAACACCTCAGTTCCGATAGTTCAATTCCGAGTTCCCAGGATTTTTTGGCTGTATTTCTGGTCTTTTACCGTATTTCTGTAAAGGAACATCGCATTGACGTGAATCTTTGCACGTGTCATGAGGATATCTAGAACTACCAAAATGCATGGTTACCATGGCAACAGACATTTAAGGTCACGTGATGGAAGTGGAAGTCTCAATTTTCAAAACAATGAGCTTGATAGAATTAAGTCCCACGATGAGATCAGCAACTCCACGGATTGCCCTCTTGTTATTTTTTTTTATTATCTTTAGGTCTCCCCGACGAAACCGTCGACCTTCCCCGACGGGGAGCCAGCACTCCACGACATGGGGGCCATGCCCCCTCCCCCGCCGGCGCCACCCTGGGTGTGAAAACATGTATGACGAAATGTTAAAACTTAGTGATTCTTGTACAATTCAATGGAAGTGCTACCCTCATGCATGGCGCAAGCCATGCTTAACCTGCCTAACGTACGAGCCAAACAGGGAGCCAACGTTACAAAATTTGCGTTAAAGGAAGGATTTAAGGTCATGTAAAGTTTCGTTATGTTGGAGATGTACTTGCATCCTGGTGAAATTTGCATGGAAAGCTGATGTGTGGTTCTAAAGATATGAGCAAGTAAACTTATCACATTATGACCAAGAGTGAAATTGAAGCAAGTATATCTTCAATCGGTCTCTTGTTTTTCTTTAAAATTTACAGCCATATTTTCTCCTCAACATTGTTTTACTTAAAACTTTGCAGCCATATTTTCTCCTCAACAATAATTTTTTTTCAAAATGTAATTGCATAAGTGACATGAGAATTTCACAAAGTTTGATACCCCACAGGGAGGTCATGATCCTATTATCTTAAATGTCAACCCAACAGTCTGAAAAACAAAGCGAAGCAACTCATTCCTTGTCAATGTGAGGAAGTGATATAATCTCTGCTGCCCTAAGTTCACTTTGGAATGAAAATTTCATGACACTGTCCACATTTGGTTCCTCTTTTACATATGAAAATTGAATTTTTGCTTCAACTTCCCCTTTAACATAGTTCCATGGTAGTGCTGTGTTTCAAACTTCTGGTGTTTACATCCTGAACATTGTGCTGACTTTGACGGTAATACTGTATATATACTTTTCATCCAAGTCTGACTGTATAAACCTCGAATGTCATATTGTCATAGCGACCTCATTTTCACTCTCTTCGATACATTCATTCTCTTCACTTTACTTCAATCGCTTTTCGTCGCGACGAGTATTGGATTTCTCCTTTCTCCTATAGCATGTCACACTTCTCTTCGGAATTTATGTCTGCCGTGCAGATCATCAATTACCGGGGTGACCTCGCCGGCCGGTCGTATCACTACGGCATTACTCTAACCGGGCGGTTGTTTCACTACGGGGTAACTTCGCCGCCCGGCGAGACTACTCAGGGGGCGATAGTGCTCTGCTACACCGGCTCCGAAGCTGTGAGGTTTAAGCATACAGCACATGTCTGCGTGAAAAACAAACGGCAAGGTGCGTTTATTTTCCATTGGCTTACATGTGACTAAGCCACGTGTAGAGCAAGAGGGAGTCCAAGGAGCACAGTCCCGAGGAGTTTGAGGTCTTAGTAGGCCTACGGTGAAAAAGTATCAGGAAAAAAGTCTCATAAAATGTATGCCTAATATTAACTTTGCACTATTTCGTTCATGCACGTCTGAGTGAAGGGGGTCTGACTATGAGGGTAAATGCCCCCAGCTGGTTCCGCCACTGATATACTAGGCTGAAAAGAAATCAACTTTCGCCTAGCACACCGTTCTGGTCAGTCAAAAACCAGCCTCCCGGTAGTCCGATAGGCCAAAGGGTATATGCCCTGTAGTTGAACGCCGAGACTCAACACGTCCTTTTTAATCTTAGGCCTAACGTGCGTTAGCGTTTAGCCCACACTCTAGGAAGGACTGTTCGGATAGGGTACATCAGATATCAGTCAACTAGCTGTTACAGGTATGGCCATAATTATACTGGTCATACTTGTTACACATATTTCCTATAATTTCTGTTCCAGTGTCGTTATAATTTATCAACGAATGGATATAGCCTAAACGTCTTGCAAAGCGAAATAGCGACCGCTGAACCTTGGTCTGTGATGGACATTTAAGCCTAAACGTTTATACAGCTATAAAAGCTCTAACAGAAAACTTTGCACAAACAAAAATAAAGACCCTAACGAACATATGTGAGCCGCTGTCTAGACTGGACTGTACATAGTGTACATAACCGTACCTTATGGTAGATAATCGGCACAGTACGTAATACACAGCCGTATTCGATGCTATGCAAGTCTAGTGCCTGTGGAACGCTCACGCCGGAACGTCGCGCCACCGACTGAGGAGCAAAGCACGATCACGGTAGTATTTCCACATTTTTGGAAAGTATTTCCTCAATTTGTGCATTTGAGTTTCCTAGAATGTAGTGACTTCCTTGAAATTGGCTGATTCAACGGTTTTAAAGGTATCAACTGTACCTTATTTACAAGGATATGTTCCTTTATATCACCTAATATTTCCAAAATATTTTTTGAAACTGTTGGATTTTTTTTTTCAAACTTTACACTTCACAGCAAAATTTGGAGACACTGAAGTAGAAACACTGAAACTCAGTTGAAACTAGTTCTGGTTATGATAAAAGACAGTTCGCACTGTGACCAGGCTACTTTAAGTGCGTTTTAAGTTGGTTTTGGTAGCTCTCTGGGTTGTCACATATTTGACTGATTGACTTTTCTTGAACTTTAAACAGTTGTTTCTGGAGTAGCATAGTGTGCGCAAATAAGCAGAACTCAGGCCCTATATGCAAAGTGTCGTAATGATATTATCAGAGGGTGTAAAGAGAAAATCCGCATTTTCCTAATGTATTTTATTGTTTCATGACATCACAGGTTTCCAAATGGGGGTTACGGCTGCATAAGCTTACTGTTGTAAGCTAACAACTTGGAGTTGTCGAAGCGGTGTAACAGGGGTGGACTAATTTGAAAGCTGCACACATTACAATGATTCATTGAAGGTTTGTCTTTTTAGAGTGGAGATGCAGTCACCTTAAGTTGAATTAGTAAAGTAGTTTGAATTGTTCCATGGTTGGCTCTTGAGTGTCATGTTACCATATTTTTTTTCTCAATCGTAACTTTTATTGGGAGTAACTATTTTGTTTACCTTGAATATGCAATATCGATGTCCTAAAATATTATGCAAGATACTTTGAAGGGAAGAGATTTAACTGTCGTTTTAAAAATAAGTGTGGGAAGATTGTTATTGCCCGTTAATAACACAATACATTTGAATCATCCTTTTGTATTGAATTAGAGTTTGTGAAATACTTCTAAGATGATTGACATATATGAAAGGTGTATGTGAACTATACCCTACATGAAGCTAAAATAAATATTTTGACATGTTTCGTGTGTTGATTGGTCATTTCTAGCAGATGATTCCTGTCCTTTGTGGTGGAGACCAAAAGTCACGGAGGCCGCCGCCAGAGGGCAAAGTCTGAAAATCTTGTTAACATGATATCTCAAGATAGGTAAACTTTTAATGTCCTCATACTTGTCATGTAAACGGCCCATATTGAGTAGATGATTCCTAGAGTTTTTGGTGGAGGTCAAAGGCCATGTGGGGTCATCATATGTCTGTCTGTAAAGCTTGTTTACACAGTATCTCAAGAAAGATAACTTGCATGTCTTCGTACTTGGCATGTAAATGACCCATATTGAATAGATAAACCCTATAGTTTTGAGGGGAGGTCAATGGTCATGGAGGGTCACCAGGGTTGGAAGTCTGTAAATAGTGTTTACAAGATATCTCAGGTGGGAAGCTTGGATAGATTTCATACTTGGTGCACCAATGCTCTGTAGTGACAGGAAGAACCTATCGTTATTGGTAAAGGTAAAAGGTCATTGGGTTCACCGTTGTACCCGAAATCTGATGGCGGGAACCGTGGGTACATTTGACACATAATATGAGGATGCATTATGGTGAAAGGAAGCACACTATCCTTTTTTTAGGTGGCGGTCAAAGTTCACGTGGGGTCACCGGGATCAAAGTCTGAAAACCAAGTTGTTTACATGATATCTCAAGTTAAAAAATCTTGAAGAGATTTCATATTAAACTTGTGTATGCATAACGGTTGGAAGTAGAATTCTCTCGTTTTTGGTGGAGGTCAAATTTCATTTGGGGTCACAAGGGGTCAAAAGTCTCAAAACCATGTTTACACAATTTCTGGGAGTTTTGGTTACTGTAAATTTTACACGTATTATTTGGATGCGATATAGTGAGCGGATCAGGGGTGGCGCCAGCGGGGGGGGGGGCATGCCCCCCGTCGGGGAACACTGCCCCCCCCCCCCCCCCCCGTCGGGGAAGGTCGGCGGTTTCGTCGGGGAGACCTAAAATAATAAAAAAAAAAATAGTAATAAAAAACCTACCAGTACTGAAGTTACTGGATGGGTGAACATATTTTTCGTTTTGAAAATAATATTTTAATACATATCTGAATCGATTTTCAATCACTTCTTCTTTGCTCCGTTATACAACATTCCATGTACCCGTGTCCTATCTCCTTCCCCGTCGGGGAAGGACGGCAATTTCCTTCGGGGTGGCCTAAAAATGAACGTAAAGGACTTAAAGTTACTGGATGGATGATTATGAACTGTCTTTTTTCTTTTTGCACCATTCTATTCTTTTGTAACGGTATTTTAATGCCTATCTGAATCTGTTTTAATCAATTCTTACTAGCTCTGCCATCCCTCATCCCATCTTCAATCCGCAAGGTCAACAACAGGGGAAAGGCCGGCAGCCTTCCGTCGAGGAAAGCTGCGGGCCTTTCCCCTGTTGTTGAGAAAATCCGATTTCGTCGGGGATCCTTCATCTTCATGCCTACGGTAAACTGATGAAAGATGCGGGTCTGATAAACTTCAGTCACCCGAAATTTCTTCTTGATTTTGCTCACTAGAAGACCATATTCCTCAAGGAAACTCACCATTCCGAATTTTCTAGACAAAAACAGACGAGAGGTTGATCATGTGCATGCAGTGCCCGATGGTCTGCCATCTGGCCTGCCCCGACAATTCTAGGAACGGTAATGAAAATCGACCGGCACGTTTTCAGTTGCACTTACCGATAAACAGTAGTGTGAGAATGTCTCCCCATAAGTCTGATGGAAAAATTTATTTGAAGGTACCTTGTAACGTGACATATTTTCAAATACGTTGGAACTTAAAACCATTTATAGTCTGAAATTCGGGCAGTCACGTAAAAAATTTCATTTATTTAGTGAACCTTGCAATTATAGTAATTCCGTTGCATAGTCCCCCTCCCTCCCGAAAAGAGACAAGACCATTACATTTACTTGTAGCAGTACCTTTTATCTGATACTTTTCTGATCATTTAGCAATTTGGGTTTTTTCTATTGAAGTGAAACTTTCATTTCAAAGGAAAGCTCAAAATAACGACTGCTTCATTTCTAGTTACAAGTCTGGGAAATGCCATTCCGGCTATCTGAGGGGTTAGATATTTTAACAATTTTCTGTACGCTCCGCGCCAACTGATGGTGGCACTCCACATAGACAGTATTTTGGTCGAACAGATTACTTAACAGAACAAAGCATGCTTGTACATTGTTCTTCGTTTGGGGGCAGTATTATGAAGTGAAAATTTTTGTTGCGAAAGAAAGCTCGAAAGCTAACTTCTTAAATTCTAGTTTCGAACACGGAAATGCCATCTCCTGCTGTCTGGGGGTTCTCAATTTTTCAAAAATTTCTGTGCGCTCGACTTAGATGGTTTTTCGGGGATTACACTTTTGGGACAAAAAACAATTTTGCTCCCTCCCAAACTGAAACGCTCCCTTGCGCCTATGACAATAACATAAAAATATGAAACTTCCGAATATATGCGAAGCCAAACTTTTTCCTCGGGAGAATGTTCCAATATGGTCCGAGGGCCTAAATCTGCATGATGATATTCAGTAACCTCAACAAAACCACAGATCACCCCCTACTTGATTTTTTCTCATGAGAAGGTAAGATTCTTCCATGAAACGCCCAAACTGTCATAAGCTTTACGATTTTTTCCTCGATATAAGCTTACAATTCCTAAGCAGAGGTGCTCGCTCATACTCCTTCAGTTTGGTAAACTTTTCCGAGCTCTGGAGGAGAAAAAATCGGAAATTTGTAACATGTGACACCAGATCATCAAGTGACAACGGTAACTACAGTGCTATTTTTATAAATTTTCTTTCATAAAATACCAAGTTTCCTCCAATATAACTCTTAACTCAAAAAACTTCGCCGGAGAGCCTCATTTTGTAGGCGTTGGATAACATTATGTAGCAACAACGACCTTTGGTCGCCACTCAATCTCAGACTTGCTAACAGGATAAACAAATTCTTCAGTAATCCCGCAACTTTTCAAATTTCCTTACAGGAAACTCAGAATCCAAACTTTTCTGCAATACTTGCTCCATATTTTCAAATATTCGAAAAAGGACAAAAAAAAAAAATCGTACAATTTGGATGCTTATCCCCCCACCCCGCAAAAATGTGTAGCTACGCCGCTGTGGACACCCTACCAGGACAGGAGAAAAATTTAGGCCAGATGTCCCCCACTTTGAAAATCAAATCGACGCCCCTGAAAGCAATATTGAAAAGGCTACATAAAGCTCCTTCACGTCTGTTCAGTATCAATCTGCTGTTCTTTTGAAGAGTCTGACAGCTGAACAACACAATGAAATTTATCACAAATATTTGGTCCTTTAGAGTCTTGCAGAAAAAACTCAAATGTCAGAGCTTCACTTTCATATGGCCCCACCCGCGCATTTCCCCAACAAACAGAACAATACTTTATTACCGTACGAAGTATATGCAGTACGTGCTATGTGATGTTTATTGTCCGTAGCGGTCGGCGGGGAGCACATTTCTTCCCCAATGTGCTTCCCGTCCCCAATTAATTTTAGCAAGAACTGAACTTCGGGCATGGTCTTTTAAAATTTGGACAGCTAATTGATTCGATAATTTGCATGTTTTTCACAGCAAACTCCTAAGAGTTCCCTTGTGGGTAAGAGGAATTGCCCGAAAAGTAACAAGGCATCGTAGTCACGCTAAAATCATCATGAACTTAAGAACATTTTGCAAAAATTCGCAAAACATTCAAGCAGCTTATAAAAAACAATGAAGCTAGTCCCTTAATCTCACTTCATAGTCTATCTCATCACTTTACGCAAAATTATATACTCAAAAAAAGGGAATAATTATTTTAGGATGTTTTCAAAGCCGTATAATTTCACTTGCAGACGGGAAGGTGTGCAGACGTTTACAAAATGGTACCATTGGGAGGGGCACTGGGTTTCCCGAGAACCACATTTTCACTCTCAAAATAAATTTACTGGCATACTTAAAGGACATTTATTTAGTATAGCGGTGGGGTGAGGTGTATAAGCAAATACAACAAAGTAAATTGAAGCGGGTTTGTAAAATGCATTTTCTGGTGATATGGGAGGTATTTTCGTTCAGACAAATATTCCGGTGCGCTCCTTGCCAACTGACGGCGGTGCTCCACAAGTAATATAATGAAAAAATGGTAGTATGGGCTCACAATAGTTAGATCCTGGCGACTATATCCTGTGTATACAGTGCCCAAAATTAAGTTCCCGCAAAGTAGTAGTGGTAAATTTTATCTCGTAATTTGATGATCAGTTTGCAATTTGCTCAATTCTTACACCTTTTGCAAAATAAACTCAAAATCACAATTGCTTATATCCTACTAAAAGGCATAGGAAATGCCATTTCCGGCTGTCTGAGGGGTAGCGATTTTCAAAATTTCCTGTACGCTCCGCGCTATGGTGGCGTCCTGCTTAGATAGTCTTCAACCTTTTTGCCACCGAAACAAAAATGGATGTGTACGGCCTTGCATCGAGCAGCAACTAACTTACAGCTCAAGGTTGGGTATCCCAACTGTGTTTATTCCATGATTACCAATTCGGGTCGAGATTTTCGTTTGGGCGGAAATTTATTTTGCTTCTATTGAGAGAAAACTACTAACTTGTTTGTTCTACCCACAGTACGATATCTTGTGTACATTGTCAGCAAATAATTACATTAAGACCCCCCTCCAGTCGTATAATTCAATGTAATGGGTATAGGCCTATATGTGTGTTCCTTAGATGCATTGTCATGAATACCAATCCATTAGTGTCCTAATCGATGGTTTACAGACCTCGAAAATACTGACCTAGTAAGTAAATTGGTTGTTTGTTCTAGAGGTGTTGCCGTGTTGGTTCTGTACTTCCTACCGGCTTCCTACGTAAAGGCCTAATCCTTCCAACCCGAGCACTTCCAATTCTCTTAAACTTCCGTACTTAAAGGGCCAAACCTCTCACCCCAAACTACAATTTTGGTACGGGGTACCAAAATTCTCAATTGGCTCAGCTCTTTGATTGACAGCTAATTCAAACAATGCAGAGTACCAAAGCTTATATTACACAGCATGAACGGTACTGAGAGTGTTTTGATTATATAAATTGAGTTTTTCTTTACTCACCTTGAAGCAATAAACTGAGATTGTATCTGGATTAGCATGAATTTCAGACAATTGTGGGAGGGGCTTAAGTAAGAAGGTTAGGAAAATTGGTACTGTTTGGGGTGAGAGAACTGGACCTTTAAGCCCCTCCGGGCCTTCCCACAACTGTCTAAAACTCATCCTCATCCAGACACAATCTCAGTTTATTGCTGCAAGGTGAGTATAAAAGGCCCCAATGTGTAATCACACCTCGGTACAGTCCATGCTGTGTAATATGAGCTTCGGTACGCTGTACTTTTTGAACTTTTTTTTAACGTAGTTTATGAAGCTCCCCTTTAACAACATTGCATACAGTCTTTTCACATTATTGCATAGTTCCCTATGTACAACATATACCATCTTTGAATTTCAATGTCTTAAGTAATAATACAGAGCGTTCCCCTTTGATTAATTTCAAATTTTTGAACTAACTGTCTATCACAGAGATGGGCCAATTTAAAAATTTCTATGGACTATACAAAAATTGTAGTTTGGAGTGAGAGGATTAGCCTTTTAATATTTGAACCATACCCTTACCATAAAGAATTTGTGTCTGGGTTTAATACGATAGAGGTGAAAGTCTCGGCATCACTTTGCCGTATCAAAGTTTATCGGAATATGAAGGTTGTATAGAACAGTTTATAGTGATCTGAACCAGATATGAAATCTAAGGGATGTGGCACGGTACGGTAGCCTGGTCACAACTGTTTTGGAGTTCATAAGAGCATTAATTTGTTCATATGAAATATTTGTTACAGCTCATCTATCACGTAACAGCTCAATGTTTACGCAATAGCTCCGAGGTTATGGACATACGTTTTGCGTTAACCGATGTGGGACAAGTGACCGTTTATACTGTAACAAAATTCTTTGTCCCTAAAAATATACAGCAACCTATAGAATCGGGAGTTTTAACCCCCACACTTTCCCCGCGGAGCGGAATCTGTTTTCTCAGCTCCTAAACTTCCAAAATTAAACCACTAGTCTGGGATAGGACTGTACAAGGATTATGTCGAACAGCCTGTTATGCAGGTAATTCCTCCCTTGGAATTTCGTCCTTCACTTAGAAATTAGTTGGTTTCCTACATATCATATAGATAACTTGAAGATATCTTTAGAGGAATATAGTGTGACTTGTCAGCAAAAAGCCATGTTTTTACTTGGCAGTTAAGGAGCAAGCTTTCCTCAAGAAACACCATTTGGAATTATGTCAGTATCTTTTACGGTTCTCAAGATAATACCGTACATCTTCAAAGGTTGAACGTTTCTGAAGCAACTTGTTTCTTATGCTTAAATAATGATGTGAAGTGTTGCAAAGTGTTGACATTTCTTTGGTTAACCCTATGTTAGTTATCTCTGAAATACTCATCAGATAGTTTATGATTTAGTTCTTGATACTGATGATTTTCAAAATAAAAACAATAAGGACATACTAATGTTTCTTTAATCGTTGAAATGAAGATTGCAAAAACAAAGGATAACTTTAGCCATGTATAGCATGTCCCTTCCTGAACATCACAAGATTTTCACATTGAGCTCATTTTTGCATATTTATGCATGATTAAGTGCAAATCAGAAATTATCTTGTAAGATAGCCACTTCTGACGGCGGATTTTGATGTGTTAGATGGCCCGTTTTACGGCCCAGTTTCCAACCATTTGGTTCAAGTCGAGCGGGCCACGGCCTTCTTCCAGTTGTGGCTCACTGGCTTGTTTTCCCTACTCCATTGATTTTGATAGGAATTGCGGCACTATTGGTTTTTAATGTTTTTCACATCAAATTCAAAACTATGACATTTTCATGCTACACGACCTTTAGTGACATCATGAGTCAAGAATTCACCACTGAATTTGGGAGGGAAACATCTTTTCCGAAATCAGAAGAAGTGTACAAATGCAAGTGTTAGTCGCACAGAGCAAAAGAGTTCATTGCGTTTCTTTGTTAGAGATGCTCAGACAGTCCTCACATTATACTGGCTTCTCGGCCTTTCGGCTAAGATCATGTGTAGTATCTGTTCTTTTCATCCTGTCTAGAATAGAGCCATACATGACAGAAAAATGATGTAAATGGTCTGAGGGCATTGAGGGTGCTCAAGTGTTGTCCTTCAGTGGACGTAGCTTCTTTGGGAAGCAGTTTTAAGTTTGGTTTCGCCGAACGGCTCTTTGCCAGAGAATCGGGAGGACTTTACAAAAAGTTGTTTGTGCGGTGATCAAGATGTATTGATAGGCAAAATCTCAAAGGAGTTTTTTAATAGTGTATATATTGTAAAAGTAATTTCTAAAGGGTGGGCCGGTGGGCTCGCCTTCCAATAAAAGAGAGAGAGAGATAAAAGTTCAAACTCCTCGATGATGAGTTTGTCTGTAAGAGTCATATGAAAACTAAACGCCATTTTAGTGGTTCGTTTTTACATGTAGACCTATCCATATTTGTAACAAATCCTAGATCAATTGATCTGAGAGGAAACCCAAAGTCATGTTTATGTGAACAAAGTCGCATATGGGAACGTTTACTACATATGTGTTCAGTGTACACACTTAACTGTGTAAATCACTATGAAAATAAGTCACATTTTCCGTCAAACTGAGCCCCTCCTGCGCAGACACATAATAAATTAACACATTTCACTCACGATTGATTCCCTCAACCAGTTCCCTTTAAACTGTTTTAAGTCTCATTTTCAGAACCTTGAGAAAATCTCGTCAATTTCTAGTTAAAAAAGAAGTGATTTTATGATTTTCCTATTGAAAACACAGATTTTAGGGTGTTTTCGGCCGATGGTAGCAAACAAAACTTGCCATAATTCTGGCCGAATGTAATCGGTCAAATAATTTCACGTGGTTTACAAATTTACATATATCTCCCAGAAACATTTTTAAGATTCAGTTTGATGTGGACAGAGAACACCCTCGTCATTTTGACATCGAATTCGAGGGAAGCTAAACAATCGTTAAATTCGACTACGTAATACCGTTTTCGCGTGTCAGCCCACAGACCAATTCCACGGAAAACCACGCAGTGCGCGATTTAGAGGTAAACATTCCAATACCCTTTTGAGATGAAAGAGAACCAGATTCTAGTTCAGGCGTTGAAAATCGAAGCAAGGCACGTTTTTTTCTTCCAAATTGAAACTGGTAAGGGAGATTTAATTTACTCACCACATCTGTCAAAATCCCCGCTATGGCGTAGACGCAGCAACCTGCAGACAAAATGGCAGCAATGATGGAGGTCACCATGTATGCGATCACCTGATAGAAAGAATGCGACGATGAAAATAATTCATTAAGCCAGGGAGCTGCAGGACTTTTCTCTGATTCTTAATATCCCCATACAAGAGCAATTTTTCGTCAATTAATGGATGTGAATTAATTGTCGTTACCCACACACGACCAATGTTTTTGCTACTTAAAGCCGCTCATTGAGTTGAATCATGAATTCAACAATTGTTTTCAAACCTGTTTAATTTTCTTCGCATACTAATGACAAATGGCCCAACTAAGACAACCTCCATATCCTACTTACAAGTAACTGTTTTATGAGTGAGTATTCAACAGCTCAATTCGATTTTCAAAAATGTGTGACCAGACACTTTTTCAAATTATGCACAAAACCGTTACAAGTCAGGGTACCACAAAATTCAAAATTTTAACTTTTTCAGTAACTATTGGATATGGAACTTGACTCTTTATGCTAGTTTTAAGCAGTGTCAAGTGGTAGAGACCCTTTGCCACTCTTATTAAATTATTGATATCAACTCAATGAGCCGCTTTAAGTGTCAACTTCCATTCGGATCAAAATCTTTGAAATGGAAGGATCTATAGAAATCTAGTTCTTACCGTCCTTGCGGATACTCTAAACCGCCGAAAAGAGGAAGAAGTGATCGAAAAAATAGACCAGTAATCAATGAATATCAAAGGAACTTGAATCAGGCAACAGTTGCTGCAATGAATTTTTTCAATTACTTAGCTTTCAATGTGCCCTACACGCAACCATCTTTCGTCATTTGTTTGATGTCAATTAATTGACCTCAATTAATTGACGAAAAAATGATGGTGTATGGGGGCCTTTACAACTCCCTGATTGAGCATTGTGCAAAATAAATATTGTGGAATGTTTACAAATGAGCTGCGAAATTAATAATGAGTGCACCGTAGTCTGATTGTAAAGCATTATGTTACTCGGCTAAGAGTAATCATTCTGTTCCCTATACTTTAATTAAGTAAGAAACGTACTCTCCCATCTATACGGACCCATGCACAGACCCGACTCCAGATTTTTCTACGATTTAGAGCAATTGTGCCAAAATATCAAAATAAACGCAGAACGGATTTCCCAGTCGAGAGTTCATTTGATTGGAAACAGGAGAAAAATTTCGGCTGGGCCATCGGTAAACCAAACAGATGTTTACTCTTTCTTTATCAAATTGTCGACCGGTCTAACGGTAGAACATCCGCCTCTCGTGGGGGAGGCCTGAGTTCGATTCCCAGGTCGAGTCATACCAAAGACTCTAAAATGGAACCTACTGCCGTTGTGCGTTCCGTATAAGCAATGGAGTAGGAAAAACAAGCCAGTGAGCCACAACAGGAAAAAAGGCCGTGGCCGGCTCGACTTGAACCAATTGGTTGGAAACTGGGTTGTAAAACCCCATCAAACTAAGTAACTAACTTATCAAATTGTCTGTAAAACTTTGAATTCTTAAGCATTTGTCAAATGAACAGACTCTTAACTTCCTAACAGAATCCGAGCCGTTGAAAGTAAAATTGTAATTTATTACAACATTTTTATAATTTCAACAGAACATAAAAAAAATGCTTTTAGAGTATTACAAAAATTTTACAATCTAACAAAATTTGAAAATCTGACCATCTGGTGTCCATAAATTCTGTAAATACTTGACCAAACTTAAGTTCTAATAAAGCTTTAAATTCATAAGGCTTTTGTCAAATGATTTTATGGAGCAATTCCTCAGATTGAAATTAAATTGCAATTAAGCTACGGAAATTTATGATGAAAAATGTTCATGCAGTTGTAAAAGTGTAAAACTGTTTTACGTGAACACTGTTGATGTGGGTGAGAGATCTTTTTGCGTTTTATTCTCTTAAACAACAGAATGTTTAGAATGTACTTACCATACATTTGATCCTTGAACTGAAAGCACCTAGAAATCCAGTCACAATGGCAAACTAGAAAAAAGGCATAACGAATTGAAAGAGAAATTCGTATTTAAGCAGCAAAATTTTTTGCACATGATGTTGTCATGTAGTATATGGAGCACCCTCCTTGACCTTTACACAGACGCCATTTTGTTGTTTATGAGCAACTCTCCCTTCCTTTTGTCCTAGATTCCCAGGGCTCTTCCTGTTTCCCGTTAAGTGTTACCGGTGAACGTGACACACTGCCTCGCCCTAGTTCCACGTGAATGCTGTATCTCATATTTTCAAGGTGTGGCCAATTTCGCCCTCTACAGCCTCCTCGTTGGTCTTTAAGATCAGCACATTCATTAATATTTATTTGATTTGGTGCGTCACAACTTTTAACCAATCAGGGGACTGCTATTAGAACTAGGATCCTCCCACAACCCTCGTGGCTTGGAAGAACGAGACAAGCTGCCAGCCCGCAAGCTCGCACTCGTGCTGCAGACTTCAGACGATAAGCACTTGAGCAATTTGTAGATATTTAATTAATGTTAAAGCAGGCCGAATAATCAGACTTGATCATCTTTTTTAATAGAAACTCAATCACCGAATAAATCAATCCTGTGAACCAACTGGAACTCTCTTCTGTTTCTACTGTGTTCTCAGCTACACCCCAAGATCCCGTACCAAGCCTTCGTTATACGATTGGCCCATTATCTAACAATTTGAAGGTCACGAAAAATCAGGTAAGGCAGGATTGGTCCAAGGGGCGTCGATACTGGGATCTGGGGGCAATCGCCCCACCAATGAAAATATTGGGGGAAGACATATCGTTTTGCCCCCCCCCCCTATGATTAAGGCAGATTCTAAAACAAAAAACAAAACAAAACAAAACAAAAAAAAAAAAAAACCAGGCAGAATAAACAAAATATAACATGTGATGTACAGATGACTTTAGGGCGAGAAAACGTAATTGAAATCATGCTAATTTTTTCAAGCTCAAATGACCAACCACCCCGTCTCATACACCTATGTTAAAAATATCAAATGCAACTGTATGCAAGAAATACATGGAAAGATGTTCAAATTTTCTAACTTTATCAAACCTCAAGAACAAATTAGAAATTCAATTATGAGGAAGAACCAAAGGAATCTTAGGCAATGCTGACTCATAAGATCGCATGACGGGTTAGAGATCTGCTTTGTGGGTGGGAGCAAAAATTTTCCACCAGCCGGAACCCTTAGATGGTGTCCCGGACAGAACTCGTCTATAAGCAATCCACAACACAAACGAACCGTCCGCGAACGCACACGTATACGCACACAAACAAACAGACACCCACACACTCACTTTAACATTCACACATACAAATCATAGATAGATGGCGCATTGTAAATGCGGTAGGCCCATTATTTCTTTAACAGGCCCAAATAGACGTTTCTCAAAGCCCTAAACTGATTTCAAGTCACAATAATTTATTTTGTTTCTCCGCCTGTTTTTTAATCTGCTTGAATCATAGGTGTTCCCCCCAATATATTCTTTGGTGGGACAATTGTCCCCTTCTCCCCAGGATCGACTCCCCTGAGAGATAGTGAGGTATCAGGGTTCATGAACAGGATATCGCTATACATGATTTGGAGGACACGAAAAGTCTAAAAATAAAAACGGGAAATTTCACTCGTTAGAAGAGTGAATTATCAAGATCACAACGAAAGAGAGGAAATTCACCTCAAAAAGAGTGAAATTCACTCCAAAAGAGCGAAGTTTCACCCTTGATGGAGTTCTTACACGGACCATTCTTTAAATAGAGTGATCCCTGCAGGCACTCGTTAAAGAGTGAATTTTCACTCTTCTAAAAGTGAATTAATTACTAGGAATTCACACCTTTTAATCTATTAGAGAGCGACTTAGTTAACTCTTTTGTTCAGAGTGTTAAATGAAATATTCACTATCACATGAGACCCTTGTGAAAATTCACCGGAGTATACATTTTACTCCCATGTAAGTAGAGGGTACGTGAATGATAATGTTGTTTCATGTCTGATTTGAGTAGACGTTTCACCTAATTGTGTAGAACTAGTTCCTCCTTCACGTACAGAAAGTAAATATTTGTTTAAACTTTTCCCTTGAGTTGTGATCCTATTCGTCTACATAAAATATATACCACTCCAGTCCATATTCCCCATCCGACATAGTCTTGGACGATGTGGTTGTAGTGAGTGGGTTCGTAGTTGGGGATAAAGATGACCGCGATGCCTATTCCAATTTCAATTTCTCCAAATACAATTTGGAAAATGCCTGTAATGAGCCGCAGAGCACTTCCTCCCAACAATCTCCCGTTTGATGAAATTTGGTTGCCCGTAGCACTGGTACCAGGAGGTGAATGCTGGTGGCCTCCCCACATGTATTGTTGTTGAGTATAAGGGTTCATCTGTTTGAAAAAAAATATAATCTGCAAATAAATACAAACCTTAACAAATTATTACAGGCGAGGACGTTCAGTTAGGATATTTTTCAACATTAAAATGAATTTTGGATAAGTAATTTCGGAAATATCCCAATACGGGACCCTTACGGGATACATTTCTTGACCGTGAAGAGGCCCACATGGTTTTTCACCCGGGATTAATGAGGGATCCATATACGCTTAACTCATGTGGTCCACATGGGATGGTTCTGTACTCTCAAAACGTGTTTGGCAATTTACCACTATTTGTCCCCACTTTGTAAACACTTTTAAACTCTAAACATGTTTAGCCATTAAACACTAAAAGTTAAGCAAATAAACGTGTTTAGAAATGAAATGTCTAATAATTAGACATGTGTGTTTAGCATCTAAAAAAGGTTACAAAGTGGGACAAAAATGTTTAGAAAAACGTTTTAGTAATTTTTAAATGCCGTTTTTAGAGTTTGACCATGATATGTGAGGACAATATGGGTCTACCCTTTAACATCCCTCATGTGGGCTACCCATATGAGCCCCCTATTAATCCAGTGGGCAAAATTAAATGGCCCCTTTTGGATTTACCCATATTGAGCCTACTGGTTTGCTACCTGGGTTGTGATTTTGCTCTGTTTTACCTGAACACCTAGCATTGTCCCGCGTGTCCATTCCCTTCTAATAACAGTAGATATGTGACTGACAGCACAAATAATCAGTGGCGGCGCTACAGGGGGCATCCCCTCAGCATTTGTCCTTGTCCCCCCCCCCCCCACTTGCCTCGCCAAATGAGGTCAGTTAGGAGTTGGATTAACCGAAAAAATAAATAATAAATCTCTCCAGAGACTACTTAATTTTTCATCCAAAAGTTATGCTTAAACCTCAGAGCTTACGGGGGCTTCGCCCCCTGGACCCCAGGAACGGGTGATTTGGGCTCGTTTTCGCTCTGTGCGAGAAAATGTTTGCCCCAACATTATTCTTTGCCCCTAGTATGCCCCCCCCCCCCCCAATTCTTGACATTCTGGTGCCGCCACTGATTATAGTAAACAGGCAAAAGCAGTCATACCGACGGTTTTTCAAAGTACCATTCACTTCAGTGACTCATTATAAAGCTCCGTCCATACTATGCGACTCGATGTGACCCCGCTCATTGCAACGAGATTGTTCAGACGCGTTGCAAAGTTTGGAATGCTTTGCAACTAGTTGCAAGCAGACGCGCAACCAAGTTTCATGCGACAGAACATGTTCGGTCGCATGAAACTGAAACGTACAACTGAACAACAATGACGGACTTCTGGAATGAAGCCCGCGAAGATCAGTTAATCGAAATGGACAGAACACAACCGTGTCTCTTCAACGTAACAAATAAAGAGTACCGGTATGTTAAACGTTCGAATTTTTTCGTTTTCGTGAATATCTTCATGGACCTGCGACTCCACTGGCGTAGACAGGGAAGAGGGGAGGGGACACAAGGGGGCCATGGCCCCCTGTTCATGTCCGCAAAAAAAATGAATGAATGAAAAATAAATAAATAAATTACGACAGTAAAGGTACGTTCGTCGCCCTGGCCTAGGCTGGCCCTATGCACTTCAAGGGTCATACTGTACAATTAGTAAACATATTCCAGGGTTCGTTCCGCATTTCTGTTGATGTCCAACGGTGCACGCAAGCTGAACGCGAACACTATTCAATAGACTCAATCAGTGTTTACAAACAAATGTCATCACGGCTGGACGTCAAAAGAGTTGGTAAGGCGCGCTCACTTAGCTCTATGCTATAGAGCTTAGTGGGCGCGCTTGCACTGTCGTCACAATGGACGGTAGGTTCCAATTTGTCTAATCTTTGCGTGCAACTGCGCAAGCGTTAACACGCACAACACCAAACATACACCCATGTGTTCTTGCGCATGCTCTATGCCAACCAATGCCAACCAGTGACGTAAGCGTCAACACTGTAATAGCCTATAGCACTACAATCACCCAAAATCGATAGTTGATCGATTGCTCGCCGAAAATAACCAAATGTCGCGTAGGCCCACAGTATATTGATGCATCATACCCTGTAAGCAGGCGGTCTGTCGGCGGCCATTTGACCGACGGAGAGCCATCGGAGGTCCGCTGGCTTGACACCGTGAAAAGTGCATGATGGGTAGAGAGTTTTTGCCAATCATCCTCACGCCCGTCAGCGAACCGTAGACCCAGACATTTTTCTGACGATGGGCCGAAAATGGGCAGTCAAAGGACCGATCAAATATTCCTGACTAACTGGGATAATTAGGCTACATGCAATGTTCAAAATAAAATTACCGTTAAGCAGTGGAGTAGTGATCTAGTAAAGGAAATGTGATATGAAAAGAATCGAATGAAATTTCTTAATTTCAGGAAAAATATCTAGGAAAATAGGGAAAAATTCCACTACAAATAGTAAAATAGGGATGTTTTATTGATCAATGTCCGGGGAGTGTAAAATTTGTGAAAAACCACAGTCACTCAACATTTGCTAAAGTTGCCGTTGAGGGAAATCTTACCTTCTTCTTTTCTACACAGTGGTTACATACAGTTTGTTGCCTTTTAGCAGTCACTAAATACGTAATAAAAAATTTAAAATGGTGAAATGCACGGCCAACTAGTAATGATCAAGGGCAATATATACTGAGAATATCTTGAGGGGACATGATGAAAGAGGTGAGTCATTGACCAAGGGTCTTTTCCCGGAGGTCCTTGAAATTTTAGGGGGAAATGATGACACCATAAAGAAACATCTCGAACATTCTAGGTTGCAAGAAATACCAGATATACCTCACCAGACATCCAGAATGACATCTTGAGTTCGGCAGAATTTTAGTTTCAAGTGAAAATGTTTTTCAAACGGAAACTCAAAAAGCGACTGCTTAGATCCCTCTATAAGCCTGGGAAATGCCATTTTCGACTGTCTGAGGGGTCCCATATTTCAAAATCTTCTGTGCGCTTCACGCCAACTAATGGTGGCGCTCAGCTCAGTCTTTCTGCCTGAATTTTAGTTTGAAGTGAACGTTTATCTGCAATTGAAAACTTAAAAATAACGACTGCTTGGATCTCCTTTATAAGCCTGGGAAATGTCATTTTCGACTATCTGAGAGGTACGAATTTTCAAATTTTCTAGACGCTCCGCGCAAACCAGTGGTGGCGCTCCGCTTAGATTGTCTTTCGGGCAGAATAACATTTTTCGGGCAAAAAATCTTCTTCTCCAAACTGCAATGCTCCCCTACGCCTATGGAAACACCTTACTCACTCGTGCACTGGAACAGTTGCTCGCAACTTAGAGCAGGATTTCGAATTTGCAATCCTAGGATCCATAGCCCAGTGGGGTGATGAACTGAGCTGATCAGTATCTCAAAAGCGTGTTTGAATCTGAGAAAAATCACAAATTTTTCTCACCAGAATGAAAGACAATTACACCTGACAAATGCCATATCCAGCCATCTGGGAGCAGTTGAAATCCAAAATTTCCTTTGTACACTCCTCGCCAACTGATGGTGGCGCTACGGTTAGATAGTAAGCTCCAGTCCCCTACAAATGTATCCCGCTCCCACAGCCCCACACAAAAGAAGAAAATTCTATTTACGCCACTGAATTTGATGTACCACCAGCTGGAAACTAAAAATGGAATTTGAGCTGTATGAAATAGATGAAGGTACATGGCACGCAAAAATATCCTTGCCGGGCCTAGGACTGTTAGCCCTTTACCGTTGTTTGGGTCCTTTTGGACCCAGGCGGAGAGCGCGGCAGTCACCCATCTTTACTGTTTCACGCGGAGCTCGAAACCGCGAGTAGCTACCCGAAATTTCGGCCACAACAACGAGAGAGACAATAGTTTAAGGTCACGGGGTCAATAGCCTACGGAAGCTGATGCGGGGCGTGCTACGTCGGCTTTTCCGCCCGCTCCCGAGGCGCGCAAATATGCCCCGATTGGAGCACAACGGTAAAGGGTTAAAACACTTGCAAACATTAGGACGTGACAATGGGTATTAATGTCTCTCTAAAGTTTTGATTGGGTTTGCCTCAATACCAGTTACTTCAGCTTCAGCAGAAACAGCATTTTTGAAATATGGGGGTTATTAAATCTATGCTCCGCTCCACTATGGCACAAACACGGTTCGTATCCCCTCATGCTTCTTTCTGTTGAACGGAAGGTGGGTAAGCACCATGGATACTGACGAGGTTCTGAAACTTTTTTGTGAAAAAACGCATAGACGTCTCGACTTTGGTTTTTAAAATCAGCTCATACTTATCCAGCTAAGACTTTCAGTGGACAGTGTACATTTTGTTGGTTAACATCGATTGTAACTAGTATGTTTATACTTTTTCTCAAGTTACAGTCATGATTGAGATTTTTTTCATGGTTCTCAATTTGATTCAGCTGTGCGTGTAGAAAATGTTCCCTTTGATAAATTTTTATCAGCAGTTGATCATCATCCCATTTAATCGGCCTAAATTTATCAAATTTACCCTCATACAAACCCTCTTTACCATATTACCCAGCCACTAAGACGGCGGTTAAGATTGGAGACGATTTGTCGACTTTGTCCCATCCCCACACCAAGAACCTTGTGACGTCTCTGTAGCTTATTTGGAAACTTTCTGATCTTTCTGCAATTAACTCATTTTTTTTATTCCAGTGAACATTTTATTGAAAAAGATGGTTCAAATTAACGACTGCTTAAACTCTACTTACAGCCTGGGAAATGCATAATTTCCGGCTGTCTGAGGGGTCGCGATATTTCAAAATTTTCTGTACGTAACAACCGATGGTGGCGCTCCGCTTAGATAGTCTTTCGGTATGTTTGGCCCCCCTGTTCAATAATCCTGGCTACGCCACTGTGCGACTTGTTGCATAATGTGGACACTATGCTCTTAAAGCTAGTTAGTCGTCAGTCGCTCACCACGACAAAGACAGTTTTGTTGCAATATGTCGCGTCGCATAGTGTGGACGGGGCTTAACAGTTTGTAAATGTTTTTTCTTGGTTCTATGCCGAAAAAGATGACTATTTTCAACCTGAACTACTTCTCCTCTTTTCAATAAAAACATCAAAACCAGTCCTGGCCGGTCCATACCGACGACTTAAGGTGCGTTCGCATATACTGGCAGCGGCAACGGCAACGGCAATCCGGCATAGTTGTTTACATATGACGGCAAAAATTATTGCCGCATATGGTAAAAATTTTACCGGATAAAACTGACGGGAATTTGAAGCCGAAAATTTTATTTGTTTGATAATTGAACATTTCAGCTGATTTTTTAATGGCAATAACGTACCAAATAGATCGGAAGAAAGGGCGAAAGAGGAAAAGATGGTTTCAGCGGAATGAACAGAACTTGAGCCAAATACTTTTGTAAAAGTTTTATCACAAAATGTGGGTGCTTGCCCCCCTGGAAAAAAGTTAAGCTTAGCCACTGTTGCAGAGGGCATAGGTATACTGGAATTGTTGTCATGGCTGGCAAAATACGAATATTTCCACCTTTTTCAGTGCGCAGTTTCATTTGATAAAAATGAAGTATGGTTTTTATTTTTTTTTATTAAAATATCGTTCTAGCTCGTAGAAAAAGCGAGAAATTTAGCATCAAAAGTGTACCTTTTGGTCAATGGGGTAGGTTGAGGTGCATAGTCCAAAATTCCCCCCCCCCCCCCCCCCCCCCACACACACACTTGCATATTGCTTCTTACGCCACTTCATTAGACTAGTCTAAGTTAGAAGTCAGGTCGGGCCAGGCGTACGTTTTAAGAAATAAATCAGCGACCCATGTTCCTTCAATAAACATTGCAATACAATATAGGTCTGTACTCAAGAGGAAATAATTTATAATCTAATCAGGTATTATATTCAAGCCTGGCATACGTTACATCAGGGAGTTGTCAGGGAGTTGTCCCTGAGAACTCCCTGGTTACATCATGGACAAAACAACAGTTATGATTGATGACTAACAATACTACTAACAATACCTGCTATCAACGTAAATGATATGAATAGTTGCCATTGAATTGGGGATTTCCCATTTCCTTTGCTATTTTTCCACACGTTAAATAATTTTACTTTATCATGGTAATCAGGATTTGTCACATCGTATATGAATGATTCTTTTTGGACAAGAATGACCAGCTTTTCTAAAATATCTCCGAGGCATCTTGCAGTTGTACGGACCCGAATAATTTGTGCACTGTTTTTGGCGGGATATCACAGATCGTCCCTTTCCCGTATATCGATGCCTCCCGCTGGTCAGACAGGCAGGTGCTTGCACACTTTGAAGTTGGTAGGTTTTTGCCGTACGGCAAATGGCGCTGAATCGCTCCATGTGCGATTATTTTTTTGCCGGACGCATTTTTGCCGGATTACCGCATTGCCGTTGCCGTGCTAGTGTGAACAGTCTTTCACTTTGTATTGTTTGGGATATTTTTGCCGTTGCCGTTTCTGTTGCCGTTGCCGGACAAGTGTAAACGTACCTTTAAAAAAGGCCTTAAACTGTTATTATGCTTGGTGCTCAGCAAAAGCAATGGAGTAGATAAAACAAGCCAGTGAGCCAATACTAGAAAAAAGGCCGTGGCAGGCTCGATTTGAACCAATTGGTTGGAAACTGGACCGTAAAACTTCACCTAACAACTAAATAACTAACTCAAAAACATATATTACGGTATGTTTAAAACGTACAACCTGAAGCCTGCTAACCACAATTTCCCTTACAGCAATTATAGATTAATCATTGTAGAATAGAGTATTGATGCGGGCGGTATTTTTTTTTATTACTGTCATTGACATAAACGGGGACATAAACGACTTGCGTACAAAATACTGTGATCCTTTCTGTCAAGCGTCTGTTCCAGTTATAGTTTCATTCAACTGTTTTGCATCACATTTTACTTCTCATCAATACTGACAGTACTATTATATTTGAAACTGATGAAATTGGCAAATAGCTTCCTTCCTCACACGTTTTTCCAACGTTTTTTATTGTGGTACAGGAAGAAATTCCTGTGCAACATTCTGGCAAGTGAAGAATTTAGTTCCTTAAAAATATTTACATGTGTTTCGTTTAGTCATTTCGTCGAGATAAACTGTCACACATGTTAAAGTAATTATAATCAAAAGTTACGAAAACAAATAACAAGCCTAAAGCACTTTCCTCCAAGTTTTAAGGCTATAATCTTGGACAAAACTGTTGGGACACTTTTTCATAATACAAGTATATCTCAGTTAGTAGGCTAACATCTGAACATGATACCTCACTCGGCCCCAATGTTGCGTCTAAAAGAGTGACTCTGTGCCGAGAACAGCATAACAGTGGTCAACATTGAAAGGTGGATCCGAGTCTCCCAACGGAGTTTTTTTCAAGATTGTATCAGTTGAGTTACAAACACATTCTAAAAACGTGGTTAGCAATGAAACCCTCATTCTGCCCCTTTTGCAAACACGTTTAAAGTTAACGAGCAGTCCCCCCAAACTTATTTTGAAGAAAAAGCTAAATAACACAATTTTCGCCTTATTTCTCTTCAAAGTATTTTTCTTTACATTTTATGATTTAACTATTGCATATTCAAGGTAAACCAAGCAGTTATTTCTAGTTAATTTCACATTTCAAGAGAAAAAACATTGTCACGTGACTCCCAACAGCCAATCATGAAACTGGACAGTCTACTACACTACTTCAATTTGGGATGACTGCTCCTGCCCTTTAAACACTAAATGTTAATCCGTTAAGAGCGTGCTTAGCATCTAAACATGTTTACAAAGAGAGTGCAAAATGTGTTTAGAAAAGCGTTTTATTCCTAAACACCCTTTTTAGAGGCATTTCTCAAACGTTTTTACATTTATCAGCTTAAAGCGCCTTCACAATATTTCTTTTTCAAATTCTTTGTCATCGCCTCAGCTTGCAAAGAAGGGTTTATATAACTAAAATGGAAGGCGTAAGAGCTAAATTGTCTCTTGTTCTATTGTTTTCTCGGGAGGTCAAATGTCATTTACGAGGTGAAACTGTGTATCCCTCTAAAAGTTAAATGCATGAAATCCACTCGTTAGAAGGGTGAACGTTGTAAAGTTAGCGCAAAAAAGCGGAAATTCACTCCAAGTTGAGTGAAACTCACACCAAAAGAGGGAAGTGTTGTTCCAGATGGAGTGCCTACGGGGACCACTCTAAAAAAGAGTGATCCCTGCAAGCACTCGTAGAGAATGAATTTTCACTCTTCTTAATCTTGGGGCGAATTTCACTCTTCTTGGAGAGTGAATTTCACTATCCTTGAAGTGAATTAACACTCTAAGGGAGTGAACTTACCCTTTCCACTCTTTAAGGGAGTGACTATTAGTTCACTCTTTAGTGTTCTTCGAGAGTAAATCATGTAAACATAATTTGTCAAGGATGAACCTTGTTTGAATCTTTGAATCTTTATCTGATACGAAATGCTCAAAAGTAAAGAACATGAAGCTTAATTATGTCCAAGTGACCTTTATAAAGTCTGTTTGATTTATGCACATGAATTATAAAAGGCAGTTTTTATCATCTCATGCAGTTCCACTTCTCCAAATCTACTTACTTCTAGCCCCTCCCACAACTGTCTCAAACTCATCCTCATTCAGACATGCTTCGGGGCATACCCTTGCATGTGAGTAAACAATGAGTAATGAAAACATTCTCAGTACATGCTATTTAATATGAGCTGCTTTGCATTCATTTGAATTTGATTTCAATGAAAGAGCTGCACTTACTGAGAATTTCTGTAGACTACTGTTAAAATTATAGTTTGGGGTGACAAATCGACTGCCTTTAAGTTTTGTTTTTAAGATCTTCTACATGTGACTTCACAGAACAAAACTTTCAAAAATTGCAGACAGCTGAATTGGGGATACTCACGCTACAAGCGCGAATAAGCGCTTCATTGTTTTGCTTTCATAATGACGTCACGGTTGACGACATTGCACAATGTGCAATCGTAGCTCAGTAACTCCACTGATTAATCTCAACTTAAAACAATTACTTAATACTTATAACAATTAAATCAATCACTGTAGACTTTCTGCTGTTGTCCATGAATTCTTCATGCCAAGGTGATACCATAGAACTGACGGTCGTCAGTTTTGGCAATAAGTTGGGAAAGTCTGGCAATAAATTGGGAAAGTCTGGCAATGAATTGGGAAAGTCTGGCAATGAATTTTGAAATTTGTCCTTCAATGTATGAGTTTATTTATGAACTTTTTAAGGTCGGCATGTGCTGGGTGTATATGATTTCTTTAAAATAACGCATTTATCATTAACGCCATTGAAAAAATCAGATCTAATAAAAACGTCACATCTTTCTCGTTGAGTTTTATTTTGTCAAGTTGAAGAGACGAGAAGTAAAATATTAAAATTTTCTTTTCCCTGCCCCACTCCCCGCAGGAAAGAAAAAATATTGTCAAGGGTTAAACTTGAAAAAATTGCTTTGCTTGAAATGTGCTTGAATTTAAAATAATTCACATGTAAAACTGGAAAAAATAATAATCAATTCAAATGCAGTTACAATTACCATGATGATTGGAAATAATCAGTATGGACATGTCCATGGGAATCAGTATTCCCATATACATGGAAATAATCCGTTCGTTTAATTGGATATAATTCACTTTTCCTTCCCCCTACCCTCACCCCTCCCCCAAAATATATTGTTTGCCCGACGCTTCTTAAAGGTCAAGAGCAGCCCCCCCCCCCAAACTTACCTTGAAGCAACAGCTAAAAATCACAGTTTTCTACTTATTTTCCATCAAAGCATTTCTCATCATAGTTTATGACTTAAATGTTGCATATTCAAGGTAAACGAAGCAGTTACTTCTACAAAATTTCACATTTGGGCAGGAAAAATGTTGTCACATGCCTCTCAACAGCTAATCATGAAACAGGACGGTATACTAGACTGCTTCAAGTTGGGTTGACTGATCTTATACCCTTTAAAGAGAGTGGCATATAAAAATATAGTATAAACACTCTGTGGTGAAAGCCAGGTTATTTCTCACCATTTTAATCTATTTTCCTTGTCCATGCGTCGAAGACATTTATTTTCAATTGCTTTCTTTTCAGTTTCTTCGATAACTCGTATAAACGTTTTACCTTTCTGAGCATATATAACTAGTAATTTTTTATTAAAACGCCATACTGGGATTTTCCCTTTTTTCTGTGAAATTCACCATATTTTCCATCTCTGTAAAGTTTTCGTCACCTAATAATGACATATCATCAAACTTAGACAATTGCCACAGGCCTTTTATACATTAAAAATCTTTCTTGAGTGGGTTATTAACTATTTAATTCGGTCTTCGAAATTCGTAACCATACACTTTCTCAAATTAAAACGGTTACAAGCTAGGATACATGCAAATTTTATATGTTAACTGCTTGCGTAACTTTCACTTTACTAACAATGCCAATAATTATAGACCTTGTACATATAACGTCACAAAGTGGAAAGTACGCCCTCCTTTGGGGGCAAAACGAACGAACACAGACAAATAAATGCAGACAGCTGATTTGTCAACCTGTCGAATACGCGCCTAATCTGCTGCTCTTGTAGTTCGATTTCTTATGCTGGCGGCCACGTGTTTCATTGTTTTGCCCCCAAGGATGACGTCAGTGTGTCGTCAATACACAAGGTCTATAGCCATTGTCATGTGGCAGTACCCTCTTAGCCCCTTAATAAAGCGGCAATCGGCCCCATGTTTAAGTCGTTAGAGCATCACTTAGTCAGTCAGTCAGTCAGTCAGTCAGTCAGTCAGTCAGTCAGTCAGTCAGTCAGTCAGTCAGTCAGTCAGTCAGTCAGTCAGTCAGTCAGACACACCATATAGTGTCAGTCAACTAGATAAAAAGTTCAAAGTTTAAATTTATTTTCAAATATGGTTCAAGTTCAAATTTGGTTTCCCTTTAGTCGCCTCTTACGACAGGCGGGAAATACCGTGGGCATATCCTACAACCCCCAGCCTACGATGGGGGGGGGGGGGTCAGAGCATCAGACTTGTAGTCGGGAGATCGGGAGTTCTATTCCTGGCCGGGTCATACCGAAGACTTTAAAAATGGTACCTTCTGCCATTGTGCTTGGTGCTCAGCATAAGCGTTGGGGTGGGAAAAACAAGTCAGTGAGCCACAACTGGTAAAACGGCAGTGACCGGCTCGATTTAAACTAATTGATAGAAACTGGGCCGTAAAACTCCGTCTAAAAGCGGGAATTAAATTTTGTTTCTACATTTTTTATAACTCTAATTCTGCATCACATTTGTATATTGACTTATAAGTAAATGGTTTCACTAACCTGTACTGAAAAGTATGTTACTTTTCAAGTCCTTTAAGGTATGGAACCCACCAATACGTGTTTAGCAACTTTGGAGTATCTTCAACCAATCGCTTGCGCGCTTCTGACTACACCTTCAGACCTTTGTCTTCTCATACATGGAACCTCAATTGGTCTGCATCTCAAAAACAATTAATTCTTGCAACTCAGTTCTTGATCCAATGCCATCACTTCCTTGTATGAAACAGGAAAGTTTTTTTTATGTAATGACGGACTTCTGAATGGTCGTAGCATGCATCTGTCTCCTGATACGAATGCGCATGCTCGATCTTTGTACGTAGAATCGACAACTTTCTTGAACAGAAAACGATGGACACATAAAACAAATAAATAAAATCATCTGAGACGGTTATAAGCTCAGCGATAAGACTGAAAGCGTGCCGGTCTCTTGGGGTAAATATAAATACCTTTAATTGAACAGTCGAATCTGATTGTTTTCGAATACTTTGTATAATAAATACATAGAAGGTATTCATCAATTAGTTGATAACACAATTTGCCATTCACTCTTAAAAATCGCTGTAAATTAACAGAACAAAACATAGAGAGATAAACAGAAAAATATTTGTCAGAAATTTTCTATTTTTGTTCTTCAGCAGGCCTTAAACACATGTAAAGAATGACAAAACATCCAATTTACTTTCTCCAAATTATTGTTTTCTGAAAATTCACCCGCCAGTGTTGTTCGAAGTGGAAGTGCTGTTCAATTATTTTTCAATTTCTCCTTGGCGTGTAAAGACATATTTGTACAATACTTCTGTTAGACTGTGAAACAGTATGCCTACCCCGGCGTACGAACGTGTGTGTCGGTGAAAATTGTATAACGTGGCGAGGCGTGTACATACTGCATGTAGGCTACGTATAATTTTCAAACGAACATGCAATGCACAATTTTAATTTGTTCAGTGAAATCGATCGGTTACTCGGTTCGTTAGATGCAGTTTTACGGCTAAGTTGCTATCCAATTGGTTTAGTCGGGCTTGTTTTCCCTATCATTGCTTATCCTGAGCCCCAAGCACAAGTGCTGTATTCGGAGCGTAATATTACTAGGCCTATCGTGGCACTGATCGAGCAGCAGTGGCGTAGCTACTGGGGGGGGGGGGCTGGGGGCAAGTTGCCCCCCCTGGAAAAATTTTTTGGGAAATTTGATGAAAATGGGGAAATTTGATGAATCTTCTTGTTATTACAAAAATTTCTCAAATTTTTTGTTAGAATAAGAAATTGTGAGACATTTCTCATACATAATTCGTATTTTCATGCAACAAATTAACTCAGATTTCGTCAGTGTCTCATGACACGGCCCAATTCGCGTTCCACAGAAATGTCCTCTCCGCGTAGCAGATTGAATGTTCTCTTGTGCTTGTATACCCATGGGGGTTATGATCAGTGCATTTCAGTGCATAGGAAGCTGTTATACAGGTGATACTTTAGGAAGTCAGTAAAAGGATGTGAAAATTGACAAGTCACTGCCGTAGACCCCGAGGTTGTTATGTTCTTCCACAAGCTAGCAGTAGCTGTACGATTTTACTCTGTGTACGTAAGGATGGATGGGGCTGAAACATCCCATTACCAACGATAAACTTAAAGTTAATCTAGAAATTAGAATTAGCGGGATCCGTTGGCACACTTAGATTTTGTTACTTAGCCTAATCCTTGGAGGCTTACAAGCTAGTTCGGGAAAACAGCTTTCTGCTCACTTTGAGTGTAACAATAAATGGACAATGAGTACCTTGTAACCTACTACACTTAACAGACTGCTTTTCTAACAGGATATCCTGTGTGATCGAGACACTATTAGGCCTCCTTAGTGGCGTGCGAAGGGGAGACCATTGGGCCATTCCCCCCTCACAGATGCCATTTTTTCTTTTTTCTTAAAAATATGTAGTCTAACTTTATTAACACAGATTTTACTTCAAAAGATAGCATACGTGGCACCAGATTGCTTATAAGGACACCCAATTTTCAGAAATTTTCAAAGGGGAAGGATTGTCCCTGCAAGGTCTTCAGTGATGCCAACTTTTTTTTAATTCCTACAAATAGACCTAGGCAAATTCTGTCAAATTCCAATTTTTACTTTAAAAGGTAGACTCTGCTTCCCACTGGTGGCATCGATAAAAAAGACTACATGTTTAGATTCTCTTTACAAGCATAAATACGCTATTTTGACCATCTGATTTTTCGAAATTTTCTTTACCCTCCGCGCCAACCAATGGTGGCGCTTCGCTCGGTCTTTGGGGCAAAATTACATTTTGGGGGTAAAATTAGCTCCTAACTCTGTGATCACTTTGCAGTTTGCGAACATATATTGAAGTGATCATTTTATTTCAAACGACAAAAGACTGAGAAAGCAACTGGCTAGATTCTTCGTATTAGCCTGGAAAATGCTATTTCCGGCCATCTAAGGAGTCTGATTTTTCCAAATTTTCTCTACGCTCCGTGCCAACCAATGGTGGCGCTCCGCTTTGATAATCTTTATGACAAAATAACATTTTGTGGCCAAGAAAAACCACAAATACCGATCAATGTTCTCTTATTTTGACTCCTAAAAGTGTGCAAATTTAATGACAAGTTTTTTCTCCGTAAGGTAGCATAAATGGCATAAGGAAATGCATGTCAAGACACAAAAGTTTCAGTTTTATCCCCATGAACCATCACGATTCAACTTTTAACACTGTTCTTGTCAAAGTCGAAAATCTTGCACCATTTTGCATCTAGGCTCCTTGAAAACGTCAAAAAATTTCCTGACACCCCTCCACTTAGACCATACTGCATGCCCCTCCCCCTTCAGAGAAATCCTGCGTACGCCACTGCGTTAGTACATACAAATAAACCAGATATTGTTTACCAAAATAATATACTTTGTTATTTCCGATTGCTCTCTTATACTTTAAGATGAAAATACAGGTAATATTACAAAATGACATGGTAATATTGTTATACTCGTAAGTTTGCATGTTGTATATGAAATACATACACATTGACCGGGAAAATTTTGGGGAAATTTCATACCTTTGCCCCCCCCCCCTGGAAAAAATCCTAGCTACGCCACTGTCGAGCAGGGATCCGGAGGCTGCCATTGCAGCTCCCTGGATCGAGTGCTAGCCTATACACTGTGCATTTAGTACTGTGTGTAGGCCTAATGTGAATTGACCCCCCCCCCCCCCCCGCTGCTCCTATGTCACTTCTTGACATTGACATGGAATGTAGAGTTTCCTTTTGTTTTTCTAGCCAGGTTATTGTTCCTAACATTCTGCTGCACCTTCAGTATCATGCGCGGCCAAATTCAGGTGGTCGGGGTGAATTCCACCAGCTGAAATGGGCAGGAGCCCGGGTACCGGGACACAGACAATTTACCCCATCAAACTGACTCACTGAAAAATCATGTCTCGTAATGCCACTAATGGGAAGGTACTAGATGATGTAACGAGTTAGGGGTATGTCAGGAATTCAATTGCTGGTTGTTTGTAGATAGTCCTTCAAATTGAAGAAAAAATATCGAAGTTAGTAACAGAATGTTGGCAATGTTTCGGCTAATTTGCTATCCTGAATGAGGCCCCTTTGGAAACTGTTTCCTTTTTGCTTTATAGGAGGGATGAGATGCAAAATGGTGCTATTTGAAAACATGTGGAAGCATATTGAAACACCCATAACGGCCGTCAGTTAGCTCCTATTGCTTAGACAAACTCGGTCAGACTACTGACTTCCGACGGAGGGATTTCCCCCTACTTGCTGATTTTCCCCGACTAGGCCTACATCCAGAAGTGCATGGGGGCATGCGACCCATATGCACCGGCCAACGACTGGGCCTACTGCTCCGCAGCGACTCAATGATGCTGACCTCTTCATGGGGAAGGTGAAGTTTATGTAGTTGACCTACCTCTTGTGCAATCACATGGGTCTGCTCTAAATAGTCCCCCATATCATATTGGTCTCCTGGTCTCATTGCTAGCAAATCATCGGGATAAGGATAAGGGTTGTTGGTTAGGTTATGGGATAGCTAGGGTCACAGGGCCTTTGTTAACATACATACTGGGGGCATCCCCCCAGTCCCATACTCGGCTCCCTCCCCACTTAGCTCATTTGTCCCCCCCCCCCCCGAGTATGGTCCCTTTTTCTTGAAATTTTTGTTTTCACCTCAGGGATGGCGCCAGCGGGGGGGGGGGGCGGGCGGCCATGCCCCCCCCCCCCCGTCGGGGAACACTGGCCCCCGTCGGGGAAGGTCGGCGATTTCGTCGGGGAGGTCTAAAAGTAAAAAAAAAAATTAATAAAAAAAACCTACAAGGACTCAAGTTACTCTGTGGGTGATTTTGAACATATTTTTTGTTTTGTAATGCATGTTAAAATTGATTTTCAATCACAACTCATTCTATACACCTTGTCCTATCTCATCCATTTACCTTGTCCTATCTCATCCCCCGTCGGGGAAGGACGGCATTTTTTCGGGGAGGCCTAAAAACTGTGAAAAACGTAAAGGACTGAAGTTACTAGATTGATGATTATGAACTGTTTTTTCTTTATCACCTTTTCTTCTTTTGTAACGTTATTTTAATGCATATCTGAATCTGTTTTAATTACTTCCTAGCTCTACTATCCCTCATCCCATCTTAAATCCGTGCCCGAAAGGTCATGCCCCTGTCGGGGAAGACTGTCCTCCCCTGTTGTTGAGAAAATAAAATTTTTATCGGGGAGCTTTCATCTACAGGCCGATAAAAGAGGTGGGCCTGATAACTTCAGTCACCCGGACGATCTTCTTGATTTTGTTTACTTGAACACCATATTCTTCTAGGAAACTCACAATTCCGAATTTTCCGTACAAACGGGCGAGTAGTTGTTAATGTACATGCAGTACCCAATGGTCTGCCATCTGGCCTGCCCCGACAGCCGAATTCAAGCAACGGTGATGAAAATCGGCCAGGCCGTTTTGAGCTACACATAATGACAAACAGTAGCGTAAGAATGTCTCCCCATAAGTCTGACTGAAAAATTCATTTGAAGCCACCTTCTAACGTGTCATATTTTCAAATACGTTGGAGGTAAAATTATTTATAGTCTGGAGTTCGGGCAGTCACGTAGAAAATTTCATCTGTCTAGTGGATTTTGCACAACGAACATGCCTAGTAGAGTCAAACATATTAGTATGTTTTCAATTCCGTTGCATAGTTTTCCACCAAAAAGGGACAAGACCATTACATCTAATTGTATCTAGCAGTACCTTTTGTCTGATAATTTTCTGAACACTTTTAGCAAGTTGGGCTTTTTTCTATTGAAGTTAAACGTTCATTTCAAAGGAAAGCTCAAAATATCGATGGCTTCATTTCTAGATAATTAATTAATGGTGTCGCTCTGCTTAGTATTTTGGCCGAACAGATTACTTAACAGAGCATTCCATGTTTGCATATTATTCTTCGTTTCGGGGCAGTATTACCGTATAAGTGCAAATTTTATTGCGAAAGAAAGCTCAAATTAATGACTACTTTGTTTCTAGTTACCAGCCCGGGAAATGCCTTTTCCTGCTGTCTGGGGGTTCTCAATTTTTCAAAAATATCTGTGTGCCCTTTCGGGCAGCATTGCATTTTTCGGGAAAATTCTGCCCCTCCCAAAGTAAAACGCTCAACTTGTACGCCTATTTCAATATATAAAATATAAAACTTCAAATATATGGAAAGCCAAACTTTTTCCGCAGGAAATTTTCCAATATGGTCCGTCCGAGGGTCTTAATCTGCCTGATGATATTCAGTAACCCAAACAGAACTACACATCACACCTGCGTGATTTTTCTTATATGAAGGTCAGATCCTTCCATTTAAAACCCCCAAATCTGTCATAAAGTTACGATTTCTCCCCAATATAAGCTTCAGATTGTTAAAAGTGGCAAAATTTTCCAATTTCGATGGATACTCGGTACAACAAATAACCAAAGCCAACGCTTTAATTTAAATTACCCCGACATTCTACCTAATTTTGCTCTTGAAAAGCATATCACTTAATAAAGAACCCAAATTTTTCATTTTAACCTTGCCGAAAAAATACTTATATTACATCCCAAAATTTCTGCAATAAAGTAAGCTCTTAATTTTCAAATCTTCGTTAAGAGAAAAAACTTTTCGGGCAAACTTTTAGCTTCGTCTTGAAACCTTAGTACGTTAACCTTAGAACGGTTACATGCATAAACCCAACAGAATTTTAGCTGTCGCACACAAAACGTTTTTGATTTGCCCATATGAAGGATAGATTCTTCAATAAGCACCCCAAATTTTAAATGGTCCTTACAAAAGTCAGAATGGTTTAAAAAAAATTAATTTTTTTCTTCAAAATAAACTCCAGATCTTTTAGTATTTGTTAAATAGAAAGTAAAAAATTTCGGCGCGCTACGCGCGCTTCAAATTCTGCCAAATCACGTCCTACCGGGACTAACTCATCGCCTTTGTCGGGGCCTTGAAGTGCTGGCCCCCCTGTCAGGCAAATCCTGGCGCCACCCTTGTTTCACCTGTGAAAACAAATTCATGCAGACACGGGAAAGTACAGACTACTTCACTCATAGCCTAGGGTACCAAGGCCTAGTTTCCTGAAACTAGGCCTAGGATCTCGCCGTACATGGTCCTTTTCACGGATGTTACTGTGAGAGTAACATCAGTTTCTGCGGTGACTGATGTCAAATAATTATGCTTGTGCGCGTATAACAAACCTATCAATAACGTGGACCTGTGTCATGAACGTAGCCGGCCATAATAATATTGTATTGGGTGTACGTACTATAGGCCTAGGTACTATGTCGTCACAATGAATGTTTTTTCTTTTTTGTTTGTTTGTTTTTGTTTTGTTTTTTTGTACTGGTCGGCCTCGCGTGTCTGCTGACTGCATACGCGGGCGTTCGATGTATATAGCGTGTGCAGTGTGTCTTTTTCCCAATTATGTCAATTACGAGATTCCTGACCTAATATAGGAATTAAGCACAAGGCGACCCAAACACTCGCGTTAACGTTAGCAGATTTCCATTACTAAATATTATTTCCATTTTCTTTTCCTTTTTTGAGGGATGACATTTTTGCGGCAGGGTGGGGGGGCCTAAAGTGTGTTAAATACAATTATTGAAATGAAAAATAAGGATGTTTTGATAAATTTACTTATAATAAGCTATGGCAAGTGCCATTTTTGGCATTTTTGGCAATCTGGATTTTTCGAAAATAAAACCTTCATAAAATACGTGGTGACTTATGGTGGCTCTGTTTAGATGGTTCCTTTTTTAAATGGCCCCTCCACTAAAATTTCTTTTAAAAGGCCCTGTAGGGTCAAGTCTATGAGTTCGGGTAAGGGGGCACAATCGCGTGAAAACCTGTCGGAACAATGAGATGGGCACCAAAAGATTACTTGCTTTTATCTAGCACACATTTCAATGCATATTTCACATTTCAAGATGCTTGGAATAATTAAGTACCCCTCAACCATTTCAAAACTTATTTGTCCAAACCCAACCAAACTAGCAATTTCCGAGTCTTCAACAAAGAACGATCCACAATTCAAGGGTCAGGGGCTTCGATATGTACTTGCCTGCAAGAACAGCCTGTCTAGTTTGAAAAAGTGTCTGGTCACAAATTTTTAAAAACCGAATTGAACCGTTAATTACTTACTCATAAAACAGTTATTTGTATGTAGCTAGGGTATGGGGATCGTCCAGGTTTGACCATTTGTCATTGACATGTGAAGAAAACTTAACAGGTTTGGAAAAATTTGTTGGATTACACGAACCGACTCAATGAGCCGCTTTAAAGAAAGGTCCGTGTAAGAACTCCATCAAGAGTGAAACTTTGCTCTTTTGGAGTGGATTTCACTCTTCTTGGAGTGATTTTTCGCTCTTTTGGAGTGAACTTTATAAATTCCACTCTTTTATTTTTAGAGTGTGTCCACGGTGTTTTCCGCCAATCGGGAGAGACGACCACAAGAGAGGACTTGAAATGGATTTGAGCCGTATTAGAAACAGGACTTCAACTTGAACAGTCATTGAATCCGTACATCAAGACTTTATTTGTTTATCTAGATAATGTTGTAAAACACATCGCCTAACTCCGCACTGGATACATAGACACATTAGCGGCTCGCCATAGGGGCACGGGGGGGGGGGGGTACTTGCCCCCCAAACATTTCCAAAGCATGGTCTTCAATTTTCCAAAAATAACGTTATTCGATATGACATGAATAAAAAGGAGCCTTTTTCTTAATTTGGGCAAAGTATCCCAGCCTTCTCTCTCATACAAATGTCATATATTATTTATAAAGTAAAAACTAATGTGTAATTGTCAAGGATATAGTTCGTAATTGTATCAAAGTTTTAGCCCAGTACCGGCGTTGATAGCGCTACCAGCACCAATAGCAGTACTGAATCAGTACTGTTATTGGTGCTGGTAACGCTACCAATGCTTCTGTGTGGCCGGTTCAGGTTTACAGGCTCATTCGACCACTGGTCATATGAGTTAATATGATTCGAAAAGTTACGATTTCAATTTATTTCCAACGGTGTGCAGCTCCTTGAAACAAAAAAGTCCAGAACAAATTTATGTTTGATATTTTGAAGAGGAACATATTCTAGGCATAGCTTACTGGGGAAATTTTTACTCATTTCCCATGTTTGGTTCTCGAGATATTAGAATTGAAGTTGACATATTTTCTACAAAGAGTGAACTTGCAACAAGTAGACGTGATGTCATGTATTCACATTGATGGAAATGTTTAGTTGTTTTTCTCTAAAATTTAACACCATATTTATACAATTTAACTGTGATATGTTGTAACCATAAGTGCATCCCGAGCAATGGAAGTTTAAAAACTTAATTTGCCTTAAGGGCAAGATAGCATCCCTAATCAATTCAAGATCAAACAGCAGGATCAAAAATAAATAAAAAACAAAACAAAACATTGACCATCAATATGAATACATGACATAGCACCTGCTTGGTTCAAGTTTACCTTTTGTAGAAAATGTGTCAACTTCAGTTGCTAATATCTCGAGAACCGAACATGAGAAATGAATGAAAACTTCACCAGAGTGCTTAGAATATGTTCGTCTTTAACATATTAAACAAAAATTTGGTTCTGGTCTATTCTTTTTAATGGAGATTTTACTTTGCGACAAAGAAAATGATAAAATGTCACATCGTCCTGTAAAGGAGCCAGTACATTTTATCTGGTAATTTTCTGATCATTTTGCAATTTGATTTTCTTTTTATTAAAATGAAGATTTTATTGCAAAGGAAAGCTCAAAATAACGACTGCTTAAATTCTACTTACAAGCCTGGCAAATGCAATTTCCGGCTATCTGAGAGGTCGCGATTTTTCAAAATTTTCTGTACGCTCCGCGCCAACTGATGGTGGCGCTCCGCTTAGATAGTCTTTCGGGCAGTCAGTCACCACTTCTCATGCTCCTCACCTCCACCCCCAGCCAAAAAATATTCATCCCCTGATACTATTCGAGAAGTCTTGGTCTCAAGTTGAGTTTGCCCCCAAACAAAATTCCCTATATCCGCCCTTGCATAGACACTATTGTCATAACTGCAATACTTTTGTAATGACTCGTTTCTACGACTCTATAAAACTTTTTATCTCGAAAATGCAAATTTTTATTTCTAGAAGTCGTTTCTTCTTAAACTCACAAGTTTAGAATCGTTTGTTGGTTAAGGGGAGCCTTTGGAAGACTTCAAGAGTCTTGGAAATTGAAAATAATTTAAAGTGTCACACTCGACCTGTTCAAAGAATGGTTTAAGGTCAAACCAAGTTGATATATATTATGACAGGTAATAATTGTAAGCATTCTGGTGAAATTTTGAAGTCCGATATTTGGTTCTCAAGATATGATCAGCTAATGCTGACACATTTTCCACAAAAAGTGAACTTGACGCAAGCACATATGACATCATATCCTCATACAGTCATATTAATAAATAGTCTTTTTTTTTTTAAACCTTATAACCAACTCTCTCCTCACGTATCCCATGTTATCAGGCTGCAACTGCATAAGTGGCATGAGAACCTAACAAACTTTGCACTCTACAAGGGGAGGTCCTATCACTTTTAACTTCAAGGTAAAAAAATAACAGAGTGAAAAATCCGCAAAGAAATAAAGCATTCGTGGTGGGGAAGTGATACAACCTCTGCTGCCCTTAAGTTCACTTTGGAACACAAATCTAGTAAATGCGTTTGCTGATATCTCGAGATATACATGTTCGATTTGAATGTAAGTTTCACCAAATTGTGTAAATTCATTTCCTCTTTCACATATTAAATCAATTGTTTTTGTTAAAGCTTCCCATGTAAAAGACCTTACACATTGACGCCACGCGACGTCAATTTCAAAGCAAAACAACGAAGCACATTACACACACAGAAAATTTCGCGCGTATTTCAATAGTGAAGTTGTCGGTATTCGTCGGTGGAAGTAGCAATGATACACACTCGGCTTAATAGAGGGCGCACTTTCATATGCGTCCGATAAAACATTGATTATTTTTCTCGAATAGCATTTTCTTATTATTTAAAAAGTTCTTTTCATTGTCATAATGAAAACAATTGAACAAGTAGTCTTCTATATGAACTCTAGTAACTCTAATCGTATTCTACGAAACACTGTTGATATTTTGCGTGAAGCTGGGAATTTTTATTCAAATCTTTATAAGAAGGATAACACTGTCTCCCCCTTTAACTTAAACCAGGGTTGGAATTTTCAGCGTTCTTCTCTTTCTAATTATCAAAAGGCCAATTGTGAAGGCTTCTTAACATTGCTCGAGTGCAGTCAGGTGCTCCGTTCTTTAGCAAGAAACAAATCCCCGGGGTCTGATGAACTCCCTGCCGAGTTTTATCTTACTTTGTGGAACGATATTGGACAACTGGTGGTTGATTCATTTAACTGTGCATTCGACAAAGGTTATTTATCAGACGAACAGGGTAGGGCTATAATTTCCTTGATTCCTAAACCGGGAAAGGACACAAGATATCTTAAGAATTGGCGCCCTATTGCATTGTTAAACACTGATTATAAAATTGCAGCTAAATGTGTAGCTTCCAGTGTGAAAAAGTTTTCATTCAATCATAGGTAATGAGCAAACAGGTTTTTTAAAAAAAAGATTCATAGGTAAAAATATAAGATTAATACAAGACCTTTTTACATATTGTGACGACAAATCTGCACCAGGGGGGTTATTATTTTTAGACTTCGAAAAAGCTTTTGATCGTTTGGACTAGGGCTATATTCAACATACTCTATCAGTTTTTAATTTTTGACAGCAGTTTAAGAAATGGATTAATGTATTTTATAGCAATGTTACTTCATGTGTTTGAAATAATGGTTATCTGTCTGATTAATTTAGAATATCACGTGGTGTTCGACACCGGGTTGCCCATTGAGCCCTTACCTTTTTATTATTTGTACCGAAATATTCTTCTCTTGGTTTAATTCCAATCAGTTAATCCAAGGCATCATAATTTCCGGAGTATCACTTACGATATCTCAGTATGCTGATGATACTGTTATTATTACTGGCAGGTCTGAAATGTCACTTTTTGAGGTGAACAAGGTTTTACAAAGGTTTTGTGATAATTCTGGTTTGAAGATTAATTTTGATAAACCACATTTATTCCTACTTGGGCCGTTGTCCAAGTGTCATCCTCATTATCTGCACCGCTTTAACTTCGAATTAAATACCACCGATATAAAGTATCTGGGAATTTCTTTTTCACATCACAGAGATGATTACTTTCGTTTAAATTATTTACCTAAGCTTTCTCGATAAAGAAATACTCTTCGACTTTGGTCAGTAAGAGATATAACTCCTATTGGGAAGGTTCTTTGAATAAAAAGCTTTGCTCTCTCTCTCTCAGCTGGTTTTCCTATTTATGGTACTTCCTAATCCACCTGATAATTATTTGAAGTTAATTTTCAATTTCATTTGGAATCATAAGCCTGATAAGGTGAAGAGAACAGTGCTCTGTAATACAAAAGAAAATGGAGATTTAAATATGATAGATGTTCGCATTTTTGCTAATAGTTTAAAAACAAAATGGGTTAAAATGTACGTTGATGATAGTAATAGACCTTGGAAATTGTTTTTTCACGTATGCCTTACGTAATTATGGGGGTGATTTCCTTTCACTTGCAATTTTAAGAGAGGTGATATATTTTTTATCAGACAACTTCATCCGTGATGCTTGTGACGCTTGGGCAAGTTTTAGCTTCTACTCATCAAAATGATTTTGCAAGCCAAGTGGTATTAAACAATAATTTCATCAAAATTAACAATCGGGTTGTTTATTTCGATGTATTAAAACAGAATAAGGTTTACAAAGTAGGGGACTTTTTTTAGAAGAAAGGGTGGTGTCCTATTGTATCAAAACTTTGTTGATAAGCATGCCGACATTAGAAACTTCCCATTTACCCATTACTACGGTATAATTTCAGCAATCCCGTCTCATTGGAAAACAAACTTAGGTCATGAAAGTGGTGTCAATTTGAATTATTGTCAACTAGTAAAACTTTCTTTTAAGCAACGTCCCACCAACCTTGTACATAGATCTGTTCTTTCGAATAATATCTCTTCTCCAAGAGCCATAAGTAAATGGGAAGCATTGTTCCCGGATTATGATTTTGACTGGAAGCTTATATTTATGTTACCTCATACTGCTGTTAGGAAGGCAAATATCCAGTACTTACAGTTTAGATACCTCCACAGGATTGTCGGAACTAAATATTTTTTATGTAGGGTGAAAATTAAAGAGTCCCCATTATGTACTTTTTGCAATGCAGACAATGAAACAATTGAACATCTTTTCTGGAATTGTCCCATCACAAAAGCGTTCTGGGGAGAAATTTGTTCAAGTTGCTGGAGGGATGAATTAGAATTAGATGAGTTAACTGTTCATTTTGGGTATTTAGAAAATAACAAAAGCATAACTAATTTTTTCTTTTCTATGCAAAGTATTTTTTATATTCCTGTAAGAAAAAATGTTCAAGACCAAATGCCATTACATTCTACCCTAAGTTTAAATTTAGCACCGAGGTTGAATTGTATAATATTATTTTAATGAAACAAAATCAGTTTGACGTTGCGAACAAGTACCGGTCGGCCGTGACCTTCCTTTAAATGTTGTTTGTGTTTCGCATCATATTAATACTTAATATTTTAGCATACATAGAACATGATGTTGCACGGTTTTATCGATGGGTCAAAAATTTTGTTAATTTTTCCTTTTGAAAAGTATCTACATAATCTCAAAGATATTCTGCAGTAAGATTCGATGTAAAAAATGTAACCAAAATATTAAGGTAAACATGTTTCAGTTTCAGTTTTTCAGTTTCACAAAACTTTATTTCAGACTCGTTCACATTTATAGACAGATAAATGTAAAGAAATACAAAATAAAAGAATAGGAAGAGCCTGAGGAGTGATTACAAGAAGCTTGGAAAGCTTATAGGGGTAATCACCCCGACACAACACATACAAAGATAAAAGAAAATACAACAAGCAGGAGAAAAGAAAAATGTAACTTAAAAGTTATTGCTATATATGAAGGAGATGATCTTTAAGCGTCCTTTTGAAAGTGTTAAAATGAATACGATTTCTTATATTGTTGGGGAGAGAGTTCCATAATTTAACACCTACGTATTTAATGCTGAGCTGAGAGGATTTAAGTCTAAACAATGGGACAGAAATATTACTTGCAGAGCGTGTATGGTAGGCATGAGCCACGCCGCAGAAGTGAAAATACTTATTAAATATTACTGGGCAAGTACCATGAATCCAACTGTACATGAACATACCATTGCAATAACGATTGTTACGGCTTGGTCGCAATTCAAACCAATAACAGCGAAAGATCACAGAAGAGCGAGATTAAAATCAACAACTTAATTATTATTCACCTCTTACTTCCTTAAATTTACAACAATTAATCTTAAATCTACTTACAATCTTTTACAGCTTAAGGTATCACTCTTTGTCCAAGGGGTAGTGTTGTCAGCGTCGATTGTACAGCAGCACAGCGTAGGCCTAGGACTCTATTCCGCGAAGGCAGGATGAAGACTATTGATTGGTAAATGGCGACACAATTACAGCGTTAAGCGGCGAAGCAGGCGTCTGGTCTCTGTATTATCTGTGTATCTTCTGTTCTCTTCTCTCTTGTCACACTGCTTGCATGACCTTTTATATATCTGGTAGTTCTTCCAGAAAAGTCTGGAACTCACTCTAATGGAAACGTCTCGTTTGATCTCGTACAAAACAAACAGCGAACGTTCTGGGCTCGGTAACCCATAACCACAAGTTGGCTATTATTAGGCCATTACATCATACAGTAGTTTCCAGTAACTGTGCAAATGTTCTCTGGGGTTACCCGTTGAATATGCTCGAGACTCAGACAACACCGATGCTAGCACTTTCTAGAACTCTCCACTTGCTCGTCCGTGGATTCAATCTGGTTGATGTCGTCTCGTAACACGATTAAGATTATAAATAGAAAGCATTTTAAGATTAGCAAAGAAAGGGGTGGTATGATGCAGGCGGTGCTTACTGGAAATAATGCGCACACATCTTTTCTGAAGTATAAAGAGTGGCTGGATCCGAGTTGGTAAAGCACCGCCCCAAACAACGTTGCAATAAGATAAGTAAGGGAGGATCAGTGTATTATACAGCGTGAGGAGAATATGTCTAGGCAGAAGATGACGCAAACGGCTTAGAATACCAATCCCCTTAGATACTTTATTACTTGTATAAAGAATATGATCATTCCATGTAAGATGTTGGTCAATAACAACTCCAAGGAACTTGGATTTACTTGAAACCATGATTTTTACGCCACAGAGTTCAATATGTCTGATACCAGTATGAAGAGGCTTAGAGGGGGATCGAAAAATTACAGAGGTGGTCTTCTTGACATTAAACGATAGTCTGTTTACACAAAACAAATCGCGAACTTTTTCAAATTCTTTTTGATCAGTTTCTAACAATTTAAATTGGTCAGGACTTGAAAAGAAGAGATAAGTATCATCAGCATTAGAAAAAATGTGTAGCTTATTACTAGCTTTATACAGGTCATTGACATAGATAAAGTTGTTCATATCACTGTATTATTTATGATATCAACGTGAATAAAGAAATGCAAAAAACAAAAAAACAAAAAACAAAAATAAAAATCTGCAGTTGGACTGACTGCGCTTCCCCCTTAAAAAAAGAATAGATACAGTACTCAAATATAGGTGTCTTTGTTTAACAAAACCTAAAAAGCACGTCTTGCAGGCATACCACCCAACCCGTTGAATTATTAACATAATGAAATTTTCCTTCTTACCTTTTGAAACATTTTTTATTTTCTATCTGATCACGTCTTTTCGCCGCTTGGATGAAATTAAACACGCTACGTACACACTTGGTATGCTTCAGTTTTCACATTTAACATATTGATTGACAGTACCAGATTTACTACAGTATACACAAAAAAACTATGTAAAATTTGAGGTTAGTTAGCAGTCAATTAGCATGTGCAATTGGCAATAATTGCTTTTCAGGCGTGCATGTCAACACAGTGTAGGGACAAATCAAGTACAAAAGTTGGATACCAGTAACGCCTTACACCGTCTGTGATCTCATTAGGTGGCTTCGATCAATTCTCAAGAAACAAAGTTACCGTAGGAGTTTTCACAATATATGTTTAATGGTTTGGCATGACCGATTGGTTTTATCCAATAAGAACATGTAGAACTTTGAGACCCGCATGTATCCTGGGCCTCAGTGTAATCTGTGGGACACTTTTTTATGAATAAGACACCAGGGGCATCGGTACTGAAGGGCATGAAGCAATTGCCCTCTATATGAAAACGTTGGGGAAAACATATCGTGCTGCCCTGTGCCCCCCCCCCCCAATTTAGCCAGATTGCAAAAGAGCAGGCAGAATAAACAAAATATAACATTGGGTTATACAGATGACTTTACGGCTTCGAGAAAACGTAAATTTGAGCCTATTTATGTACCATCTACTTATGTTTCGTGTATATGATTTTCAATGCGACCGTGTGTGTGGGTGTGTTTGTTAGTGTGTGCTTACGTTTGCGCTTGCGTTAGTGTGGGTGGATTGGTTATAGACGAGTCCAGTCCGGAACACGATCCAAGGTTCCGGCTGTTGGAATTCACAAACCAACCTCGACGCCCCTTTTAGACACAAGTCTTTTGCGTGGAGACATGCCTACAAATAAGAGCAAAAATGTGTAAAGCAAAATGATTTTAATTCCGAAACACCGTTTTTGGAGTTTACAATGTCCGATCCGAGTAAACGTCCGAAAAACCGAGTAAACGTAGTACTCGTTAAAGTAACGTCATAATTGGGAAGTCACTTCCACTGCCGGACAAAAATCATCTTAAAAGTGTTTTAGTGCAACGGTCATACATGGATCGTCTGCTTCACTGCGAGATATGCTAATTTTGCCCACCTTAGGGGCGGGACTTGTGAAGTTGGTGAATGAACTGTATAGTGATTACTTTGGGATTGCAAAAGACAGCCGAATGTAATATATTTCGTTTACTCCATTCTCTGTCTTGATTTGAAGGTATTTTTAATGATTACCAGTAATCATTTTCCAACTTACACGGTGTTGCCTTGTCAATGTACTTGAATGTAATTATAAGATAAAGTAAGACCTTTGTTAAATCGAATAAATTTTCAATCCCTGGTAAAATTTTTCACATCTGTTAAACACAAGTAAAGCAAAACTCAGAAGCACTGGTAAGAACATCTTACCAGTGAGGTATTAGAATTCATTTCAGCTGCTTATAGGAAATGACCCAATAACCTTAGAGAGGGAGGGGCTTAATTTGAAAATACTCGAAAAGTAACGACATTGCTTGTCATTAATATTAGCATCAACAAGTTAAAAAAATACTAAATGTTAAATGTGAATATTCACTGAGAATTTAGTTTTAATATCTTCTACCTAAAATTTTATTACATTATTTCTAAGTTCCTTAACAAACATAAAGTGGATAACATAATTGCACTTATAATATGACTAAGACTTTCAATTGGATCAGTGAATTCAAGCGAAGCCTACGGGTAGATTTTGTAATATTATTTGACGACAACGGAGTGATTATATTACTAAAAAGGCTAGAAATAAGTTGTCCAATTTTTAAAGCTCTTTTCTTTTAAGAAAGATTTTGTGTCAGCGATGCCACGTCACCTTGTGTTACCCTGGATCGGCTTACATACTATTGGTCAGGTACAGAAATACATAAAAGCCTGCTTAGTTTGTAACAGAACTATCAACTGTTTTACCGTGGGTGATTCGATTCAGAAGTTGCCAGCCAACCAAGTCAGCAAGATGCATCGCCAGCTTTTTTGGATTCTCTTCTCTACATGTTTTGTCTTGCAAACTCTATCTACATGCACTGATTCCGAAGAACTGCAATGTCCAGCATGTTGGGAAGCTTATGAGAATTATTGTTACAGGTAAGGCGCTGAAATTATATTTTAAAAAGGAGATTCCCTACAAAAAAACGGAGAGCCTATCCTCGAGATTTCGTAGCCTACCTAGCTATAGCCCCTCTGACGGTAGTTTGAAACTGGGCTGTAAAACCCTTCCTAACTAACTGACCTCGGCGGCCTCCCCCTCAGGCTGCGGCCCTTCAAAGGATGAGGGCAATAGTACAAAATCCCTTTCAGACCATAAAACAAGATTTCCATTAATATACATCTGCCTCACATTCGGCAACGGCAATTGGTCTAAATCTTTATATGAATATTTAGTAATTTTTGTAGACCGTCCAAAGGCCTTTGATACAGTTAACCATAATATTTTGCTTAGAAAATTGTTCCATTATGATATAACAGGTATCGCACAGGATTTTATTTAAAAATTATTTGTCTTGACGCAACTCAGTGTGTTGATAGAGATGGTCTAACCTCAGTAAATCTTGTAATTTCATGTGGTGTACCACAAGGATCGATATTAGGCCCTCTTCTTTTCCTGTTTTACATAAATGATCTTCCCTCCTGTACTCACAGATTAAAATTTTGTCTTTTTGCTGATGACACTAGCATTTTATTCAAAAGCAAAGTTCTTTTGTTATCTGAATCTACGATTAGTAATGATTTACGCATAATTTCGAGGTGGCTCCAGGCAAACAAACTCTCCCTTAACCCTTTACCGTTGTTTGGATCCTTTTGGACCCATATGGAGAGCGCGGCTGTCACCCGTCTTTACTGTTTCACGCGGAGCTCGAAACTGCGAGTAGCTACCCGAAAATTAATTCGGCCACTACAACGAGAGAGACAAGAGTTTAAGGTCACGGGGTCAATAGCGCACGGAAGCTGATGCGGGGCGTGCTACGTCCGCTTTTCCTCCACTCCCCGAGATGCGCAAATATGCCCCGATTGGAGCACAACGGTAAAGATATAATGTTGATAAAACCAGCTTTGTTGTGTTTCATCCTTCCAACTCCAAAAAACTAAGTTAAAGCTTTCTTTGAACGGTGTGGAAATACGTGAAAACTCGTGTGTGAAATTTATCGGTGTCTTACTTGATCAGCATTTAAATGGGAAAGCCCATGTTGATAATATTTTCTCTAAGGTAGTTAAAATTGTTGGTATTTTTCATAAAATTCAATTTAATTTCTGTTCCACAGAATATCTTGAAGTCTTTGTTATAGACACTGGTTTGTCCTCATTTATCTCATTGTAATATTCTTTGGGATAATACGCATTTTTCATACCTGAACAGATTATTTTTGTTGCAAAAGAAACTGATACGCCTCACATCCGGTTTTAGTTATCTTGATCATACTGCACCTTCATTTATTGATCTACAAATTTTGCCTGTCTTTGATATATATACTTTACAGCTAAGTACATTTGTCTTTAAATATTTTCGTGGTATTCTTCCTCCAATCGATCTTGGACAATTTCTCTAAAGAAAACACTTATGTCCGTGACCATTTTACTAGACAATCGTCATCACTTCACAGTGATTACTCTCGTATAGAAAAGAATAAAACGTTTGTCAGTACATCCAGAGCTTTACTGTGGAATAGAATTGACCCCAATAACCTCTTTGAAAAAGTTTGTCAGACCTATGAAGACCTTTTTACTAGATAATTAGACTAAGGCCAGTTATACTACTCTCTATTTGATATTCATGTGTATCCTGAAAATGTGCTTTCAATTCTTTCCTCCTATTTTCTCTCTCTCTTTTGTTCTTCTTTCTTCTTAATATCTTCCTACCTTTCCTTTTTGTAAATACGTAGTCTAATCTTACCATTTTTTTTTCTTCTCTGGTAGATCTGCCTGGTATAAGCTTTGCTTTTTCTGATCTTTCACGCTTTCCTTGTTATCATTGTTTCTATGCAATTTGCTTAAGTGTTATGGAAGTGACATGAAACGAAACGAAACGAATATGGTTGTTACGATTCTAAAAAGAAAGTACTGTATATTCATATATGAAGGTACCGAACGATAACTTGTGTCTAGTAGTGTAACGCTGAACAGTTAAGCGTTAGAGCATCAATAGGCTTTTACAATTCAGTACACTGAGAACAGTATCCTGTAGCCTTTAGCATGTGATAACTATCGGAGGGGTGGCGCCAGGATTTGCCCGACAGAGGGACCAAGCTCCCCGACAGGGGGGCCAGAATTTCAAGGCCCCGACATATCCACAAAGTCGATGTTATGTCCCGGTGGAACGTGACCTGGCAGAATTTGATTTTTGGCTTTCTTTTTAACATTTACCTAAAAAATCTGGAGTTTATTTGAAGAAAAAATTAAAATTTTTGAAAGAAATTTGGCTTTTGTTATAAAAAAAAAATTTACGTGTTTATTGAAGAATATATCCTTCATAAGAGAAGAATCAAAAACGCTATATGGGCGACAGGTGAAATTCTTTTGGGGTTAGGCATTAACCCTTTACCGTTGTGCTCCGATCGGGGCATATTTGCGTGGATCGGGAGTGGGCGGAAAAGCGGACGTAGCTCGTCCCGCATCGGCTTCCGTAGGCCATTGACCCCGTGACCTTAAACTATTGTCTCTCTCGCTGTTGTGGCCGAATTTTCGGGTAGCTACTCGCAGTTTCCAGCTCCGCGTGAAACAGTGAAGATGTGTGCCAGCCGATCTCTCCGCATGGGTCCAAAAGGACCCAAACAACGGTAAAGGGTTAAACCGAACTAGACCTACGTACTTAAGCTTCAAGGCGAGACCAAAAGTTTGCCCGATAAGTTTTTCCCTTCTTTTGAACGGAGATTTGAAAATTAAGAAAAATTAAGAATTATATTGGAGAAATTTTGGGCTTTAATGAAAGAAAATTCGATTTCTTGGTAAATTTATAATGAAAAATTTGTTTTTTTTTTTCATTAAGTGATATGCCTGTCAAGAGCAAAATTAGGTAGTATGCCGGGTGATTAACAGAGTTGGCTTTGATTATTTATTGTGCGAAGCATCAATCGAAATTGGAAAATTTTGCCACTTTCAACAATCTAAAGTTTATATTGGAGAAAACTATAGTTTTTATGACAGTTTAGGGGTTTTATGGAAGAATCTGACGTTCTCATGAGAAAAATCAAGAAGTAGTGAGCTGTAGTTTTGTTGGGGTTACTGAATATCATCATGCAGATTCAGGACCTCGGACCATATTGGAACATTCTCCCGAGGAAAAAAGTTTGGCTTTGCATAATTCCGAAGTTTTATATTTTATTTATTGTCATAGGCGTACGTGAGCGTTTCAGTTTGGGAGGGGCAGAATTTTGTTTTTTGTCCAAAAAATGTAATCCTGCCCGAAAGACTATTTTAGTCGAGCGCACAGATTTTTTGGAAACTGAGAACCCCCGGACATCAGGAAATGGCATTCCCCGGGCTCGTAACTAGAATTAAAGAAGTCATTACTTTCAGATTTCTTTGGCAATAAAATTTTCACTTCATAAACTGCCCCAAAACGAGGAACGATTTTTAAACAGGCATTGTTCTATTGAAAAGTAATCTGTTCGACCAAAACACTATATCTATGGGGAGTGCCACCATCAGTTGATGCGGAGCGAACAGAAAATTGTTTAAAATCTAGCCCCTCAGATAGACGGAATGGCATTTCCTAGACTTGTAACTAGAAATGAAGTAGTCGTTATTTTGAACTTTCCTTTAAAATGAAAGTTTCACTACAGTTTTAAAAACCCAACTTTCTAAATGATCAGGAAAGCACCAGATAAAAGGTACCGCTACAATTAGATGTAATGGTCTTGTCTCTTTTCGGGTGGAAACTATCCAACGGAATTGAAAACATACTATAATGTTTTTGACTGTATTAAGAATCTTCGTTGAATTCAATTGCAAGGTCTACTAAAAAGATGATTTTTTTACGTGACTGGTCCATCCCCAGACTATAAATGGTTTTACTCCCATCGTATTTAAAATTATGTCATGCTACAAGGTGCCTTCCAAAAATATATATTCTCACACTACTGTTTATCATTATGTGTAGCTGAAAACGACATGGCCGATATTCATTACCGTTGTGAGAATTCGGCTGTCCGGCCAGGCCAAATGGCAGACCATTGGGTACTGTATGCACACGAACAGCCTCTCGCCCGTTTTTGTAAGGATAATTCGGAATTGTAAGTTTCCTTGAAGAATATGATCTTCTAGTAAGCAAAATCAGCCAAGAAGGTCGTCAAAGTGACTGAAGCTTATCAGGCACACATGTTTTATCGTGGTTTTGTTGATGAAGGCTCCCCCACGAAATTGGATTTTCTCAACAACAGGGGTTGGTTAGCCTTCCCCGACGGGGGCGTGACCTTGCGCGCACGGATTGAAAATGGGACGAGGGACAACACACCTAGGAAGAAGTGATTAAACCCGCTTTAGATATGCATTGAAATAGCATTACAAAAGAAAAAAACTACTTCATAAAGAAAAAATCATGAGCATCCATCTACTAACTTCAGTCCTTTACGTTTTTTCATTATTTAGGCCTCCAAGAAAAATTGCCGTCCTTCCCCGACGGGGGAGGAGATGGGACAAGGTACATGGAATGAGATATAACAGAGCTAAGGAGTGATTTAAAATAGGTCCCGATTTGTATTAGAATAGTATTACAAAACAAAGAATCTGTTCTAGATCGCCCATCTAATAACTTCAGTGCTTGTAAGTTTTTTAAGCCTCCCGGACGAAACCGCCGGCCTTCCCCGACTGGGGGGGGGCAGTGTTCCCCGACGGAGGGGGCCTGCCCCCCCGTCGGGGACTTCGGCACCTTTCCCCCTGCCCCCCCCCCCAGTAGCTACGCCCCTGCTCTTAGTGTTGAGACGGTTAGGGATGATGAATAATTGTGAATATTCATATTACAGTAGAAAGCATCCAATTGTTCTTTGAGTATGTAAATGGAGTTTTCGTAAGTTTTGTACGCATGTGACACGATTTCGTCCCCAACGCCGGCGGACGTTAGTGATTTCGCAGCGATATTAGCTGGGCGAGAAAGTTCGTCAGCCCCGCGGACTAGTGTTTTGGCTGCTTATTAACACTCCAAAATGTCAAGTGACTAAATCGTTTAAAATAATATTAACCAGCATTATCTGTATCATATATTTCTAGGCAATTTCAGACTGTAAAAAGAAAATAGTGTTATGTATTGATTTTGATTGAAAAATATTTTCTAGGAATCTACAGTGTATAGAAAGAAATGACTCTTCTGGAGCATTTTTCGCTTTACTCTGCTGTAAGTAAAAATGTCAGATATATAAATTGTCATTGTTTTTTATTATGCAGTAAGATAATTGTTTTATCTATTCCTGTATTTGATCAAAAGACAGAGCATACAGGATTTTTTTTTGTTCAACTGCGATAACTGTAGTTTTTTTAAGTGATAACAGCAAAGAGTTCGCTTATGAAGGTTGTGTCAGGGGAAATAACCAGCAGGAATGCAGGCTCCGTGGTTTTAGCATATTTTTGCCCATCATCCCCCTAGCTCCGCCACTCGGATAATCCTTAAGATAAATTGACTACTTAAAGTGCAATTGAACTTTCTACTAGACTTATTTATTTTTCACATTTCATTTAGATACTTTGATGAACGTAAGACCTGGGTGGAAGCACGACAGAAATGTCGCAAGTACGGCTCGCCAAACGGTTTTGGGATGTCTGACTTAGTGACCTTACACTCTGCCTGTGAGGAGACCTTTGTTTTGGGCCTCGTTGCAGACGACCTAAAGGTGAGTCCAAACATGGAGGTGTTGCGACTCCCTGATCCAAATAGCAACTCCGTGATCGGTGGTAGACATTTCATTTATTTATTTTTGGTTTTTCACAACACGAGATTGAAGACAAGTATCACAAAGTAAATAAGTAACAAAGAGTGTGAAAGGAAGTGCACTTAGAAACCCTTCAGGGCTTGTCGAGAAGTGACACTCCCTAAAAAAAAGAAATAATAAAGAAAAACGAAGATAGAAGATAAGACATGACGTTTGTTTAAAAGATCTCATCGGCTTTTATCAATGTAGAGAAATTTACCTGTGGTATTCTGACTCCAATCTGACTAGTCGACGCTAAATAACAGAAATCTACAGTCGTTTAGCACGTAGAGGAAATCAATAAACCAACAGGCACATTGCTAAGACACTCTAACATGGAAGTTGTAGCTTTTAGTATACAAAAGGAGATAATACCACCGACAGAGTTAGGGGAACCTAGGCCTACTTGGCGCTCTATAGCCCTGTTGCTTGATATATTATCACCTTAAATGGAACGATCCTCATGTTTATAAGGGACCATCTGGAATTCAAAAATCAAATTAAGGAATTTACGTTTTCAATCAAATAGGCCCACCCTTCCGAGATCAAATATTGGTAAAACTGATTTGAAAAGATTTACACCATAAAGATATTGCTTTCGCTAACATTTCTGCCAAATTTTAATCAACATGACGAAAACAGCAAAATTACAAGCATTTAAACGCAAAGTGAAATGGTGACAGACATTTCAATTTGCCGGGCACGACAGCACAGCTCAGCTGAGCTAAAAATGGAACCTACTGCCGATGGCAGTAACGGAACAAGGGAAACGAGCCAGTGGGCCACAATTCAAATCAAAACCATAGTTATGTATGCTTCCCGAAAGAATTTCCAGAAATTTCTTGTGGCTAGTAACGACTGAAGGATGTTAAAATTGAAAAATGTTCGACAAACATTCCTCTTCTGTGGGTTGAGTCCACGGGCGAAGTCGACAGATTAGCTCTGAGGTTTGAGTATTTCACTGAACGAAAAAATAAATCACAGGCATTGTGTATTATTTTTCGGTCATTCTAACTCCTAGCTTACCTAACTTTGGGGCAAGTGGATGACAAAGGAAAAATCTGAGAGGAGTTATCAAAGCCCACGGTCTTGACTATGGGATTTGCCGTCAGTTTGTCACGTAATTTGTTTTGCCTGCTTTTATTGCTCTGCGTATGAATTTCGATACAATGTGAACACGATCTATACAAACATACTAGCATTCCTCATCTGCTACGCAGTTTGAGGATTTCATGGAATGGAATTTTCGATCTGTTTCCCTGATTTCACCAACTTAACCGTGTCCCAATATCAATAATCATACTATTGAGACCAATATAAAGTCTTCTTTTAAAAGGAAAACACTACGTTCCGCAATTTCATCGACTTTCTTAAATACTCAGATCAATCACTCATGAAATAGTCAAACATTTAAAGCAGCTACAAACAGATCTTATCTGGCAATGACTACACGACCTCACCATCAAAAATCTCCGCTTGTTTAACACGCTGGTAGAGACCGCGGAGACGGGAGGGGCTTCAGCCCACCCACTTTTTTTACAGAATGGGCCCCTATATATTAGCCTCCTGGTTACTTTGAAACAGTATTGATCAGCATTTAAAAAATGCAGTACAGTCATTGAAAAGGAATCATAATATTAACTATCCTAGGCTTAATTTTTATTTTGTCAATAACCATTCCCTCTGTTTTATCATAAAATATGTCCCTTATAGCGTATTTCACGACTATATTTTTTGTATGTTGGAAATAAGGAAAGTAACGCTGTTTAGTGGAGTACCACCTCTTCAACCGAAAACGTCAGCGTACAAGACTTGTCTATTATAATTTGTGCAGCGTACGCGAACGCACTACCTACGTGCGTGTACTGCCATGCAGGCATACCCAACACCACCATATGCACACTGCAGCTATCCTAGCTCATTATGGACAACGTCAAAAAACAAAAGAGTGGTGCCGAAAAGACTAAAATGAGAAAAAGAAATCTTAAAGGGTTAAACCCATGCACATCACTCTTAAAATGAGATAAAATTAGTCAGCACATAACTTGTGTACAAGTTTCTTCGGTAATCCTGATCATTTTGCTAAAGGCATTACCGTCCTTAAAAGATAATTCGGGAAACAGGATAATTAATCAAGAATTTCTTCAACAAAAAAGTAGGAAGACTTCCCGAGTCCCCAAAAATGGAGAAACTTTGTGCAAAGTGTCAACAGTTTCGAATCAAGTGTACAGCTTTAAAAGGCCGAGTTAAAACTGCCAGTTTGTCTGAAGGCGAAAAAAAACCGAGCACTTCATCAATAACCTCACCGATAGATCTCTATCGGGTGACAGTTTATAGCTTACCCGCCTTTGAATCAGAATATCAAGCCTCATAGTCCTCAAAGGACAATTTAAAACAAAAAGGACACGATATACTGCTTACAAAAACTAAAGAGCTAAATCAAAACCTGCAGTGCTAAGACACTATTACTTAAATTCGGAAACTCCTTATCTGTGTCAGATTTTCCGACACCACCGGTCGTAGCCTTTGATAGGGTACCCAAACTAAATGATACCTAGTTAATTGTAGGCGTAAAAGCGACGGTGACCTGGAAATTTTAACAACGCATGAGGAGAATGAAGATTGTCCCCTCGATTCTCTCATCGAGGCTCTCTAAAAGATCAAATACTCTATCAAATTAAGATCAGAACAATCTAAGAAGTCCAACTAGTGCTGAAGCTCAAGATATAAAAACCAAGAGTAGAAACATCTTATACGGAGGCGGGATTTGATCTCTGAAAGTGGGGAAGTGGGAACAGACTACCAAACGAAGGCGCGGGGGGGGGGGGGGGCACAGCGTTCTCTCAAAGGCGCTGGGTCCAGGGGTCCGCCTTAGGGCCCCTGGTGGGGTCCAGGGGCAAAGCCCCGGTGGGGGTGCATGGGTAGAAGCTCCCGGAAGTCCCTGGGTATTTACGAAATTGTAGTCATTAAAATGCTGCATTTTATCTTCAACTTTAAATTACATAAGATGGGCACTTAAAAGAACACAAATATCACAATTTGACTTTCTTAAATTATATACTTACTCCGTATGATTAAAGTCGGCCGGAATCGTTAATGTAGAGGGTGCGGGGAGCGAGAATGGATTACTTAAAATTGAGGTTCTTCAGGGACTCCCTCTTTGTTGCCCCAGATCTTCTTTTCAGAAAGCTAGGGGGCTTTTCATGTGATGTGAATTCAGCCCTTGTCTGTGATGGGTATGATAGCTTGATCATAAGAATCAAACTAATTTCACACCCGCTTGTTAAAAGCGTTTTTGCATCCACCAGCCAGTAGAGCTATTGTGGAACATTAAAATCTTACAACCCCCGGCCAAAATATAAGGCCTAAATGTTCTTTCACATGAGTCACACGTATGACTCGGATGTTTCCTAAAAAATGTGCGGTTCCACGGCTGTTAGATGGTGGCACCACCTACCCTTATTTTACTTTTACCGAAAAATTTAACGTTTAAGGCATCTCAATAATGAAACTGAATGAAAATTAGAAAAAAGATGGCCCACTTTTAACCTTAGCTAAAGACATTCTTACTGAAGCACAAACATACTCTGGTTTCCTGTATACTCTTTTTCAGATGACTTTCATAGAGTCATTACCTGTAAAGGGGCCCGTGGAGGGCGTCAAAAAGCCCCTCCCCCTCCCTTAATCCCGTAATCCCGCCCATGATCTTATAGTAACCTAACAGACCAGTTTTCCAAAGTATTTGCGGTCTTTAATCCCATCGCACAGCACAAAGATGTTACAAGACAGAATTTCCGTTTAGAACGCACACAAATTCAAAATTGAACAACGGACTGCATACGTAGTATCAGACAATGCAACCGCCTTTCTGTTTCCATTCATTCATTCAATCATTCATTCATCCATGAATGAATGAATAAATGAATGGACGAATGAATGGATGAATGAATGAATGAATGAATGAATGAATGAATGAATGAATGAATGAATGAATGAATGAATGAATGGAAATAGAAAGGCGGTTGCACTGTCCGAACAAAATACCATGCCCATTATCAAGAAGGTTGGAAACTGGACAGATTTGGGCAACACCCAGTGGAGCCAATAAGTTCGAAGGTCACGTGGGGGTAACTATGGTAACAGGCCAGCTTCACATAATTTGATAAAGTTTGTCTATATGCCAGCGGAGTAATGTGTCTGTTCAATAAATTCACAAGGAACTACATTAATTTTCCGTCCCATTGGGATCTTGTTTACTTGGTCGTTACAATAAACATGTTCTGATATGCACTAATTATTGTTTCTACACCAAGAGAATCGTTCAATAAATTTTAAAGGGCCAAACCTTTCACCCCAAACTGCAATTTTGGTACAAGGGTACCTAAGTCCTCAATTGGCTCAGCTCTTTGATTGACAGCTAATTCAAACAATGCAGAGTGCCCAAGCTTATATTACACAGCATGAACGGTACTGAGAGTGTTTTGATTATATAAATTGCGTTTTTCTATACTCACCCTTAAGCAATAAACTGAGATAGTTTCTGGATGAGGATGAATTTCAGACAATTGTGGGAGGGGCTTTAGTAAGAAGGTTGGGAGAATTGGTACTCTTTGGGGTGGGAGAACTGGGCCTTTAAGATGTATTTTACTGATTATCAAACTTTTTTCCTCTCGTAGACGTGTGTTTCGATCGGCTTTCACGATAGAGCAAGTGAGGGTGACTTTCAATGGGTTTCCAAAGAGGCAGTTAACTACACCAACTGGAGGAAGAATGAACCGAATAACGTTTCTGGGGATGAAGATTGTGCAGTACTCTGTCCCAAGGATAACAAGTGGAATGACATACGTTGTCAACGTAGCGTCAAATTTCCTTTCGTTTGCAAAATGCGACGAATTTAAGCCAGCTGCATGACCTGCGCGGCTTATGTTGGCCTTTTCAAGCTGTTTTTTTTTTTTTCTGGGAAGAGGGCTATTGATTTCTACTGTTTGCTCCTTAGGTAAGGCTAATAACGCGTCTTTGGTGCGTATGCGCAGTTACCCGGCCGTCTTGAAGTATGTAGTGTAGTAGACTGTCCTGTTCATAATTTGATCTGGAGACGGAGTCATGTGACAATATTTACTCTCCTAATATGTGCAATTACTCGGAGAAAAATACTTGGTTTACCTTGAATAAACAATACTGACTCCTAAAATAGTAAGAAAGGTAATTTGCAGACAAATATAAGAGAAACTGTGAGATTTAGCAGTTGCTTCAAAATACGTTTGGGACGACTGCTATTGCCCTAAATAAGTTCATTTGAAGCATCAGACTTAAGAGCTATATACACGGAATAATGATGGTAAATACACTCGATGAAAAATTCTGAAGGCTCCTTGTTGCAATGGATACGACGATCTTTCATTTTCTCTCTACTGCTTTTTATCATATTCTTAACATCTTAGAGTAAGACGGCTATGATTATTTCGGTCACGAATAACAGAAGCTTTCCAAGTTATGCCCTATATAGGTCGAATGTGACTTCCACTACCGGTCACTGTTATTATTATATCGGTCACTAGTTATATATGGTGAGATCACTTATATATAGGCTAGCATATATTGAGGTTGGGTATACGCGTCGCTGATATTGAGAAAACTCTACAAGGAATATAACAAAATCTTCCTCCCTAAGGGTATTTGCCATGTGAGGAGCAACAAGGTCACAACGTGTACTCACACCACCCGTTTTATGACATTGATGCAAAAACGATCGAAGCCTAAACCCGATCAAACTGTCAAAGGCGGTAACTGGTATCCGAGCTCCCTGAGTTTGTTAAATGATCTTTTCCCCAAGTTATCCATGCTTTCTTTGTGTTCACGCTGCCCGTCGTGGAGAGCAGTCAACACATACAATACTTGGATGGCCTGTTCTGGGCTTACCTTAAATGTTAGGTAATTCCTTTCGTGCATTTCGGTGTATCTAGTGTTGCCAAACAATTATTCAGATGTAGAAGCTGACTGTAAAAAGTGGGTCAAAATTCTTCCATCATGCGATAAGATGTAATCAGGCAGAGTAGGAGGATATTTCAAAAAGTAAGAAGGGAAATTTCATCATGTTGTTGCCCTGTCCGTTCCTTACTCACAAACAAAATTTTATAACCCCCTTGTCCCCGATGCTTTCCATACAAGCTTTCTTAAAATAGTGATGCAGTCGTCGCTTTAAATTACAGAATGGCGATCTTTTGAAGAAAGGATCAGCTTAGACTACCTTAAAGAAAAGTGTTTTATAAAGGTATTCTTTTTCTACATGAACCACAATTAGTAAGTTAGAAATATTATAAATTCTACATTAATGGTTTCGGGTTTCATTGTTGCTTCTAATATATTGGGCGGTTTCCCATGGATTGTTCTTGGACAAATAAAGATCTTAAATTTTACAAAATTAATTTCTTTTGTTTTAATATGTGTGAAATCTGACAAACTACTATAGGCCTGCATCTTATCAGTTATTTAAAAATATGCCTCTTCAAATAGAAGAGGAATGTTACAGAGGGAAGATGAATTTGTATTCTAATCAAACATTTGAATAGTATATATTAGTTTTAGAAATGATTAGAACTGATTTATTTTTAACAGAATCTAACAAACTTTTGCAAAGGTTAAGTATTCAGTGTATCTTTGAAGAGGAATTATGTGGAATGTTTGATATTCCAGTTTGCTTCAACCTAAAAAGGATTATTTAAAGGTAGTTAATTCTCACCCCCAAAAACTACAATTTCTGAAGTCGATCCAAACACAAATTCTCAATTGACACAGCGGTGAGTATTGGTATACCGTGAAGCAAACTGACATTTTGTCTGGATGAAGATGAGTTTGAAACAGTTGTGGTAGGGGCTTAAAAGTAAGCATGTTAAGAGAATTGGGCCTGTCTGCGCTGAGATGATTTGGCCTTTATTTGTGAAATAAATTAGAAGTTACTGCTTGGTTTACCTTGGATATGAATAATTCTCTGCCTTTAAATTTAAAGAGTACCTATAAGTCGGATTGGCATAATATATAGAAATTGGATGGGTTGTTAGATTATAGAAAGGTTCAGACTTGTTTTTTATAAGAGGGATCTTATTATCTCATCGCTCCGTGAGGAGGATGAGTCTTTTAATTGGTGTTCCCAAGGTACACATAAGTAAATTACAGATAGTACAAAACATGGCAGTTCGTTGCTTACATAACCTTAAAAAATATGGTCCTGTTTCCTCCTACATTTCTTCCGAGCACTGGCTCACACTTGATAAAAGAATACAGTTTAAATTGATGCTAATAGTCTACAAATGCTTAAATAATCAAGGGCCAAAATATCTCAATGACATGCTGATAAAAGATTTTAATGCCACTCGCAATCTCAGATCTAACAGTGACACATTACGATTGGTAGTTCCACGCACCACTTCCAAGTCGTATGGTGACCGTGCCTTTATGGTTGCAGGTCTTAGACTCTGGAATTCCCTTCCTTTCTCTCTCAGAAGTGTCTCGAATACCTCAAAATTTAAAACTGGACTAAAGACTTACCTTTTCAACCTATAGTATTATCTCTCTTTTATTACTTGTAAAGTGCACGTGAATGACTAGTCACATCGTGCGCTATATTAAGTCTAATTTATATATATATATATATATATTGTAGTCACTTTGCCTATGGGGCTATATATGGCAATGCCAGCTAAAACCGCAATGGTTACCATGGTAACGGTAAATTTTCTCAGGTTACTAGTCTCGTGGTCTAACTCATTGTGAAGTACCCCGGGGTGACTGAAGGTCCAGGGCTGAGAGAGGGGTCAAAACCTGTCCGTGTGTGTGTGTGTGTGTTGGTGGGAGGGTGTGTGTGTGTGTCCAATTTTGTTTTCCTAATATCTTGTAAACGGCTGGGCCGATTTTCTTCAAATTTGGTAGGATGGTACCTTAGGTGGAACAATTGCATTTTAATACACAACCGGAAGTGAAGGTCAAAGGTTACGGGTCAAAGGTCAAATTTAGTGAAATAGAAATTTTCTGCTATATTTCCAAAAGTAAAAGTCCTCCTGACAAGAAACTTCACACATATGATGATTGCATCTAGGCCTACCAAAATATGTGGTTGCCATAGCAACAGAGGTCAAAGGTCAAGTGGTAGAATGGAACAAAAAAATTTCAAGTGATAATTTGTTCGTAAAACAACGTTTTTGTCTTTTAAACTCCTCCTAGTGGGCTGGACAGATTCTTTTCAAATTTAGTAGGTGGGTACCCCAGGGTGGGAACTTATGTCTCCCAGACCCTCGGAAGTAAAGGTCAAAGATCAGAGGTCCAAGGTCACATTTTGCAAAAACCCACTTTTCTTTACTATTTTGTACTAAAACTTCAGAAGAAAACCTTCATTTTACATGAAACTTCACAAGTATAATAGGGTAGACTAGTTCTACCAAAATATGTAGTTTCCATGGCAACCAAGGTCAAAGGTCACGTGACAGGGGTCAAATACTTTTTTTGTATTCACTTTAACCCTTAACGGAAACATTCCACAAGTCTGAAAGTTTAAGTGTAATAGCCTAGACATAATAAGTTGTACCGATATGTGTGGTTGTCATGGCAACCAATGACATAGTTCACCTTACAGATTGTCAAAGGTTAAAGAGGACGTGACACGGCCATAAAAACTTTAGCGTAATGCAAGATTTGATACAGAATTATACAAATATCATCTCACACCCCATTAAAAACCCGTACAATCCCGCATAAATGATATTCAAAGGAAAACTGCGTTCGAAATTCAATTTCGAAAAATGCCGCAACAGCTCACCTGACTTTTATGACGCAATTGGCGGCACAAACCCCGCCCTACAACGCGCGTCTAGATGTGGAACTAATGTAACGCTCGGTAAAGTTATCTTATCCTAGCAACCTCATGAAAACGATTGCATCACAATAAAGATTCCAACATACAGAGCCAAAGGCGCGGACCATGGTGGGGATTCGGAGCAAATCATTGGCCAAAATGTTCGCGTGCATATGCGCGCGGGTAGAAATAATTCTGTTTTTGTGCAAGAAAGACGCGGTTCGGGTGCTATAAAGAACAACTATGAACATGAATGGAACAGATCACAACAAGCGCATCCCCACTACGAGCGCGTCTTTACTGTATGAGCTGTTTGGTGAAGATGCTATTGCGAATACTAAGCAGTAACCGTGCAATGCACAATTCACATTGTCAGTGGCCACGCTCACTGCTATTGTAGCACCGGTGTTTGCAATTATGTATGCGCATAACACGCATAACCATGCACATGATTCGATGATTGTGAGCTCTCTGGTACAGTGTTGCTAACCGTGCCTCCAATGACGTCACCATTTTTGCGAAGCATTCACATACGTTTTTTCGCATTAGTTCGAATTTCAAATGGGCTGAGCCTGGCCTGTAATTGGGAATTTGCGACGGCCAGACCAAAAGTAAACAATAAGTCACGTGGTTTGATGACGTCGGTGAAGAACCTCTATAGAAGCTTTGCAACTACGTCACGGAACCGCCATGCTGGAGGATTTTCATGCCAAATACACGTGGCTTTGTGCCGAACGCCCTGCACCGAGTGCATTGTGGTATGCACGGCGTGTACACATTCAACGAGCAAGCGCGCCCAGTGTGGTTTACTACGTAGTTACATGTACTGTAACATGGCCGCCGGAGAGTATTATGAAGTCATGTGAAAAGCCTCTATTGCGAATACTAAGCAGTAACCGTGCAATGCACAATTCACAATGTCAGTGGCCACGCTCACTGCTATTGTAACACCGGTGTTTGCAATTATGTATGCGCTAACACGCGTTACCATGCACATGATTCGATGATTGTGAGCTCTCTGGTACAGTGTTGCTAACCGTGCCTCCAATGACGTCACCATTTTTGCGAAGCATTCACATACGTTTTTTCGAATTTCAAATGGGCTGAGCCTGGCCTGTAATTGGGAATTCAAAACGTCGTATGTCGGTATTTATGGACATAATTTAGTAGGGAAATCATTCACTTTATGTCAAGGTGTACCCAAAGAACAGTTACTGAGGAACTTACTTTAGAAGATTTTCGGCCGACGCATTAATCTTTTCTGCGTACTGGCCTGTGGCGAATCCTAGCCCGTGGCAAGGAATAACCCAAGATATGAAACTATGGGTGACTAACATTAGGTTAGGCATAGGGCCTACCTATCTTACATATTAGTGCCCTGAAAACTTGGCGGTTTTGAAGCATCGCCAAAAAACGTACGTGACAATTTCCTTGCCACTGGCTAGGATTCGCCACAGGCCAGTACGCAGAAACGGCTTGTGCGTCGGCCGGAAATCTTCTAACGCCACGCGTTCAACATGACGCACACGCCCAGTTTTTTTAATTGAGACGCACTTGATGCGCATATCAGCTCCTGGGCACACGTGAAGTTTGCCGTCGCGTCAAAATGGAGAATACGCTCATACAGCTAGTGCCTGAATAATAACAATTATACGCACTTGTCTGAAGCGTCCCAGAAAGCGTCTTACTTTTTTAATCGTTGCGTCCATATCCGTATCAGTTAAGTGTAACAGTCAAGCTAGTTTTCTTTAGAGTGTTGCAAGGGGATACCAACATCTTAAAAATAAATTTGTTCCAAAATCTTAGATAGGCCCACTGGATTAAAAGGGCAACCGTTACAAAGATTGGGTAGCCCTTCTCCGGTTCTTTTATAATCCAGTGTCAGAATTTAAATATCCAAATGATGTTTTTTGTTTTTGAATAAGGGGTGCGCCTATAGTTCCAAGAACTTGATTGGTCTGTGCCATATTTTTTCCCCTTGCTATCTCACGAAAAAAAAAACTTCCGTCCCTTGGAACGAAAAAAAAATCTTGACTTCAAATAGGAATTTCAAAGGATTGTGGCATGCAGCTTTAGTATGGTAATTTTTGTCAATGAAATTCTACTGTAGCATAAAAACAGCACAGATAAAACTTCTAGCACATAAATAGTTCAAGTTCTGTAATTAACCAACTTGCGCACATGTTAGCGATGAGATATGCAACTCCGTGGATTGCCCTCTTGTTAATTTTTCGACTAAATTCCGTTTCGTGCCCATTTCATTAAAACTTGTTGGTTGTCAGTTTTAAAGTGTTGTTTGACTCGTTTCCATAATTCATGGAGTCGTATACTGGTATAAGTCAAGTATATAGCAGTTTCCATAATTCATGGAGTCGTAACCTGGTATAAGTCCAGTATGTGGTATAGCAGTAAAGGTATGTATGAGATGGCGCTCTAACGCTTTACCTTTTGTTACCGTGACCACGCGGTGGATATAGTTTATGTCTGAACTGTATCCTTTTCCAGTGGTGTTGAAGGGGCTATCTCACCACAACCCTCCAACGGTACCAAACAACAACCTGATACTGACGGCGCACTGAATGAATTATCAAGAAATTAAACTCACGTGTGTGGGAATGAATGTGCGTGTATACACGCATGTGTTCCCGGCGGTAATCAACATGTTTTCCTCCATACACTGCATGTGCAGGGGGATATTCTCCATTTCCAAATACAAATTTGCCATTAAATTGAATGTTGCATCTTTCAAAGATGTACCTCAGCAAGTTTGACGCGCGAGGGGGTTGGGTGGGAGGGGTCCCTGCTACGGACGTTTCCTCCCACAGTGCCACCTTTGCTTCTTTTAACGTGAAAATGTGATGAGATTTCGATTGTCGGCTGGCGCGAGAAAATTGTGGCCTCAGTAACTTGCCTCCCAGATTTCGGGGAGTGGTACTTCCCAGGCCTTCCTACTAGTTTACCGCATATAACTGTATAAATGGTGGAAACACTGGGTGTTGTTAATAAAACATACAAAATTCCAAAATTGTGCTCTTTTTGTACCCATGGCAGTTTCAGTTTTTAAAAGTGGGGGACGTTTTGGAGATGTTCCCTCTTCCAAAAAGTGAGGGGACGAGCCCCCCGTCCCCATGATCCACGCCCATGCATGAGACTCTCGGTAACATAAGACTGAAACGTGCAGCTGAGAACAATTGAGGACTCAAGGGAATTTTGAAGCCCGTGAAGATCACTTAATGGAAATGCTAAGGACATACACAAAAATGATAGATAGGGTAGAAGTCATAAAGTTCACTCCAAAAACTCGAAAATTCACTCGAAAAAAAAGTAGAACTCACTTCAAAAGAGTGAAGTTATGGCCGACTAAAAACAGACCATCACTTGCTGTCCGGACTCGTCTATAGAATGAAAAATGTGAATTCACTCCATTAGAGTATAAATTCACTCACAGAATAGTGAAGTTTACTTTAAGAAGAGTTAATACTCACTCTTAAACGAGTGACTGCATGGATCACTCCTTTTCACTCTTTTTAAAGAATGGTCCTTGTAAGAACTCCATCAAGAGTGAAACCTTGCTCTTTTGGAGTGGATTTCACTCTTCTTGGAGTGATTTTTCGCTCTTGTGGAGTGAACTTTATAAATTTCATTCTTTTTAATTTTAGAGTGTGTCGACAGTGTTTTCGGCCAATCGGAAGAGACGACCTCATGGGAGGACTTGAAATGGATTTGAACCGTATCAGAAACAGGACTTCAACTTGAACAGTCATTGGATCCGTACATTTAGACTTTCCTTGTTTATCTAGATAATCCTGTAAAACACATCGCTTAACTCCGCACTGGATACATAGAAGGAAACTATTGTCATAAATGCAATACTTCCGTAATGACCCGTTTCTACGACTCTATAAAACGTTTTATCTCGAAAATGGAATTTTTTATTTCTGGAAGTCGTTTCTTCTTAAACTCACAAGTTTAGAATCGTTTGTTGGTTTAGGGGAGCCTTTGGAAGTCTTCAAGAGTCTTGGAAATTGAAAATAATTTAAAATGTCACACTCGACCTGTTCAAAGAATGGTTTAAGGTCAAACAAAGTTGATATATATTATGACAGGTTCCCAGCATTCTGGTAAAATTTTCATTGAAATCCGATATTTGGTTCTCAAGATATGATCAGCCAAAGTTGATACATTTTCAACAAAAAGGTTAACTTGAAGCAAGCACATAATATGACATCGTATCCTCATACAGTCATATTAAGAAATAGTCTGTATTTTTTCTTTACACCTTATAACCAACTCTCTCCTCAACTATCCCATGTTATCAGACTGCAATTGCTCAAGTGCCGGGCACGAGAACTCAACAAACTTTGCATTCTACACGAGGAGGTCCTATCACTTTAAACTTCAAGGTAAAAAATAACAGACTGAAAAAAACCCAAAGAAATAAAGCATTCCTTGTGAGGAAGTGATATAACCTCTAAGTTCACTTTGGAATACAAATTGAGTAACTTCGTTTGCTGATATCTCGAGATATTCATCTTCGATTTGAATGGAAGTTTCACCGAATTGTGTAAATTCGGTTCCTTTCACATATTAAATCAATTGTTTTTGTTTAAGCTCCCCCTGTAAAAGACCTTACACATTGACGCCACGCGATGTCAATTTGAAAGCAAAACAATGAAGCACATTCCACACTCAGAAAATTTTACGCGGATTCAGTAATGAAGTTGGCGGTAGCAATGAGTACACACTCGGCTTAATAGAGGGCGCACTTTCATATGCGTCAGATATAACAATGATAATTTTCTCGAATAGCATTTTTCTACTTATTTACAAGGTTCTTTTCATCGTCATAATGGAAACAGTTGAACTAATACATTCCTCCTTTTACATTTGTTTTTCTTTTTTTGTTTATTTGTTTCTTCTTTCGACGTCAATTGTATTATACTATAGGAATTCGATATTGCATATTCAAGGTAAATCAAACAGTTACTCGTGGGTAAATTTCACACTATAAGAGACAAATGTTGTCACATTACACTTTATCAGAGGTCAGAAACAGTGCAGTCTACTACATTAACTCTAGTTGGAGTGACTCCGTTTCCCATTTAAAAAAAGAATAGATATAGTATTCAAATATAAAGGTGACAAAACCTAAAAAGCACGTTTTGCAAGCATACCACCCAATCCGTTGAATTATTAACATAATGAAATTTTCCTTTTACCTTTTGAAACATTCTTAATTCTCTGTCTGATCACACCTTAATTATCGCCTAATGGAAGAAATTAAACAGGCTACGTACACACTTGATATGTTCATTTTTCACATTTAAGGTATTGATTGACAGTATCAGATTTACTAAAGTATACACAAAAAGCTATGTAAAAATTGAGGTTAGCTAGCAGTCAATTAGTATGTGTAATTGTCAATAATTGCTTTTCACCCCGTGCATATTAACACAGTGCATCTAACATTTAAGGGTACAGATCAAGTAACAACTGAACAAAGTCGGATACGGTAACACCCCACACCGCCTTTGATCTTATTAGGTGGCTTTGATCAATTCTTAAGAAACAAAGTTACTGCATGACCTTTTTACAATTTACTTCAAGAAAGTCTGTCATAACCGATTGGGTTTATCCAATAAGCACCTGCAGAACTTGAACACTCGCATGTATCCTGGGCCTCATCAGCATAGCCTTTGGGATACTTTCTGCTTTTTATGAATTAGACACCAGGGGCATCGGTACTGGAGGGCATGAAGCAAATGCCCTCTATATGAAAACGCTGCCCTGTGCCCCCCCCCCCCCCCCCATTCAGCCAGATTACAAAAGAGCAGGCAGAATAAACAAAATATAACATTGGATTATACAGATGACTTTTGGGCTTCGAGAAAACGTTACTATTTGAGCCTAAATATTTACCATTTATCTGTTTATGTTCCCGTGTATGTGATTTTCAATGCGACCGTGTGTGTGTGTGTTTGTTGGTGTGTGCTTACGTTTGCGCTTGCGTTCGTGTGGGTGAATTGATTATAGACGAGTCCAGTCCGGAACACGATCCAAGGTTCCGGCTGCTGGATTTCACAAACCAGGATCGACGCCACTGTTAGACACACGTCTTTTGCATGGAAATATGTCTACAAATGAGGGCAAAATATGTATAGAAAAATGTTTTTAGTAAACACCATTTTGGAGTGTACAAGGTCCGATCGAGTAACCGAGTTACCGTAGAATTCATTAACGTTCTCGACGTCACAATTGGTAAGCCGCACCTACTGCTGAGAAAAATCCAACAGTGTTTTAGTGCAACAGTCACATATTGGTCGTCAGCTGCTTCTCGGCTAGCTACACTAAAATCCGTGCTTCACTAATTTCTGCCCGCCTAAGGGGGCGGGGCTTGTGAGGTTAGCGGAAACACTCTATAGTGATTACTTTGGAACAGCAAAAGACTACCGAATGTAATAAATTTGATTTACTCCAATTTCTGTCTCGATTTGAAGGTAATTGTAATGATTACCCATTTTCTCGGTTACACTGCCTCCTTGTATTAGTTTTTACTTGCAATTGAATCTCACTACAAGATGAAATGAGAAATTTATTAATATTTGTTAATCATAGGCTAAGTGAAGCAAAAACCAGCAACACTTGTAAGGGCATGCGTAGTATCTGTTCTTTTTATCCAGTCTATACAGAATGGAGACATACAAGACGGACCAATGATGTGAATGCTCTGAGGGCCGTGAGGTTGACCAAGTTTTGTCCTTCAGTGGACGCAACAGTTTCTTCGGGAACTTGAAGCAGTGTACAGTTTGGTTTCGCTGAACGGCCCTTTGCCAGAGGGTCGGGAGGACTTTAGAAAAAGCACCGGTAAGAGCATTTCTTGTAAGATAATGTCATTTTAGCTGCCTATTAGTCTTGGTCAAGACGTTAGTAAATTTTCCACTTCTCAGATTTTTCAGAATGAGGGCGCTTGCCATCTAGACTAAATCAGAATCAGAAATTGGAATGAGGGCGCGCTGTAGGTATGAGGCTTTACAGTAAGTTACTGGAAGATACAACACCAAACACTCGAAAAATGATGGCATTGTTTGTCATTGATATTACCATCAACAGGTTTTAAGTAAATACTTAACTGCTAAGTGTAAAAGGTTAATATTCAGAACTAAGTTTTAATTTCTAAATGAAATTTAAATCCATTCTTTCTGTACGTTCCTTTACGAACATGAAATGGACAATATAACTGCACTTATAATATGACTAAGACTTTCAATGAAACAGTAAATTTTAGTGCAGCCTTCGGGTAGTTTTTGGAATGTTACTTGACGACACCAGAACTATTACATTGTTGAAAATGGCTGGAAATAAGTTCTCCACTTGTTATAATTCTTTTGTATTAAGAAAGATTTTGTTTCAGAGGTGCCATTTCGCTTTGTGCAAGCCTTGGTCGGCTTACATCCTTTGCGTCATGCACAGAAGACATAAAAGCGTGCTTATTTTGTAACTATCAACTGTTTTATCAAGGGTGATTCGATTCAGACGTTAACTTCTCTAGCCAGCCAAGAAAGTCAGTAAGATGCATCGGCAGGTTCTCCTCATTATCCTTTCATATTGTTTTGTCTTACAAACTCTATGTACATGCACTGATTGCAATGCACTGCAATGCCCAGCGTGCTGGACAGCTTATAAGAATCATTGTTACAGGTAAGTCGCTGAAATTAATTCAAAAAGGGGATTTTCTACAAGAAAATGGAGAGCATAGCCCAATGATTTGGTTGTTTATACACACTCCAAAAATGTTAATTGACTTAAGCTTTTAAAAAAATTTATCTGTGTTTTCTTTATCATTAATTTTTAGGTAATGTCAGATTTAATTAACATTTTTGTTGTCATTTTTTTCTTCAAAATTTGTTTGATTCTAAAGAATGCAACAAAGGAGTAAATTAACCCCAGTAGAACAAAGTGGGTGACTGGTGAATAGTGGTATATCTGATTGTTAGATGATCTGTGCTCTCAAGTGATCTATTTTTGCTTTGTGTTCACACTGCCCAAAAAGGAGGTGTTCACACTGCCCAAAAAGGAATCAACACATGTACTTGAATAGCCTGTTAACTGCTAACCCCAAATGTTACTTAATATTTTGTGCACTTTGGTATATCTGGCACTGTCCATTAATTAGTCAGATGTGAAAGCTGACCGTATCAACTGTGTGTCTAATTTCCTCCCTTATGCGATGAGAGGGAGAGAAGGAGAATGTTTCAAAAAGTAAGCCAGGAAGGAAAGTTTCCTCATGCAGATTCCCTTCCGTTCCTTACTCACTGAAAACTGCCCCCCTCTTTTATCCCCTTGCTCTCCCACAAGCACTATTAAAACAGAGAAACTCGTGCCACTTTAAATTATAGAATATCATTCCTTATAAAAAGAATAATCTTAGAATGCGTTTAAGAAGTTTGTTGTAGTTTTTCCACATAAACCACATATGCCACGGGGAATTAGTCTGACATAACTGGTGTTATGTTTCTTTGTTCCTCCTAATATATGTGACAGTTTCATAGATGGTTTTGGAAAATAAAGCTCTTTAATACAAAGTTTACCAAAATACTTTTCTTTTCCTTTAGATAAGTGTGGCTTCGAAAAAATCGAAATCGTCAAATATATATATATATATATATATATATATATATATATATATATATATATATATATATATATATATATATATATATATATATACATATATATATATACATATATATATATATATATATATATATATATATATATATATATATATATATATATATATATATATATATATATGGTATAGCTGGAGAATCTGGCTGAGGTGAAAAAACGATGTTGACTCCACCGGGATTCGAACTCAGGACCTCCCGCTTTCTAGTGCGGACGCTCTAACCACTGAGCCATGAAGCCAAGTTGGTTTGGCCAAGTTGCTTTGTTCAAATAACAGATGAAGCAACTTGCAGTTCACCTCCTGAGCAGGCGCCTAATTTTGGAACAGCACTAGTTCTCGTTTGCAGTATAAATTTATTAATGCAGGAGCGTCTTGTAAGACTCGTTGGTGTGTTTATGTCATCTCATGCGTATCCTGTATATATATATATATATATATATATATATATACATATATATAAAAGCATCATTCCGACACAAAATATAGGCACAAAAGAAAAAGACGGAAATTCTAGTTAGAAAAATATATTTCGGCCGCCAACTGGCGCCTTGATCACTGTGGAAATCACAGCATAAGACAAGGCAAAGTACACAATGTCGAAAGTATAAAAACACGAGCTACCCTATCAAAAATAGCAAGAGTAAACAAAAGAAAAAGCAAGAAGTTTAGAAGATCATCACTTTCTTTTGAAACGAATCGAACGATTCTGGGAATAAGTCCCATCGTCCACATTAAGTCCCCTAGCCGGCATGAGCGTATCTAATCGATAGATCCAATCCCTTTCGTACAGGCGCAGTAAAGCGAAAAGATCGTTAATGTCACGTTTGTCAGCCTCCCGCTGCAGTGAAGCCTCTTTAAAAACTTGAACTACTTGAAATTTAAAGCCGCTCCCACAAGAACTAAGATGTTCATATAGTTCGTGACAATTCTTGTGAGTAAATTTGCCGGCTTGATATCGCTGCAGAGCTGACTTGTGATTATTCATGCGAAGCCTAAGGTTGTTAGTGCAGCCGATGTATTGGCAACCACAGGATACGCATGAGATGACATAAACACACCAACGAGTCTTACAAGACGCTCCTGCATTAATACATTTATACTGATTTCCAATCGCCCTACTCCTAATACAAGTATCAGTGATAAAAACAAAACACAGGTTGCAACGTTTACCACCGCAACGGGATGGAGGCGCTCAGAGGCTTCACGAACAGCGGAAGGCCTCTGGCTGCTTAAACGGGCGCGGACCAGACCAGATTTAAGATTAGGCGGTTGACGAAAAGCCAAAAAAGGTTGCAATTGAAGCTTTTGGGCTATGGGCGAGTGCAACATAATAGGCTCAAATTTGCGCAAAATCGCACCAATGTCGGGTAATCCTGGGTGGTACGAGAGTACTAAAGGCACCTTGCGCCTAACAGGGGAAACATTAAGGGTCTCCTGACGAGCAGGAGGACTAAGAGCTCTGTTGATCTGAGTCATAACTCTGCGTTTGCTAAAACCCCTGCGGACCAGCCAATGACAAAGTTCTTCGCAGCGCTCTCTCTCTCTATATATATATGTACATATATACAAATTTCAAAAATTGGGCTCTATTTTTGTACCCTCCCAGTTTCAGTTTTCATCATTTTTGAAAAAGTGGGGGAAAAAGTGGGGAACTCGCCTCATGATCCACAGCCCATGAAATACACGACTTTCACGGTCACATAAAAACTGAAACGCGCAACTGAAAACAATGGAGAACTTCGGGAATATTGAATGTAAATGAGGAGAACTTACACACCCAAACTGAACAGTCATTCTTTAGAAGGGTTAAAAATTATAAAGTTCACTCCAAAATAGTGAAAATTTACTCCAAGAAGAGTGGAATTCACTCCAAAAGAGCCGGAAGTTTCACTCTAAATGGAGTGCGTAAATGTACGTACAATGTTTAAAATGAGTGATTTCTGCGGACACTCGTTATTAAGAGTATATTTTTATTCTCTTTTTAATGAATTTCACTCTCCTTGGAGTAAATTTCACTCATCTCGGATTGAATTAACCCTCTAATAAAGTGAATTCACTCTTGCTAACATGAGTTCGTCGTCAGCCGTCCATACCGTGAGAAGACCCGGCCTCTGATGGCAGTAATTCCTATATAACATTCCAATATGGGACCCTTAGGCTTTTGGAACTACATTTCTTTGCCCCTAAGGGACCCATGTGATTTTACACCAGTGACTGATAAGGGGTCTATATGGGCTAGCGCACATGACCCGTATGGCCCATATTGGATACTCCTTGGGTCCATGTAAACAACTGATATGTAGAGGAAAGCATGGGTCAGTCCTTTAACATCCACTGATCATGAGCGTTGCCTACCCATGCGGAGCCCTCTCGCGTGCAAACTTAAATCTTTCGAATAGGAATCATGTGCGCGAGGACGTTCTATATGTATTCTAGTCGCTGCTCTGACAATTGAGAATTTTGGTATACCGACGGAGATAAAATTGCCGCTTTTACAAGTAGGGCACATCCCCTCAGCTTTTTCATATTTCATTGATGAAATAATGAAAATAATAAAGAAGATATAGGCCTAAAGATATTGTAGAAAATTAAAAATGAAGTATGTAAATATAATGTTAATGGAAACACACGGTCTAATGCAAAAGAATACCATATTTGGATGACATTAAAGTTGTTACTCGTTTCATTTTAATGTACCGAGATATATCGGTACTGTTTGGGGTAAAAACTTCCTAGACATAAAAATTAAACATTTCCAGCAATATCAGAATCTAGTATGGAATATTGCCACCGTGTTTTTTAGATTTCTAATACATTCCTAACTTGATATTAACATGAACTTTGACCTTGAAAATCCCATCCCCACCACCGAAAAAATGTCACCCTTCAGTACCTTTAGTTGCTGGAGCCTGCAGGCCTAAAGGTAAGCAACATGCATACCAAAAACACAGGGAGTTGCCTCCATAGCGTTAACCTAGCCTGCAGACCCTGAGTTAAATGATGACTTGCAGGGGTGGCGACCGTCCCAGGGGCTGGAGTGGAAAACGATGGATATATCCCCCTAGTGAAAAAGAGTGGAGGGAATATAATACAACGTACTCCCTATAAACTTCTCGGCCAAGCATAGTTTCAGGTTCATATAACTATATATCACCATTCATTTACCGCTCAATTTGGGTGTTTTCTAATATTCTTCAAAAAATTCTTTAGCTATGGGCGGTTGTGTGTTCCGCACAGTGTTGCTGCTGTGTTCTTCGGAAAACAGTGAAAGTTTTGGCTTCGCCGAATGGCCCTTTACCAGAGGGTCGGGAAGACTTTAGAAAAAGTATAGACGAATCCGGACAGGAAGTGATGTTCTGATTTCAGTTGGCCATAGCTGGGGTCTATCACCTTTTAATCTTTCAATTTCCTAGCCTGCCTGTATCATGGGTTGTTGTACACTGAATTGTATCTGGATTCCAGGCTCAATTTCACTGGATATAAGGGTTTGAAATTCATGTAGACAATGAATGAAGACGATTTAAGGTAAATGGACCCCACTAATGGCTGCCTACAGTCACAAAACACAAGGGCTGACGGATTCGTCTATATCTAACTGTAAACATGGATGGCTTTTGACAGTAGCGCATGCAATGGGGGTGGGTCACTGGGAAGTTATGTGAGAATCTGACAGAGAAATACCGAGGAGGGAACCCACAAACACATGCCTCGTGTTCAATTGTTTGAAAAATAGCAACATTAGCATCTCAGCCCCCAAAACTAAAAAGCAAATATTTAGACCCCTCAAGTCCCCGGACAACATACTTAATAAATACTTAATAAATATTCTAACCTTGCCAACCTGCTATATTAAAACACGAGAGTACAATAAGTCAAATGGGTCATACGGCCGTTTTGCGAATTACAGCCAGTTTCGATGGCCAAACGTTCTTGTTCTCCTGTAGGTCCTTACCAAAGTGACAAGTCAGTCCATAAATCTCCCACCCCGATGTCTATGAAAGCCTCTGGGGTGAAGTAGCTTGGCCTCCCTTAATAACTTTATTCAAATTTACTCAAACATCTATGGAAATTAGTCTTTTGCACTGTTATCAACTTCAATAGAATGTGAAATGATCGACATCATAGAGGAGGGGTGGTCAACCATTTTATTTGAACGGGTCAGATTCAATAAGAAATGAGACTTTGGTAGGGGAACTTAACCAACGCTCTGCTGTTGCCTTCAAACTTTTAAATTTATTCCAAGGACTTTGTAAAAACATAAATCTTTATTCACGAAACATAATCTCAAAAGAGTATTTTTGTTAAGAACGTGAAAACAGCCTTAAAGACACTGTATCGTGGAGCGAAACGGGGGCGGCAGCATCTTTTTAGAATTGTTCTTTTCTCCTTCGGGCATCAAAAACTGTTACAGCGCCATCACCCTCCTTAGCCGTGAAAAATGTTCGTGCAATCGACGGAGGGAAGTGGAAGCATGGAAGTAGTAGACGGTACTCATTCGGGTGATGTGGATTTCTGCAAGACATTTGCAAATACCACATACAACGAACAATCGTCGGCAATAACAAGAGAAGTCGGCGAGGGCAACTTTTCCCAAAATTAACATGAGATTGACGGCACGACATCAAGGGAACGCTTTATCAGCTTTAATTAACGAGTAATTTGTGATGTTTAAAGCTGCGAGAAGGTAAGGAAAAGAGATAAGAACAAATACGATGGCAATTAGTAGACATTGACAGTAATTCTGCGAAAAATACTTTGCTTGGCGATGTGTAGTATTACTTACGTGTATATGCCATACAAAATTGAACAAGGGAGAAATTTTCCCAAGATTATGGGCACAAATTCCCAAGGTCCGATACAATACAGAAAGAAACAAATTCAACTTCCATCACGTTGCATGTGGATCCTTGTTATTTTATTGAGTGTATAATTAATGCTACAGTAGTTTCTACCGGGATACACCTTCAAATTAAGGCTGATATATCTTAAACAGCTGTGAAAGGGACAAAACTTTAGTCGTTGCCAGTATGAAATTACTTCAAGCACAACACTCTTTGTTCTACAATTGAGTTACATAGTGTTACAGTAAAATATGTCCCACAATTAGAAAGACTTGTGTGAATTGACAGATTTCAGACTACACTCTGATAACATATGGTGGCCTAGCTAGCTCGACAATTGGCTTTTCACCCCCTAAATTAGGACAAAATCAAAAAAGACTAGTTGTGTGGTGCACAAAAGTTTAGGAAGGGTTTGCTTGATGAAAGCATTATATACAGTATGATTAGAAATAAATTGGACTGACCATGTTCAAAGGATAAGAATGCTATCCAACCAGCTCAGTACTGTTGTAATAATGCCAACAATTTCCACTGAATGCTTAATTGACATGTGACAGCGAATTGCATCTAGGGATAGTCTTGCCATGATGGTTGTCTGAAGCAGTCCTTCCACACCCAACCTCAGGAGAACTTAGTTTACTAGACCAAAGATTTTAAGACTTTTCAGGGTGCTTGCTATAATCCATTACCTAACCTCATTTTAAAACATCAGGGTATTAAATAGCCCTCAAACAGGTCTATGTCGTCAGTTAAATGGCCTATTGAAATTCTCTACATGTAACAGAATACACATGCAGCCCTGTTAACTAGGGAATGGGGGTGGCAATTAGAACTTCTCTCCACTGATACCCGAAGTGTAACTGAATATAAGTCTGTCAATCATTTAAAGCCCCCCCCCCCCTTACCCTCCAAATTAGGAAAAAAAAGGTTCTGGCTACCCTTCATGACAAAGTTTTTCGTCAAACTATGTTTGTAACTGCTAGGCTTCTTTAAAGGGTGAATCTCTTCATTCCAGATGGTTCCAGCCAGTTCTGGTAAAATGGCTAACATCTTTAGGTCCTCAAAAAGCACACCCACTTTTTTTTTGCTAAGAGACTAACGCTGTCAAGTAGCTGTCATGTTTAATAAAACAGAACATTGCAGTGCATGCAACTGCCTGTTGTAATGAAAGCATTAGCTCCCTACTGATTCTTCTGAATTGGTCAATGGAAGAGCAGTCACTTATTACAAAGGTTACTCTCTCATAACTAATCCACATAAGTATCCATATTTTTTGAAACAGATTCCCTTCACAAGCTAGCGTACATCTCTCATGTTTCATATGCTAACTATTTTGCATTTTAATTAACATCATATGAAATAAACATCATATTAATCCAGGCCTGTGTCAGTCATGTAACAGCTCAGTAGCCTCTGCCTGTCACAAGAATCTTCAGTATGGCTGTATGTACATAGCATGAAGTAAAATAAAATATCATACCAGAGTAATCTAACCTTCGAGAGTACATTTTCAACAGTTTACTCAAACTAAAAGGTTGTTACTACATGTGACATATTACTTATTTGTATTATGCTCTTCTTTGTATCCTTGAAGGCACTAGCACTACAGGAACTGCATCAACTTTCTGGAAAAAAAATCACCTACAATACCTACTCTATGGCAGAACTCATGCATGGGAACCTACCATTATCTTCTTGTTAGGCTGGAAGGAAAATTGATGTCTTCTCTTTAAAGAAGAAAGTGCAGGCCAGGTCTGTATGGTGGCTTTGAGAACTACATCTCCACTGCAAGCTGATTGCCTAGAGAATTCAACTATTCAAACTTGCTTCGTATGACTGTAAATATTTACTTAATGCAATATTCCGAGACTGGGGAAGACGGCCGGTGTCATCATGTTAGGATACAGTCGACAGGAGTGCAAGTATAGGAGTGGAAAGGCCACCCAGAAGTACACTGAGATGGGAATTTCATGTCATGATATCAGTGACAAAAAATGAACTTGTAGACCCAAACTGTGATGCAAGATATATCATAAAAGTTGCATGAAAGCCTTCGATTCCTACATTTTAAAAACTTCATTTACCAAGAATGTAGTAGTTTTCATATCACTTGAAATATAAACTTTTTTTAGAAAAAAACAAGTTTTTGTATCATTTTTGAAGTGAATTCATAACAACATGCAAAATAGAAGAGTTATGTTTTGTTTGGGAATCAATCATAGTGTCTACTATTGTAAGAAAATAAGTGCTTTCCAATGCATGCTTGTTGATCAAGAAATGGTAATTATGGCATGTTGATGGGAAATTTTAAGTGTAAAACAATAAAGTGAAACAGCTGGTTCAAGATTCCAGTAAGAATATGGTACTCTACCTGATTTTCATCTTTTCTTTTATGTAATATTTCTGTCAATTGACTTTTTAGGAGTTCCAGTAATTATTATTATTTTGTCAAAAATCATTTAATATTACTATGAGATATGAGTTAATTACATATTTCCTATACCTTTACATATGTCTTGAAGACTAGTTGGGTCAGGCTATTCACTTACAGAGGTAGATCAGAAAAATGATGGGGTATTTACAGGATGTAGAGGAATCTATTTCCAATGGTTTACAGCAGTTATGGTAGTGTTGTAAATTGCATTCACTGGAGCAAGGACCCTTAGCACAGATGTATAGCCTACCTACCATTTCTTTTGAATGAGAATAACAGTGGCTGTTTTGATGATTTTGAGTTTGCAATTAATGAGCTGTTCATTCTCATATAGAATCTAGCATGCACCTAGCGTATTTTATTAGCATTCTGGACCAAAATGGGTGGGGGGATGGGGGGAGGAGAGGAGGAGGGGGAGAAAGGAGGAGGTGATACTTACCATACACACTGTCCTGCAGGTTGAAAGGCTGACAAGAACTAGTCCACCTCCTTTTTGAAATTTACAAATCCATCCATAGAAAATGTATGGTCAAACTTTCAATAGATCACATTCCACTTTTTTCTGAAGGGCAGCAAATTTTTACATAGTTTTCAGACTTCAAAAAGGATCACAATGAAGCCCTATTTTAAAAGCTGTGTTCTACACACGCTAGTACCTTCTCTGATTTGAACAAGAACACCAGCCTAGTGCACCTTTGCAGTAGAAGTTCAGCAAAGCTGAATTGAGTTTCAAAAGTCTACAATTACATACAACTTCATTCTTATTGGGGACTTCTACGTAGCAGTACCGTAGGGTGGACCTGGGTGGACAATGCACAGGGGTCCATGGAGAATTCAAACACCTCAGAGCTTGTGTGTGCAAGGTTTCATTCCTATCCCATATCCCCACCCCCCCACCCCCACCCATGAATATTGGAGCTAGAGGGTTTTAGAAAAATGAATTTGGGTATACCCCTTGCTGTCTAGCTTCCCCATGCATCTAGAAGGCTTTTTTATGCCATTGATTGAGTACACAACTACCAGTTCCCCAAAAACATTGATCAATAAGAGTGGAGTAATTGTTTCAATTCATATCAAAATTTAACCAATTGGTACTGATCTTCATGTATATAAAGTGCTATATATTCCTAACTATCTTTGTGGATATGCTCAGTTCATTCCCTTCAAGTGTAGCAGTGCTGTTTGTATTGTAAGCAAGTGCACATACTGTATGCATGCAATTTGCACAAATATATTTTCTCCTGCTTAAGACAACAACTTAATTCTGCATCATCCCTCCATAACTAAGAGCAAACAATGATGAATGCTAGGACATATATGAGACCCATCGAAGCAGTGCCACATTCTCTAATTTAAGAGGCACCATGCATGCACCAGCATGCACCATTTACTACCAGGCTGGTTTCTAAATGGCACTCAGGTGGGGGCACATATTAAAGTACTGCACAATATCACATATAAACAAGCTTGTTGATCAGGTGTAGGATTAAACGAAATTAGTGGAAGAGAGCTGATAAAAGAGTTCTCATGGGTTGCTAAATGCTTGAAGTAAATGTAATCAAAAGTTTTATTCAAGTCATATTTGGTCTTTGGGATGTTGGCATAAGGTACATGAATGTGGCAACACAGACCCAAAGCATGTCATCATGAAGTACTGAACCTGAAGGAAGTACCGTTCAAAGAGTAATATCAATGTTTCAGCACAGATGGGCAATGCTTACAGTATCAAGTCCTGATTTTACAATTGCTCTTATTCAAAATGAAACATAGGGATTTGGTTTAACCCATTCATAGAAAATTTCAAGATTGGAAAATTTCTGTGTCCCACTAACCATGGCGAGGGCTCCAAACATGATGATAGCTAGGAAATGTGTATTTTTTGCACAAATAAAATTTACACTGGAAATTAAATGTTCGTCTATAAAAAAAAATATTCTTCCAAATTTTCAACAATTCTTGGCAAGGAGCTTCCCATTTTGCTGGTTTTTCCACTGGCACCCTTGCTCATGGCATATTCAAATCTAAGAAAAGAAATATTTCGATCATTTGCACAAGAAGTTTAAGAAAACACATTTGATCAGTGCAAGTGTAGGATATGTTACACAAGCTTGCTCCAAGTTCACAAAAATTGAATTAAAAATCTGAAAACTTTAATTGCATATATATTTTGAGCATCTGAAGAATTGATTTAATAATTTTATCACAAAATTCTACTTCACCGTATTAAACATAAATTTATTTGAAACATTTTTTTACAGGATATCTTTTAAATGTGAATTAGGGTCTACTTCTGGAGGTAGAATATTCAAGCTAGGCCAAGTCCTCTCACTATTTCATACATTCTCCCAACCTTTTTAATTCTACTGTACCCACCCACAGCTGTTTAAAACTTTTCATTGCGCAGACACAATCCTGGTCTACTGTTTGAAGGGTATATCATCAAAGTGAGCACACAAAACCCTGTTGAATCAGACTGCACTCTCTGTCGGAATATGAGCCACTCTGCATTCTTGAAGTTGATATCACAGATCAGGATGATGCATGGCTATTTCTTACACAGTACAGTTACAACAAATAAATAATCTATAATTATCAATCTGAATATCCAGAACATGCAGTTTCAAACTTCCACTTCCTTTGGCATACCAATGTCTCTATTAAACAAATGACTTAAACACCTTTAGAAGGGTTCCTGCCATCATTGAAAACCTAAAAAGTCATGAAATTTGAAAAAATATTTTCCAGGGCCTAGTAAAGTTTTCCAATTCAAAAAGTTGTGTTAACCAAGTCATGAAAAATTCATGGAAATTTTCACAAATTTTCATAATTTGATGTAATAGCCCCCCCCCCCTCCCCAAAATAAAAAAAGTCCTGCAAATTCTTTTAATATTTGGTCCTGGAAAAGTGAAAATTTAGTTTCCAGAAATGTAGGAACCCTGCTTCAGCTTATGATTCATTTGAAGCTTACAAAAGACACATGCTCCACTGAGTGCACCAAAAATTGTTCCTATATTCTTGTTGTCTTTATTGCACATGATATGATAGTCCCATTATTTCTTTCATGCTTTTTAGTAGCTGGAATAAAATTCAGACCTAAAGTTTCATGTATAGCTGATGTTATAACATATAAATGAAAGGCTTCAATAGAGTTACAAGCTGGTTGGCAATACTGTTCAGGTATCACACCATCTTCCTATTCACAAAACTTCATACACAAAACACACTTGGCCAATAAAAATTGCTTTTGTGATGTAAACCATTAAATGGCAAGCAAAGCAAGCAATCTTTCCAGTATTGATGTGGTTTTCTGGGTTCTGCCAGGTTACTCAAAATCATGCATAAATCCATCCTGGTTGGGAAGTATCAACCAGGTGCCTTTTACACCCCAATTGTAGCTGAGATTTTGAATCTTCAGTCCAGTTGAACGTGACACTGTACATGACTAGCATATGCAGAGGTGAACTTGTCAACTTTGGGTGGATCCTTGGGCTGGTCCTCCTGTGCCCAAAAAAAACAGAATAATATATGAAATGCCCACAGAAATATTTTTGCTCTGTCTGAGTTTTGTTTCCTTACTTACTTGAAATTTTTCTGGATTGCTTAGTAATCTGCATTGGTACTTCTTCAAATTAAATGTAATAAGCAGGCTCAGCTGGAACTAGAAATGTATGAAAAACACTTATAATTTTTTCTTTATTCTCCTTGTCACAAATTCCAAAAAGATGAAATTGTTCTCATATTTCTCACTTTCTTGAAGAGAGCAACTCATAAAAGATTTCTTTCAAACTTGTGGTGCCAAAACTTGATTAACTGGACATGGCCAGAGCTTCAGAGGTGAGGTTGGTATTACTGTCAGTGGGTCTTGAAACTGGGGATAGGCAACACTACCATTCCGGAAATATTGTGAGCAGAATCCAGATCAAAATGGAAATTCAAAAGATATAACAAAAACTTGATATTTTTCCATCAGGTACAAGGATTCTCTTTTCAAAGAAACTGAAACAAATGCATAGTGAATTTACCTAGATAGTCTACTTTCATGTTTAGACTTGACTGCTTCCTCCCACATTATATTGTCTGCCTCTGCCTCATCAGTGTCATTTTCATTGTGGCAATCCAGGAAATCTTCAACTGAACTGTTGACAAAATAGATTGTACTGCACTTAGACTTGTACTTCAAGTCACCCCTTGTCCAAGCAGGCAATAATAATGGAGCAATTAGCAAAGTTTGAAAACTACATTTTATCCTTTATATCATATTTTGAAGATAAATGAATGAAGAAAAAAACTAACAAACTGACAAATGGCAAAAAATTTGCAACTTGGGTAAAGGTATTTTTTATCCATGGATGTGTTCATGCCAAATGCAAATGGTGAATGTTCCTACCATGCAGTTTCATTATACTGTTTCAATCTAGGGAAATCTCAGATCCTCTATTCTGCCCTTTGATATCAAAGCATGATTAATGAAAAGCTTAAAGGGCAAGAGCAGTCTCCCCAACTTGAAGTAGTGTAGTGGACTCTCCTGTTTCATGATTGGCTCTTCACGGTCATGTGCCATTTTTGGGGGAGTCACTGCTTGGTTTACCTAGAATATGTAATATTGAAGTCCTAAAAAATTATTAAAGATACTTTTAAGAAATTAAGAAAAGTGAAAAGAAAATTATCAGCTTTAGCCTTTGCTTCGAAATACAGTAAGTTTGGGATGACTGTTTTTGCCTTTCAATGTGGAAAAATGACAACAGCAGTCATGTACCTTGGAGTAGTATGGTTAAAATGGGAAGACCCAGTGACTGCAGATCTGCCAGGACTGAGCCTATACAGCACATTGAAAAATTACAAAACAAATTCTGTTTAACAAAGGATTTTTTTCTTTCCTGGTCAGCATTTTGATGTTAATATCCGACATTTCAAAAGCACGTTGGAAAGCAGGTATATATGTTTTGCAAGCATGTGACTGCATTTGAAAGTGGTCAATCTGTTATCACTAGAAAAAAACTTGCATTTTCAGAATTAACACCCAAAGAAACAGATTGGGTAGTATATATTGTTGGAATAATAGATAAAATAAGTAATAATAAAAAAACATAGGACTTCTGACTTCATAAATCCATTTTGAAATGATGAGAGTAGCCTAGCTAGGTTAAAAAATAAAAGGAAATACAACTATACTGTGAGTAGAAGAGAGATGCATATCTGACAGTCAAGCTACGGTACTGTACTCCAGAAGAAATGCTTACTGTCATGAAAATAGTCAAAGCTTTAGAAATTTATGAACAATTACAGTAAATATAGCACCCCCTCCCACACTGTGACAAAGACATCACACTTCCATTGCAGAAAGACATGGGAAGACTGTCATCCAATACCCCCATTCCTTTTTGTTTAGGTAGAGGGCAAAACAACTCCATGCTTAAATCTTGAATGACCCTTTGTGTTTTGGCAATTTATTTTGCCATAAGTGTTCAGTAAACCAGGAGTGCCAGAGAGGTGCTAAGGGGAGTGAGGTGGGACAGGGGATTCATCTCCCAGTTATGATGGATGGTCCCCGCTGTATATGGGAAACATTTTAGGAAACATTTTCCATTCTTTTTCAAGGGAGCATAGATGGTATGCTATTTATTGTCCAGAAAGTGACAAGTAACATTCCAATTGTGTACTTCCTTCTAATTCTTGAAGGAAATGCAATTGTCCTTTAAAAATCACAAAACTTGAAATTTAATATTCAAACCCAAATCAACATTGAATTTAAAATCCATATTTTCAATTTTTCTTTCATAACATTTTACTCAAAATAATTCCCAGACAAATCTCTGGGTTTTGGCCACAGATTTGGGTTGCTTGTGCCTACAGTATTATGAAGGATTTCATCATTCCCTTGGAAAGAGACTGCATGGCACCATTGCCAGATGTTGTGCCTTATTACAGCACGTACTACAATGCTATAATCATGGGTGAAAAGAGTTGTGAAGCTGAGAAGCTCCTTCCCAGAAAATTTGGACATCTGGAGGAAAATTTCCCTTTTCATGAAAATGCAGGGAGAATTGTGGAAACTTTTACTCTCTTCCTGGGAAATAATGCAACTCCCTTCCTGGAAAATAAATATTTTTTCCAGCCCTGGCTGTAATACATGTTGTAGTTAGATGGAGTTTTACGGCCCAGTTTCCAACCTATTGGTTAAAGTCGAACCGGCCACTGCCTTTTTTCCAGTTGTGGCTCACTGGCTTGTTTTCCCTACCCCACTGCTTATACAGAGACGCGATCATGCAAAATGGCAGTATAGGTTCCTTTTTAGAGTCTTTGGTATGACTCGACCTGGGAAGTGAGCCTTCTGCGTGAGAGGTGGATACTCTACCGTAGTACCGTTAGACCAAACACACCGTCTGTGTAATACATGTTCTATATGGGAATCGTGCGTATAGGACATGTATGATGTTTGTCTGAACTCAGTGAAAGTGCAGCTAGTCTTGGGCAATAACTATTGGTTTTAAGTTGAACAGCCATTTGCAATCCTCCCTGTGTTTGGCTTCCATAATTACCTGTAGTTGCTGATGAGGGACAAACTGGCTCTAATATACTGTCATAGTGGCCCTTGACAGGAGTAGATGTCAATGCTGCAATTCAATGGAATATCATATTTACAGCTGGTGATGCAAGTTTGCAGCACAGGATGAACTGTATGGATGATTTTCAATTATTATAACAACACTTCTAACTACTGTAAACTTGATAATAGGGCAAGGCTTGTTTTTAAGGAGGTATCTTACAATTTTCTATTCATTCCATAATATTGGATATTCAGACAAACCAAGCAATTAAGTAAATTGCACATTTCAGGAAAGAATATTGTCACTTGAATCTATAGCCAATCATGAAACAGGGCAGTCTAACTACTGTACACTTCTGTACTGTATACTTGGGTGAATGCTCTTGTCTTCAAGAAAGGGAGCACATCATATCAATAGAGCAACTAGCCCAATTTGTAAAGGTAAACTAATCAAACACATTACATTTATAATTCTGAAAATGTTGGCAATGTCAAAACATTACCATAGTGGGTATATTGTGCAATTGGGAGAAAATAATATTCACTCAGGCTTTGTGGACAATTAATTGATACTGCAACTTGATCTGCATCATTATCAAACAAGATATTGGATAAAGGCCTAACAATGCTCATAAACTGTGCAATATTTTAGTAAATATAGATATAAAGTTTCTAGATAGCAAAGATGAGATTTAACTATACCCAACATGAACATGTCATGTACAGTATTGTGTCAGTCAACTCAATAAAAAGTTCAATGTTTAAATTTACTTTCAAGAACAGTTCAAGTACAATTCAAGTACAAATTAGTTTTCCCTATAGTCACCTCTTACAGTAGGCAGGATCAAACAGGCTTCGCCCCTGGAAGCTCTCAGGTTTTAGCATACTGTATCTCTGAATGAAAAATGTAGTCTCTGGAGAGGTATGTTATTTAAATTCTTTTTAGTAAACCCAAACCCAACTCCTTTCTGACCAGCTAACATTTGGGCGGGGGGAGGGGGATTGAGGAGGGCCAAGGACAAAATCTATGGAGGGCAAATGCCCCCTCTTGCCCCAACATAGAGCCACCATTCATGGTGCTTATTAAAGCCGTGAAAACGTTACAACCAATTCTGAACAGCACAAGGTAGACTGTTCTGTGCTATAGTGTTGTGAACCATGGAAGTACTACCTGGAAGTTAGCTGGGAAAACATCTTTTTGGAAATTGAAAGATTTTTTTTAATACATCCTGCAGTTATTTTCACTCACCTATGGGTGTAACAGCTAGCAACTGAGGTGAGGTTGGTCATTCACTTGGCTCTGTCTGTGTGGTCCACTGCATGTACAGTACTTCGAAGAACACCTGAAAAATAAATCAAGACTACTTGCAATGAAATAGTATTTTATCTTAGGGAAGAGTGCATATATAAGACTTCCATGAATTCAAATTACATGTCCCTCAATGATTAAGGGATGGTGTCAAAATTGGTTGTTATAAGAGTCATAATAATAATGATGATTGATGATGATGTGAACAATAGGCCCCATTAAAACTGAAAGGGACAAGAGGGGGAGGATTGCAATCTATTCTGTCTAAAGGAATTTTAAATCAACCTATACCGATTACCAGTGGCATCAGCAGTGGCTCGATCTCGTATACCCCCCTTATGTAAAAAGTATATTGGGCAAAATGTGTAAGAACTTCACAAACACCTCTTGAAAGCAGCACTTTTTAGTAGTAAAAACAACAGCTGGGAAGTACCATTTTATGCAATCTGAAACACATTTCAGGCAAAGTGTTCTCTGTATGCAATGTGCTGGTCAATAGTGGCACTCGATATACAGTAGGAGCATTTTCTTTGGCCCACCACTTCAGCACTTTCCCTCTCCGAATGAAAAAGTTTAGTAATGCCACTGTCAATAACCGAGGACATAAATTTTGCTCGGGCACTAATTTTTATTGCATTTGGCATTTCATGTACACTCAATGTACAGATTCCCAGCCCGGTCTCACTGAAGACTTTAAAAATGGAGCTACGTACTCTGCCATTGTGCTTGCAAAAGCAATGGAGTAGGAAAAACAAGCCTGTGAACCAAAACAGAAAAAAGGTCAAGACTAGCTTGACTTGAACTACTTGGTTGGAAACTTAACCCAGAAATAGCATTTATATGCCATTCCTGCCTAGATCTTGGGGAAAACAACTTTTAATACTGTATGTACAGGTACAGCAGCTATACTATGCTTAGCCTACCTTACAGTACCCCTCATAGCCCAGGCCTCCATTTTTAAAACATTTAGTGTTGTCTTGGGGCAACCATTTCACTCATTTTGGTTCAGAAGGAAATTCCAAAATATTTTTCACTTAAATATAAAACAAAAGGCTATAATTATGTTCATCAAGGGCAGATCCGGGGGGGGGGGGGGGGGCAACTATAGGGTCAACTGCCCCCCCTATGACCAGTGTAGCGCCCCTCAATACAAGAAAAATGCACCCCCTGAGTCCTTAAAATAAAGTAAAAACTGCCCGAAAAGTAAAAAAACCAAAGGTCCCCAGAATTTCGAACCGTATAGCTATAACTGCGGCAATGGGGGTTGGTCTGAGAAATGAGGTCGGTCAAATTCAAGAGTATGCGGCCCCTGTATGATGTTGGCACCCCCTCTTTCAAACTGCCCCTCTTCAGCTAGGGGCTGGATCCACCCATGATGTTCATGAGAGGAAACTCCCCTTAGCTCATTTGAAAAAATTGAATTACCCAAGCAGAAAAAAGATAAATCCTGAGAGCTATCTCTGCATTTGTGTTCAGTGTCATAAAAGAATACAATCACAATGCCTCTGTTGTGCTGGTCACTGGACATTTCCTAAGTAGCTTTATAGATCAATGCACACACAATACTGCATTGAAATTTTCTTAATCCATCTTCCCTGCCATGTGCCTGCTATGACAGGTACCAAATTTGAAAAGTAGCTAAGGGGCTTTTCCTAGCATGCATGTTCATGTATTATTGGTCTTGAAGAATAAAAAGATGTGATGTTTGAGAGACAGGAACACTCCAAGTCTGAAATATGGTTATGAAACTATTATGGAAAAAGGTGAAAGAATTTATCAATCAGCAGTATACTTTTTTAGTCCGAGAGGAAAATGGTTGTCCATGGGACAACCAACCTGGTTGTCCGTATGGAATTTTTGTTGTCCCAGATATTCTGACAGCCATGAAAATTGATTCCTGTAGCCCAACTGGTTACTGGTAGTAGGCCAACAGTACTTTGGCTTGAACTGAATGTAGAAGGCTTTCTTATTTTGCTTGTGAGGAGGGAGTTGTGGGGTGGTGGTGATTGAGGGGAAGGAGATCAGCATCAGTTTTCAATTGCATACAGGTACAACCAATTGTTGAATATTTGGTAATTATTTATGCCAAATTGTATATATGAGCATATAAGCAGAGTTCAAATTTTTATTGGAGGTGACCCCCAATGCCCCGGTGTATTGTTGACGTTGTGTAAATTCCCCTCTTTCTCAAAATCCTTGATCTGTGACTGAGCCCAAAATCTGCAGATCCAGGTTATCTTAGGCCACTGATGGAGGCCTACTGTAGTTAACTTTCTATACTACAGCATTGTTCCACACATGGGGGGGAATTTATGATGTACGTACTTGAAAGCTTAGGCCTGTATATGGGGCCTTACCTTACATTAGGAAGGCAGTTGCCTTACAACTCTTTTTTACCACATACCTGGCAAACCACTACTGGCATTTGGATGGGGACCCTCATCAACCTTATTGAATGCTTTCAGTAAGCATTCATTATGCCTTCTGAATGTATCATTTAGCATTTGAAGGACTGTCAGTGAGTTGGAATGCTTATTTTCTTCCCCGAATGAAGTCTTCCTTGCATTCAAAATAAGCCTTCATAATTTCCTTTGAAGTCTACCAAACCTTCAGTTACTGTTTGAATGCAGTTTTTTAATGTGTTGGAATGCATTCACACATGAATGATATATGAATGCTTATCAAAGCCTTCATTTCCTTTTTTTTTTTGCAATTCATATAACTAGTATCAATGCAGCTGGATGTCACTCAAGCATAAGCAAAGTTACAGAAATCAATTACTGCATAATGGCGCCTTGATCCTGCTCACCTGATTGCACCAGATAATCTTCATTTATATTATACAGTAAATCCAACATGCTCTGGCGTAGTACAGAACTGTTGTTCTCATCAAGTCTCTTTGGCAAATTACTGATCCAGCAAAGCTGAGCACTTACTCATTGTCAAGTGGACTGTAGGCTAATGAAACACCCAGGATTATTTAAGTGATAGCATATTGTAGGTCTATTGCTTGATGAGAAAGTTTTGAGAAGACAATATTGGGGAAAGTGCAAACTCCGCGCCAGGCCACTTACCTTTGAGCATGATCTGTGAGATGATGTTTCGCAAAATCGCCGTTATAAACAAGAGACTTGTTATTCCCCAACCAATCAACCTGCTTTTTCTGCGGCGATCGATAGGCTAACGTTAGGTAGGGCCTATTCCGCGTGAGAATGAGAAAGGGAACTCCGTCTTTCGTTTGCTACTGTATTTTTCTCGTTTGATTTCTCCTACTCGTGACAACGTGTGCAAACGCTGTCCTTCGATTTTTTCTTTCTGAAGTTCTGAACAGAAGACATTTTGCTGTCGTAAGACTAAGACTATAGCCCCTTCGCTTCGACCAATCTCTCAAGTTCAATGCAGGTTTCCTAGGCCAGTTCGTCTTTTAGAAATTCCCAAGATCACGTCTCGAATAACAACGTATAGCCTCTCAACGTTGAACTACAGTAATGATAGCCTACAAGAGCATCGAAGTCAAACTGATGATTAAAACACAAAACAATTGAGCCGGAAATTTAATACAAATTAGCCACCTTGGCATTCTTATTACAACTTATTCACATATTTCATAACTAATTAATAAGTGACTTAAAAAAGTAGAAAAAAGAAACAATCACACAATATTTCTTTTTTAAAGTGGGAAGGAAAGGGAATGATCGAGACGGTTCAAAATTCCCAAGATATTGGGAAAATTCCCAAGGGTCTCTCTGTTGTCACTGAGCAAGGTACTCACTTGTATCAGGAAAACAATCCCTGCTACATACAAATTAACACAGATACTACGCCTGTTAACGCTCACACAAACAAGCATATGTAGCAGTACGCTATCCCACGCAATCGTATGAACTGTTATCATACGGTGTCTATGGGCTACATCCGGGATTTTGGGTGGGATAACAATTTTTTTGAAGGCTGTCCAAATGTCGCCCCCGTTTCGCGCCACGATACTGTGTCTTTAAGTAGTGGCGTAGCCACGAGGAGTGTTGGGGGGGGGGGGGTAGAACCCCCATGACTGAACCTTGCAATGCAAAATACACCTAAAATAGGGCATTTTTCACTAATAATAGGTTTTTGCGTTGCTCGAATGCAAGTGTCGGACTAAATTTTTGGAATCTTGTTGATTGTTCATGAAAATTTTACGGCGACATATGACGTTTGTTTTTTCTTCTTCTTTTTTGGGAATACCGTGATAACATTTAGGGCACGCTTAGAAATTTTCGGAAGAAAAACATGCCATTTTTTAAAAACTTCAGTGGCAGTCCGAATTTTCCCAAATTATTGCCCAAATTTTAGATTTTTCGGAATTTTGGGGGCAGTCTGCCCCCTTGCCCCCTGTCTCGTGCGCCACTGGTCATTCAGTTTGCAATGAAAAGTAAGCTAAGATATAATAAAACATTACCATTTTTGTTCTATAGTTTTTCCCTAGAAAATATACAATACCATTTCATCCAATAATATATAGTGGTACATTTTACCTCTTAATTTTCTGATCAAGATCATATTGAGTACTTAGATCCTCCTTTTAAGCCTGTCATTTTTGGCTTATGGCTGTTTGAGTCCCATTTTCCAAAATGTTCTGTGCGCTCCTCGCCAACAAACGGTGGCGCTCAGCTTAGAAAGTCTCCTTGGCAGTATTTTAGTTTCAAGGGAACATTCTTTGCAAACGTAACTTCGAATTTTTTAGAATGAGGGCCCTTGCCATCTAGACTGTAGCTCAGAAGAAAAAAATGGAATAAGGGCGGGCTGTAGGTATGAGATTAACTGCCTGTAGAAAATGACCAAATAACCTAAGAGAAGGAGGGGCTGATGACATGTAAACACTCGAAAAATGATGGCATTGTTTGTCATTGATATTACCATCAACAAGTTTTTAATTAAATACTAAACTGCTCAGTGTGAAAGGATAATATTCAGGATTAAGTTTTCATTTCTACATGAAATTAAAATCCATTATTTCCATACGTTCCTTTACGAACATGAAATGGACAACATAATTGCACTTATAATATGACTTAGACATTCAATGGATCAGTAAATTTTAGCGAAGACTACGGGTAGTTTTGGAATGTTACTTGACGACACCAGAGCTATTACATTGCTGAAAATGGCCCGAAATAAATTCTCCACTTGTTATGATTCTTTTGTTTTAAGGAAGATTATGTGTCAGCGGTGCGCCATTTCACCTTGTGCTAAACCGGGTCGTCTTATATTCTTTGCATCATGCACAGAAATGCATAAAAGCGTGCTTATTTTGTAACTATCGAGGGTGATTCGATTCAGACGTAAATTTCTCCAGCCAGCCAAGAAAGTCAGCAAGATGCATCGGCAGCTTCTCCTCATTATCCTCTCATCTTGTTTTGTCTTACAAACTCTGTGTACAAGCACTGATTGCAATGCACTACAATGCCCAGCGTGCTGGACAGCTTATAAGAATCATTGTTACAGGTAAGTTGCTGGAATTAATATATTTAAATGGGGATTTTTCTACATGCAAGAAAGTGGAGAGCATGTAACCCCATGATTTGGCTGTTTCCGCACACTCCAGAAAACGTTAAATGACTTAAAAGAATAGTCCAGAACCAAATATTGTGTTAGGAGTTGAAGAGAAACATATTCTTTGCAATCTGGTGAAAAAGGTCATTCATTTCCCATGTTCGGTTCTTGAGATATTAGCTATTGAAGTTGACACATTTTCTATGACTTGAAGCAAACAGGTGTGTGTCATGGGTTCACATTGTTGGCCAATGTTTGGTTTTTCTTTCATTTTTCATCTTATTAGTTTGACCTTGAGCTGAATAGGGATGCTATTTCCCCCTAAACCATGCAAAGTTTTCAAAATCTCATTGCTCAGGATGCAGGTATGGTATGAATAAATCAGGGTTTAGTTGCATAAAATTGGTGTAAATTATAAATAAAAACAAAACATTGGCCAACAATGTGTATCCACGACATCACGCATGCTGGCTTTCAAGTTCACTTTATATAGAAAATTTGCCACATTCATTGCTAATATTTGCAGACCTGGACATGGGAAATGAATAGAAATATCTACCAGAATGCAGTGGTGTAGCTATGAATTCATTGTAAGGGGGGGGGGGGGGCAAACAAACGCAAAACCAAACAACATTATACAAGGGCGGATATAAGGAAATTTGTTTGGGGGGCAAACTCAACTTGAGACCAAGACGTCTCAAATGGTATTAGGGGATGTCGTGCAAAAATATTTTTGTGGGGGGGTTGAGGGGCAAGAGGAGTGGTGACTGACTTCCCGAAAGACTATCTAAGAGGAGCGCAACCATCAGTTGGCGCGGAGCGTACAGAAAATTTTGAAAAATCGCAACCTCTCAGATAGCCGGAAATTGCGTTTGCCAGGCTTGTAAGTAGAATTTAAGCAGTCGTTATTTTGAGCTTTCCTTTGCAATAAAATCTTCATTTTAATAAAAAGAAAATCAAATTGCAAAATGATCAGAAAATTACCAGATAAAATGTACTGGCTCCTTTACAGGATGGTGTGACATTTTATCATTTTCTTTGTCGCAAAGTAAAATCTCCTTTAAAAAAAGAATAGACCTGAACCAAGTTTTTGTTTAATATGTTAAAGACGAACATATTCTAAGCACTCTGGTGAAGTTTTCATTCATTTCTCATGTTCGGTTCTCGAGATATTAGCAACTGAAGTTGACACATTTTCTACAAAAGGTTAACGTGAACCAAGCAGGTGCTAAATAATGTATTCATATTGATGGTCAATGTTTTGTTTTGTTTTATATTTATTTTTGAATCCTGCTGTTTGCTCTTGAGTTGAATAGTGATGCTATCTTGCCCTTAAGGCAAATTAAGGTTTTAAACTTCCATTGCTCGGGATGCACATATGGTTACAACATATCACAGTTAAATTGTATAAATATGGTGTTAAATTTTAGAGAAAAACAACTAAACATTTCCATCAATGTGAATACATGACATCACGTCTACTTGTTGCATGTTCACTCTTTTTAGAAAATATGTCAGCTTCAGTTCTAATATCTCGAGAACCAAGCATGGGAAATGAGTTGTAAAAATTTCCCCAGTAAGCTATGCCTAGAATATGTTCCTCTTCAAAATATGAAACATAAATTTGTTCTGCACTTTTTTTTATTTGAAGGAGCTGCACACCGTTGGAAATGGATTGAAATCACAACTTTTCGAATCATATTAACTCATATGACCAGTGGTCGAATGAGCCTGTAAACCTGATCCGGCCACACATAAGCATTGGTAGCGCTACCAGCACCAATAACAGTACTGATTCAGTACTGCTATTGGTGCTGGTAGCGCTATCAACGCTTCTGAAATTTTGATACAATTACGACCTATATCCTTGACAATTATACGCATTAGTTTATACTTTATAAATAATATATATATATATATATGACATTTGTATGAGAGAGGAAGCTGGGATACTTTGCCCAGATTAAGAAAAAGGCTACTTTTTATTCATGTCATACCGAATAACGTTATTTTTGGAAAATTGAAGACCATGCTTTGCAAATGTTTGGGGGGGGGGGGGCAAGTGCCCCCTGTGCCCCTATGGCGAGCCGCTAATGACATTATAGAAGCAATGTAACCTTTTATGAAGTCTAGAATCTACAGCAAGTAGAGTGAAATGACTTTGTTGGTTCGATTCCTCTACTCTAGTATAAGCTACAATCTTGGACAAAATAGATGGAACACCCCCGCTCCCCCGTGCAGTGTTGGAGATAATAAAGCCAATTCGGGACGCACCATTTTCTTTGGGACCCAACATTGCACGGGGGGATGGGGGTTTCGAAAATTGCTATTTTCTGTAGGACACAACTTTTCAAAGGGGGATAGAGGTCGTGAACAGAGTACTCGGCACCATAAACAACACAACGACGTGAGGTGTTCCAACAGTTTTGTCCAAGATTGTCTGAAAATTCAAGGCACATTTTTCGAAGATTGTCCAAGAATCTACTTCAGCAGAAGATTAGTGTGGGCTCATATTTCGAGTCATAACGATCATCTATCTCTTAGGGTGAATTACACTGGCCGATTCGACAACAAGAACAACATTAGACAATAAAGCATTCTATCAACTTGTGACATAACACTTCAAAGGCGGTGACATGCTTTTCATACATTGGCAGCCAAGGAAAGGCATCTTTTGACATGTCAGAAAAAATATATTAGCAGTTGTACAAATAGTTGGCCCAATGTAATACTGCATTATAATAGTTTGTATTTGAGAAGGATACTCCCCTTTTTTACTTTTTTGAGCATATTACACTCTTGATCTGAGCATAAGGTCATCAAAACTTCATTTAAAGGCCCAGTTCTCTCACCCAAACAGTACCAATTCTCCTAACCTTCTTACCGAAGCCCCTCCCACAATTGTCTGAAATTCATCCTCATCCAGATACAATCTCAGTTTATTGCTTCAAGGTGAGTATAGAAAAACTCAGTTTATATAATCAAAACACTCTCAGTACCGTTCATGCTGTGTAATATAAGCTTTGGTACTCTGCATTGTTTGAATTAGCTGTCAATCAAAGAGCTGAGCCAGTTGAGAATTTCGGTACCCCCGTACCAAAATTGTAGTTTGGGGTGAGAGGTTTGGCCCTTTAAGTGTGGACTTCATTCAATTACAGTAAATTATAATATGAATATTATAAATTTTGGTCGAGAAACAGATGAAAATGAATTCATTGTTTCGAAGAATAAAGATTTAGAAGAATTGCATGATTTTCCCTGCACATAAAATAAAAATAAAAAATAAAGAAATATATATTGAATGAAAGCAACAGAAGAAGCATCCTAATTCAACGATAAACAGTAGCCAATGCTAAAGAATTTCCCAAATTTATGCGACGCTTTCATTTAAATGTAAAGTTTGAGAAAAGAAAAAGTCAACTTACTCTTAGGAAAATGAACTTGAAGTATTTTCGATCCCCACAATTTTATACCCATTACTTAGCAAAGGCTCAAAAACCGAACTGGGTGAGCTATCAACGATAAACGGCAGTTGTTAGTAAAAAAGTTCACCCCACTGAGTTCTTTGAAAAAGTACTGTTTATCGTGGCGCTATTTCGTTCTGCCAAACTCAGTATCTGTTAAACGTCCAGAGGGTCTATCTTCCATAAAGGCCTTCACTGTCGTGATTTGTGAAATTATGCAAGAGCGCCCTCACCTTAGGGTATATTATGCAATGACCTAGTGACCTCATCATGTAGAAAATGATGTTATAGCCAACTTACAGGGCCCCAATGCTCTTTGGAGTTTGCCAAAATAACAAATGTCCTACCATTAGTCCCAATTTTTTAGCTGGCAAAACTCAGACAATCTTGGACAAAACTAGATGGAACACCCCCGCTCCCTCGTGCAATGTTGGAGATAATAAAGCCAATTCGAGACCTACAATTTTCTTTGGGACCCAACATTGCACGGGGGGACGGGGGTTCCGTAAATCGCTATTTTCTGTAGGACACAACTTTTCAAAGGGGGATAGAGGTCGTGGAAAGAATACTCGGCACCATAAACAACACAACGACGCGAGGTGTTCCAACAGTTTTGTCCAAGATTGTAGGAACCAATCAGTGTTTTGCATCCCCAAATATCAAATATATACCTAATTAATGTTTTTTCATCGTTCAGTTCGATTTTTGTGTTATTTAGGCCTATTCCCGTTTTCGACCAAGCGACTGGGCATGCGTGTTACAGGCGTGGATCCAGAAATTTCAAAAAGGGGGGGGGGCTGAACTTAGTGATCTGCCTGAAATATCTAATTCTGCCCAACAGTCTAAGCGGAGCGCCACCATCTGTTGGCGCGGAGCGTACAGAAAATTTTGAAAAATTTTGAAAAATCAGGACGCCTTAGACAGCCGCCGGAAATGCCATTTCCAACCCACTTGTAAGTAGAATATAAGCAATCATGATTTTGAGCTTTCGTTTGCGATAAAATGTATACTCTAATAAAATAATGATTAAATTAAAATGATCAGAAAATAACCAGATAAAATGTACCTCTACCATTGGATGAAATGGTAATGTAAAGAAATTAGTCTTTGGAAAATGAGCTTGTATGCGCATTTTACAATCTATTTGGCTACCTTGCTACATAAGATTATGATGATATAACATCTTAAATTCGAGCAACTTCATTGACCGGCAAAAATCCCTTGTCAACTTCAAGGGAGGGTGTCAATGCATCGCATGCCGGCTACCTATAGCCTTTAGAAGTTTCATCGAACTTTACAAGGATCCCACGTGTTTGAGCAGCCTGATTAACTCAGACTCAGAAGCTTACATGCCCGAAGTTAACTTGAATCAGAAATTGCATGAGAATAATTGGCTCTTACAAAATCGACCTAATTTTCGCACATTTACCGCACAAGGTAGAAGCCTGCGTATACATAATTATATGCATCCCACACAAGCAAGAGGGCAAATTATTTTCTAGCCAACAAACAACCAGTCCAAATCAACGGTTTCTACCTACTTGATCCCTACAAACGGTACGCATCAAATAAAAGCATACCGGGGGTCGATGAAACAGAAATCAAAGTCAACGTACAGCCCAATTCTCCGTTTTCAGCATCAACAACTACAAAGGCTTTGATTCTTACGTTTCGCGTCATAACTAACATTTAGAACAGTGGCGTAACCAGCGGGGGGGGGGGGGGCGGCAGGGGGGAAAACTGCCCCCCGAACACAAAAGAAACGGGAAGGGAAGAAAAAACGAGAAGGGAAGGAAGGGAAGGAAAGAAAGAAAAAAGAGTTAAAGAGAGGGAAGAAGAGAAAGGGAAAAAGGGAAAAAGGAGAGAAGGAAAGGAAAGAAAGGCAGAAGAAATAAAGGAAAACGGAAAAGAAGAGGAAAGGAAAGAAAGGGAAAGGAAAAAAGAGAAAATGAGAAAAGAAATAAAGTGGGCCAACTATAACATCAAAAGCAAGATTGATCTGCATTCATGGAACACTGTTTTGGTCAATATATGAACATTCATTTAGAAAAATATAAACATTCATTTAGTCGCCTAAAGTTAACAAAATAATATCTGAGGTCCACTTTATCGGAGGGAAGACTTTCCTCTATTGCTCTTTGCCAGACAGTCGCGAGGACTTAAGAAAAACAATCATTCTCAGATTTGCCACCAATATTGAAGGAAGTACAGATTCTTCAGTAATCCCCCCCCCCCAACTCTTTAAACTTACTCACAGGAACCCAGAATCCAAAGCTTTCTGCAATATAAGCTCCATATCAACAAATTATTGTTTCAAAAGGGCGGCAATTTCTTCGCGGGCCGCAATACATCTCTAATACAGTGGTGTTCACATTTGCAAGAAAAATCGGAAAAGTTAGCTACTACTTACAAGCCAGAGACATGCCATTTCCGCCTGTCTGAGGGGTTGCGGTTTTCAAAATTTTCTCCAACTGAAGATTTTTTAATGTTTCCGAGAAGCCTTAATCCGCACTCCTTAGATAACACGATCTTCAGTCGACATGCTATCTCAGATATTTGCTAATAGGAAACGCAGATTCTTCGATAGTCCCCCAAATATGCAAATTTCCTTACAGAAAACCCTGAACCTAATCTATTTTCTGCAATACAAGCTCCATATTTACAAATGTGTAAAAGGACCCAAATTTTCGGTACGTACCTTACACAGTAGTGTTCATACTTAAGAAAAAAAAATCAGATTTATTTAAAAAAGTTGCTCTTGCTCTTAGAAAAAGCAAAAAAAGTTACCATAAAAATGTACCTTTTGGCCAATGGGGTAGGATGAGTTGCATGGTCCAAAATTGCCCCCCCCCCCTTAACACTTCCTTTAAGGCCCTAAGACACCCACAAACTTACACAGCTCAACTAGTACAAAATCGGGAAACCTCTATGCTACCCCCCCCCCCCCCCCCCGGACAGTCAAGTCTGGTTAGAACCTCTGACTTAGAACATAGGTCCTACTTGAACATTGTAAGATGCGATTTGCTTTTCTCCGGCATGATTTTTTTCTAATCGCTGTTCCTCTATACCAGGGTGTGCATGTGGGTCTTGGCACATTGGTCAATCTAACGCGGGAAGGATTGGGGCAAGGGGTGACGGTAAGACGCCACCTAGTATACACCTATATCTGCTCCACTGAGGCAACCCAGATGGCCACAGCAACATGATTTGGTCCAAAAGTTTGCACACTTGCTCTATATCATAATGAAACACCGTTGGGAAACTGAGGCAAGACTAACCTGCCGACCGTTTACAGCCACTACATTGCACACGTGATCTGACGTGCGAGTGTGTGAACATAAGGTGCGTTCGATTTAGCGGCTCGGGCCAGCTCAACTGGTTCAGCCAGCGTTCGATCCGTTCGGAAAAGTGATCAGTCCTCCGAGATGGTCTAGTCAGCCGTTTGAAGTATTTTACGTCACATATCGTCAAGACGAGAAACTGGATGAGCTAGTTTGGCTGGTTTTAGCCGCTAAATCGAACACACCTATAGATCAGTCGGTAACGCTCATAACCTGATGACACATTGGCCGGCAAGCTATTCACATTAAGTGCGTTCGATTTAGCGGCTCGAGCCGGCTCAACTGACTCAACCAGTTTCTTGACTGGAAGAAATGTGACGTAAAATACGTCACCGGCTCAACTAGACCACCTCGGAGGGCTGGTCGTTTTGACCGGCTCAAGTTGTGACGTTTTGATGACGTTAAGATCACTTTTCCGAAAGATCGATCGCTGAAATAGCCCCCTTGAATATTCTCGTAGATGAACATTATGCTTATATTAGTGTATTTGTTATTGTTGATGAGACGAAAAAGGGGGGGCTGAGGCCGTAAAAGCTCCCCCTTGGATCCGCGCCTGTGTTTTCCATGTTTTTGTTGGTACAACTTCATAATTTTTAGGATTTTTTTAAAGGAAAAACAAAAGCGCGCTCCTGTGTGGGTTGGGTACGGGGAAACAACCATCGGGGTGCAGGGAGTGAAGCCCTTGGAAGCTCCAAGGTCTTAGCATATCTTTGCGTACCCCCTCATCCCCCACCCCGTAGTTTTGCCACTTGCAGAATCACTCTGTAATTTGAAATAATTTGACTACCAAAAGTGCAATTGAATTTTATACTATTTTATTTTCATCATTTAGATACTTTGACGAAAGTAAGACTTGGGAAGAAGCACGACAGGAATGTCGCAAGTACGGCTCACCAAACGGTTTTGGTTTGTCTGACCTAGTAACCTTACACTCTGCCAGTGAGGAGGTTTTTGTTATGGGCCTCGCTGAAGACGGCACACATGTGAGTCCAAACAGGCATGTGTTGGTCAAAATCACAACTGGTAGACTTTTCTAGTTATGCCACTGTACAGGAAGACCGGCGTTACTCTGTTCCCAATCTAAGACGCAGTGGCGTAGCCACGGGGTGGTTTGGGGGTTAGAACCTTCCGCCATGACCCAACCTTGCAATGCAAAAACACCTAAAGAAGCTCTCTATCCTTAGACTTTTCCCTCATTTCGCCCCCCCCCCCCCCACATGACACCAAAACCCTCCCCCATGGCTACGCGCCTGCTAAGACGACACTAAGTAGCAGAAATCTGCAGTTGGTCTGAACATAGCATTCTTCGGGGAAATCAATAACTAGGTATATAGGCAATACATACATTGTTAACATGGCCGTACCGGTCTCTTTCTGTCAGGGGGTGGTGACTTTTTGCCGACTCCAGATCATTCCCAATCAGGGCATAATCTCTGCCCGACTGAGGCAACCAAGACAATGTGTGTGTGTTGGGGGGGGGGGGGGGCAACACAGCAGCCTGAAAAACTGACGAATGAAAAATATTCCTTGCAGGCCTTGTCAATGTGAGGAAGTAATTTAACCTCTGCTGCCCTTAAGTTCTCTTTGGAACACAAATTTCGTAGCTTCAGGTACTGATATCTCGAGAAATACATGTCTGACTTGGATAGAAGTTTCAGCATACTGTGTAGATTTGGTTCCTCTTTCAGGAAAGAGAATTAATTTTTTGTTTAAACTCCACCTTAAAGGTTGTTTTTTAAAAACAGATGATGAAACTTTTTTCCCCTCGTAGAATTGGTTTTGGATCGGATTCCAAGATAAAACACATGAGAACAACTTTACATGGGTTTCCCAAGAACAAGTTGACTACACAAACTGGATACAGGGCGAACCCAATAACCGAAGTCCATATTCGAATGAAGATTGTACGGCACTAAAGCTTATCGAGAACAACGGCTGGAATGATTTTCCCTGTGATCGAGCTGAATATAAATATCCTTTCGTTTGCAAAATGCGACGAGTTTGAGCCAGTTGCATATTCCTAATGGTTTATGTTGACCTTTACATGCTGGGTTTTGTTTTTTGGGAAATACTCTTATCTTAGAGGTCCATTGATTTCTTTTGTTTGGTTAAATAGTAAGGCTAATAACAAGTTCAGATTCATTTAGGCTTTTAGGGATACTTAAAGGTGATACACGGTCCCACACTACTTACTGTAGTAGACTGTCCTGTCAAGTTTATTATTGGCTCTTGAGAGTCATTGACAATATTTTAACTCTTAACATGTGAAAATTACTAGGAGTTAGTGCTTGGTTTACCTTGAATATGCAATGTTGGGATCCTAAAATAGAAAGAAGGATGGATACTTTGTAGATAAAAAAAAGGAAAAATGTGAGAATTGGCTGTTACTTCAAAACAAGTTTGGGACGATTACCCTTGCCCTTAAGACTTGAATTGCATCTAGCTTTTGAAGCTTTCAGAGGTAGGCGCTTTTTCACAGAATTCATATTACACGAATTGCAAATTTTGAAGATGCTCTCAAACACGGTGAACTTTCATTTTCTCTCTATTTATTTGCCTCACACTCTTAATATCTATGAGCCAGGTGGTTTTGAATTATTTCGGTCAAAACATTCCAAGAAACTTTCCAAGTTATGACCTATATAGAAGGTCATTTCCACTACCAGTGTCATCTCATATGGGAGCACACCACCATTAGCAGAACGGCCTCCCCGGGAATTTTCCATTTTAGGTCCTCTTTCAATGTAAACTGCTCACATTAGGACAGTAAGTTTCTGCTTATTTTTCGTGGATATGAAAAAGGAGATGTTAATGTGTAAGTGATGGGAAATTGGGATGGATTGAAGGTAATTTAGACCATTTCAGTACTGGGTGTGAAAAAGGGGTAATTTCCGTCACTTTGCGGATTAATAGGGGTGGGTGCAGAGCCCATAAACTTCTTTCTCATGTAGCTCAAAATCTTAAAGGTCATGCTATGGTGAATTTGTAATGGTATGATTGGCCAACTACTTGGCTTTCATGTGAGGGTAGCTTTAGCGGGGTGTGAACCTTGACAGGGCTGTGGGGGGCAACTTAGAAATTAATGCATTGTGGTGTGCTCCCATATGCTGACCACTCTATATCAGACTCTACTTATGCTGAGATCACTTATGGTGTATGGAGGTATTGAGATCGTGTGTACGTGGCTGATATTTAGAAAACTCTGAAGGAATATAACAACAGAACTTTAATGCATATAATGTCACAGACCAGAAAGTACGCCCTCCTTTGGGGGCAAACAAAACCAACACAGACAAATGCAGGCAGCTGATTTGTCAACGTGCAGATCGAATTCTCATGAGTGCGTCCACGTGTTCCATTGCTTTGCCCCCAAGGGTGACGTCAGGTCTATATCTTCGCCTCCAAGGATATTTTCCATGTATGAAGCACCAACGTCAAAACTCATGCACCTTTAAAACACCGGGTTAAAGTAAGCTCGGACCGGTCTTCCATTTATTCAGTCCTGGTTAAGTTTCCTGGTTAAACTAACTCAAATCCTACTTACTTTAGACAGAAATTGTGTTACTTTATCCAGGATTTGTATCAAAATTTAAACAGGATTCTGATGAAGTATAGAACACCAATCCTGGTTAAATTTAGCCCCGGTGTTTTTAAGAGTGTAGCACTCCTGTACCACCTATGTTGTGACGTTGATTCTAAAGAATGCAACAAAGGAGTAAATTAACCCCAGTAGAACAAAGTGGGTGACTGGTGAATAGTCGTAGATATGATTGTTAGATGATCTGTGCTCTCAAGTGATCTATTTTTGCTTTGTGTTCACACCGCCTAAAAAAGGAATCAACACATATACTTGAATGGCCTGTTAGCTAACCCCAAATGTTACTTATTTTTTGTGCACTTTAGTATATCTGGCACTGTATATCAATTAGTCAGATGTGAAAGCTGACCGTATCAAGTGTGTGTTTTATTTGCTCCCTCGGATGCGATGAGATGTAATGAGGTAGAGAAGGAGAACGTTTCAAAAAGTAAGAAGGAAAGTTTCATCATGCAGATTCCCTTCCGTTCCTTACTAACTATTTTTTTTTTTTTTATAACTGCCCCTCCCCCTCTTTTCTCCCTTGCTCTCCCACAAGCACTATTGAAACAGAGAAACTCGTGCCACTTTAAATTACAGAATGTCATTTCTTGTAAAAAGAATAATTTTGGAATGCATTTAAGAAAAGTTTGTTGTATTTTTTCCACATAAACCACATATAACATTGGGAATTAGTCTGACATTACTGGTTTCATGTTTCTTTGTTGCTCCTAATATATGTGACGGCTTCATAGATGGTTCTTGGACAAATAAAGCTCTGTAATACAAAATTTTACCGAAATACTTTTCTTTTTCTTTAGATAAGTATGGCTTCGAAAAAATAGAAATCGTAAATATAAATATATATATACATATATATATATATGTATATGTATATATATATATATATATATATACAAAATGCAAATATTGTGCTCTATTTTTGTACCCTCCCAGTTTCAGTTTTCATCAGTTTTGAAAAAAGTGGGGAACTTTTGGGAGAATTTCCCTCACCCATGATCCATAGCACACGATATGCATGATTTTACCAACACATAAAACTAAAACGCGCAACTAACAACAACGGACAACTAAGGGAATATTGAATGTAAATGTGGAGAACTTACACACCAAACTGAACAGTCATTTATTGGAAGAGTTAAAAGTGATTTAGTTCACTCCAAAATAGCGAAAATTTTCTCCAAGAAGAGTGGAATTCACTCTCCAAAGAAACGGAAATTTACCCCAAGAAGAGTGGAATTCACTCCAAAATTGCGAAAATTTACTCCAAGAAGAGTGGAATGCACTCCAAAATAGCGAAAATTTACACCAAGAAAGTGGAGTTTACTGCAAAATAGTGAAAATTTACTCCAAGAAGAGTGGAGTTCACTCCAAAATAGCGAAAATTTACTCCAAGAAGAGTGGAATCCACTCGCTCCAAAAGAGCCGGAAGTTTCACTCTAAATGAAGTGCGTAAATGTACGTACAATGTTTAAATTGAGTGATTTCTGGGGACACTCGTTATTCATTTTTATTCTCTTTTTAGTGAATTTCACTCTCCTTGTTGTAAATTTCACTCATCTTGGATTGAATTAACCCTCTAATAGAGTGAATTCACACTTGTTAGCATGAGTTAGTCTATACCGTGAGAAGACAGTCTGATGCAGTAATTTCCATATTACATTCCAATATGGGACTCTTTGGCTTGTGAAACTACATTTCTTTGCCCTTAAGGGGCTCATATGATTTTACACCAGTGATTGAGAAGGGGTCTATATGGGCTACATGGGTCCACATGACCCATATGACCCATATCGAATACTCCTTGGGGTCCATGTAAACAACTGATATGTAGAGGAAAGTATGGGTCAGTCCTTTAACATCCACTGATCATGAACGGTACCTACCCATGTGGAGTCCTCTTGCTTGCAAAATTTAATCTTTCGACTAGGAATAATGCACGCCAGGACGTTTCATGTATTCCAGTCGCTGCTCTGAAAATTGAGGATTTTGGTATACCGACGGAGATCAAATTGCAGCTTTGACAAGTAGGACACATTCCCTCAGCTTTTTCATATTTCATTGATGAAATAATGAAAATAATGAAGAAGAGCAATGAAGATGTTGTAGAAAAATAGAAATGAACTATGTAAGTATAATGTTACTGGAAACACACGGCAAAGGAATACCGCATTTTGGTGACATTGAAGTTGTTACTCATTTCACATTTCAATGTACAAAAATATACCGGTACTGTTTGGGTGAAACTTCCAAGACATAAAAATTAAACATTTCCAGCAATATCAGAATCTAGTATGGAATGCGTGTTTTTTTTATTTCTAATACATTCCTAACTTGATATCAACACGAACTTTGACCTTGAAAATTCCATCCCCCGCCACAGAAAAAATGTCACCCTTCATTACGGTACCTTTATATAGTTGCTGGAGCCTGCATGCCTAGAGGTAAGCAACATGCATATTTCACTTGTAGGTCGAACAGTTAGTTTTACACTCAGGGTACATGTTAACTGATTTCCAACACCGCAGTAAGTCGATTTGAGCAAAATTTAAGACGACCGAGTCTAACTTGAAATAATTTTAGATATTTTGTTTACATGCCGCTTACCAAAATATTAGTATCTAAGTTTATTAATTGGTTATAGATGATGGAGATAATTTTTTCTCTACCTACCAATCGACCACCCCCCCCCCCCCCCAAGAAAAGGAATAAACCGTGAGTGAGTGGTTTGTTGTAATATTTAGGTTTCCAATTATTTGTTTACTGGTATTAACTATTTTCAAGCAGTGTAAAAATGTTAAAAATGTTAATGATAAAACAATGAACAGTTATTTCCTGGAAATGTGTTTTTGTTGTGTCCTGTTATTCTAATATATAACTATGGACATTTCCAGCTGTTTATATATCTCTTCCTTCTTCTACATTTTATCGAATACTTGGTATTCCAACTTTCTCTCCGCTTCTTTTTTCTGCACGAATCTTTCTTTTCTTAATCATGAACTTCTTCAAACTTCTGAATCATGTAAATGTAGACGCAATTGCCCATAGTCTACATGGTATGGTCGGTCAACTTTACCCCCCCCCCCCCCCGTCAAAAATTGTTTCGACTGGCAATTGGAAATAATTTTTCAAATGACTTCCCATTTTAAGTTAAATACTATTCCATTTTAATGTAACTAGCATTTGATTGGAAAGGCCTCAATATGATCAGAAGCCCCGGCTACCAATGTAGCCGGGGCTTCTGATCATATTGAGGCCAAATTTGTATATCTTTCAAAATCGACTCTCGGTTTTTTGGAAAGCGTTCTGGAAAGAATATCCATAACTTGTCGACTACCAAAAAAACTTTTTTTCTCTATTGTAACTATTGATTTAATCTCTTAGGGGTAGGCTTAAGCACCTAGGTGCCTATCGTCCTCGTTGCATGGTTATCTGATTTCTAACAGAGACGTTGGTTCTTCTAAACTTGACCAAGTCTTCTCCTGTGTATTCATTGCCGTCTCAATGTATACACCAGCCAGAATCCTTCCAAAATATCATAAAGAGCGAACATTAGGACAACTTGTGCAACATTTTCCTAAATAGAATGGGAATTTTTGTTAATTTAATATGAAAGTTGACGTATAGCTTCTTCGGGAAGGAGTTTCAAGTTTGGTTTCGCCGAACGACCCTTTGTCAGAGGGTCTGGAGGACTTTGGAAAAAGTTATATGAAAGTTGACTCAGGCTGGCTAAAGTGTCTCTGATGCTAAAATGTAGGTCAATTACAGCCATTTTGAGAAAATTATGGGATTGAAAACTGACGAGCATATATCAGTCTTTGAGTGTGAACAAAATATAGGCATGGATAAGGGTAGGAAAGCTCATTTGAGCTCAACAAACAAAATTTCTCTAGGGACATGGCGCCGGGTGGCTGAGACGTTGTAAAACTTCGACAAGTGTTTTAGAGGTCATTTAAGTTATTCAAGTTGGAGTGTACCTTATTGAAGGTTTTACTGCAAGTTGACTACCCTAAGTATTCGGAAAAGTCTTTCAAAAGATTTCGAAGCAATTAAAATCTTCAGGTAGACCATAAAGCAGCCATCAATCGCTCATTAATTGAATTACTTGGGATTTGATCCTTGCAAATGATTTTTGAAATTTATGGCAGTGATAAAGGCAAACGAAGTAATGATAAAGCAAGAATTATTGCAACACTTATTTAATTTCTCCAAGACTTACACACTTAGTCACATACACACTCCTTCTCCAGCCTCTAAATTCTTGTAAAAGTTCTCAAACCTGGACATGTAGTCGGTCGGGGAATTTATGAACATACTGTATGTAGTCAGTTTCTAGTTTTGCCAAACGAAAAGCCACCTTTCATTAACGATTTTTATGATGGTGGACCTCCCCTCAGTGGGGTTATGTTTCTATAGACCTTGCGCATGTGATGCCACAGTGCGGAAAGTACGCTCTCATTTGGGGGCAAAACAAACCAACACAGGCAGATGTACACAGCTTATTTCTCAACCAGTCGAATACGCGTATAGTCTGCTACACGCGCAGGACGAATTCTTTTGCGTGTGGCCACATGTTCCATTGTTCTGCTCAAAGTATGACGTCAGTATGTCGTCAATGCACAAGGTCTATTTATATATTTCTCATCATGTCCCCGCTCTGATACACGTAAAAAGAAACAAACAAACAAAAAGAAAAAAAAAAAAGGATTGCCGCCGGCCCTAGTCAACGAGGGGAGATTTATTGCAAATTTGATTTTTAAGCTCCGTCATGTGTTGTGCTTATCATTGCAGGTAAATGTGTAATTGATAGTTTTTAATTGCATGTAACTTTCATGACAGTTTTTTATTTATTTGTTATTTATTTTGTCTTATTTTATTTTTCATTGCAAACTGAATGACCAGTGGCACACGAGACAGGGGGAAAGGGGGCAGACTGCCCCCAAAATTCCGAAAATTCTAAAATTAGGGCAATAATTTGGGAAAAATCGGACAGCCACTTAAATTTTTAAAAAAATGCATGTTTATTTTCCGAAAATTCTTAAGCGTGCCCAAAATGTTATCAAGGTATTCCCCCCCCCCCCCCCCCAAAAAAAAAAACGTCATAGTCGCGGCAAAATTTTCATGCACAATCAACAAGATTCCAAAAATCCAGTCCGACACTGGCATTCGGGCAGCGCAAAGAGCTATTATTAGTGAGTTTCACTTTACAGTCTTTCACAACACATGGCTCGAAATGTTCAAATATCCAAATTCAAACATCTGCCTGAAAAAAGAACCGTGCATAGACAGGGTAAACATACACGAAAAATCAAAGACATAAAAAAAATCTCAACACATTTGAGAAGCCTGCGGCTTAAGAGAAACAATCACTCTGACTTCAGCCGAGATTCGCAACAGAGTAAAATGCATTTATATATGTTTTAATTTTCGTTCAATATTTTTCCCTCGAAAATATACAATACCATTTCATCCAATAATATATGGTGGTACATTTATCTCTTAATTTTCTGATCAAGACATTGCGTACTTAGATCCTCCTTTTGAGCCTGGAAAATGCCATTTACGGCTGTCTGAGTCCCATTTTTCAAAATGTTCTGTACGCTCCTCGCCAACTAATGGTGGCGCTCAGCTTAAATAGTCTCCTTGGAAAAATTTTAGTTTCAAGGGAACATTCTTTGCAAACGAAACCTCGAAATATTGACTGCTCAGTTCCCTTTACAAGCCTGGAAAATGTAATTTTCGACTGTCTGAGGTCCGATTTTACTAAATTTTCTGTACGTTCCGCGCCAACAAATGGTGGCGCTCAGCTTAGATAGTCTCCTAGCAGAATGTTAGTTTCCAGTGGACTGTCTTTTGCAATCGGAAACCAAAAATAGCGACTGCCTTGATCCCCCTTATAAGCCTGCTAGCGGGGCGGACGAATTTTTTCGTCCAGCTCATCGCTACGAAAAAGTCAACGTCCGCCGGCGTTGGACACCAAATCTGTTCAACTGCGTAGAAAACTTACGGAAACTTCATTTACATAACTCTACGTGGATTGGTTGAAGCAAGGCTGTTAATGTTTATTTAACAGGCAAACACTTGTACCATTGTACAACAGTGCACGGAGTCACTGTGGTCGATGTTATTTGACACTGGTTTTGTGTGGTACCGTGCAAGCATACACACACACAGCGCAACGGTTAATTAAGAACAACCGATCCCACAGCCACGGGAAAAGATAGTTCGATACTTTTCAACAAAAGATTACTGTTTTTAAATCCATGCTTTGATGAAAGTTGTTATTGTTTGAAAAAGGCTGTCCATGATCAAGACTTCCATCTAAATTAAAAGCTTTTAACGGACGAAATAAGCCTATGTTTTTGTTTGGTTTTAACGTCTTTGTGTTCATCGTGGCATTGCCAAGATTTAGTCGTTGAGCACCGCCTACCTCAGGAATAGACCAATTGTGGTGAATGCTCATGAATATTAAGACGATCAAATTTTTAGCTCATTGAACGGAATTTCTGACCATCGCCGGCAGGCTCTGAGGGGCGGCAGCCTAAAGGGGGCTGCAGCCACAGAGGCGCTACGCAGGCTAAAGAAATGCCAGTTTCGACTGTCCGACGGTCCGAATTTTCAAAACTTTCTGTACGCTCCGTGCCAGCCAATGTTGGCGCTCCTCTTAGATAGTCTTTCAGGCAGCATTCCTTTTTTCGGGCAAAAAATCATCTGCCCCGCAAAAGTAAAATGCTTCCGTACGCCTGTGTGAATAGTACTCTTCATGTCGTCGCCCTCGCTAGTTCAACAGTAGTTTGAAAACCTCCTCGAAGCTTCCGTAGGTTCTCTAAACAAGGGCGCTCTTCAACAACAAAAGAAGATAAACCTCTATTTAGCTAAGTGACGTCATCATTACCAGGCCTGGCGCGCGCTATTTCATAGTGATTACGATTTGTTGAAGGAACTGGTGGAACAATACCTTTTACTTTAAACTGAAGCTCGTTTCGCTGCCGCTGACACGGTCTTGAGGGTTCCGGTCCATTTTGCTTAGTAATCCTTCTCCTATTTTTTTCTCAGTCTTTCTTCACGCACGTCGGTCTGGTATTTGTTGGTCGACTGCCCGACTGAGTGATAATATGCAGTAGCCTAGGCCTAGCCTATGTGTTAGCTTACTGTAGGCCTAGCCTCGGCCTAGCCTAGGCTATGTTATGACTGTTCTGTATGATAGATAGGGCCCAACAAGTAACAGGCTGAGCCTACTTAATACTGTACTGCTGCCAGTGCGGGTACTAATAAGTAATACTCATAGTTACTGTAGGCTAGGTTATCTTATATAGTATCTTGAGTCGATCAGTAGCTAGCCAATCTTGACTTGAGTCTGTCAGTGCCACTGTGTATAGTGGTTGGTTCAAAGTTCGAACAGGTTCTTAATTCGAACACCTCATTTAAATGCTTATTTATTCACTGATCGATGCAAAATAATTGTCAGCTTTACCATACCATATGAAGCAATAATTATTTCTTAATGGTGTTTTGAGTAATTGAAGAAAATGTACTGTTTAATGACTGATATGAATGATTTTAATTAGGCCTAGGTGTTCGAATTTAGAACCTGTTCGAACTTTGAACCAACCATTATACTGTAAAACGCAGGGGCGGTTCTTTCTCCCCGATTTGAGGGCAATCAGAGGATACCACTTGGACAAAACCTGTAGGCCTAAGTTAGTCCTACCTTTGGTCTTGGAGAACACTACTATTACTAACGATTAGCCTAGGCCCTAACTTAGGCCTATATTATTAGTTTTAGTTTCAAATCTTCAGCTACTGTAGGTGCACAATCATACTCCTTCTTCTTCTTCAAAAAGGTGACACATCCAAAGTACATTCTTTCACCATGCATGCGTCGAGAGGCTAAAAAGACTAAATATGCTCAGTAAGTAACAGGGTCCTTATGGACAGAGGCATCCTTCATTACATTGAGGGGAAGACGATTCCAATCCTTTATGGTTTGAGGCAAAAAACTAAATTTATAACAGTTGTGGGAGACAGAAATGAAAGTTGTGCATTAAACGGGTTCAACGAGTAGGCCGCTGGAGACAGTCAACAGGTATGAGAGCCTGGCCAAACACACCTTTGGAAAAAAGGATCAATCTACTTTGTCTCCGTCTATCGGTTAAGGGCAAAAGGTTTAGTTCCTTAAGGAGACTGGTCATAGATCCTGGCTCTCTAGAGTAGTCAGAGGCAATGAATCTAGCTGACCGTTTTTGTATGCTCTCAAGCTTGTCGCACAGGTAAACCTGGTGAGGGTCCCAAACAGTACTGGCGTACTCCAGCACAGGCCGAAGAATTCCTTTATAAGCCATTAACTTGACATCCCCAGGGCAGGAAGATAGGTTTCTATACAAAATACCAAGAATCTTATTTCCCTTGTTACAGAAATTTTGGATATGCTTATCCCAGTTTAGATCTTTAGTGATGGTAATTCCTAGATACTTAATACTATCTACCCATGGGAGCTCAATCCTATTTAAAACATACCTAAAAAATATGGGACTTTTTTTCTGAGCAAAAGTAATAACGCTACACTTAGTGGGCTGAAATCTCATTCCCCACGTAGAAGCCCACAGCCCCAACTGCTTGATATCATCCTGAAGGTTATGACAATCGGTCATCGGACTCAGTAATACGGTAACAGACACAATCATCTGCAAAAAGGCGAACCTTGGAAGAAACACCATCAACAATATCATTGATATGTACTAAGAAGAGAATCGGTCCTAGGACAGACCCCTGGGGAACTCCAGACAGAACTTGCATCGGAGGAGACCGTGTTCCATTGACAACAACGGATTGTTTACGATCACCAAGAAAGTCATCAACCCAACGAAGAATCTGTTTTGAAACACCAAGTGTACACAGCTCAGTCTTAAGCAGTTCATAAGCAACAGTATCAAAGGCCTTCTCAAAGTCCAAAGATAAACACATCAATTTGTTTATGGGCATCCAGGGAGGAAGCCCAGTCCTCAGTCCTCACAGTGATTTTGTGAAGAGTGAGTACAATCTCACTTGCATGCCTCAAAATTCCAGGTCTGGTGTAGGCTATTCATTGCTGACAGTGACAACTGACAAGGTGTTCCCCTTGGGCCTAACGACACGTTAGTCTTTAGGCTAGTTACTTTCGGAATGATGTTCCAAAAAACCAAAGGGTAGGCTAGTTTAAATCCTCCCCTTCAGACTAAGGCCAAGTGGAAAAAAAGTTGATTGTCCGGACTTTCAAAAAAGTGGAGCATGCAAGGTTTTTTATTTTTCAATTAAAAAATGGCCTCCTGTTTATGTGAAAAGTCACAGTGTAGAGTCATAATGCATTGAGACAGTAAAAACTTCCTGGACTGCATAGGCCTAGGCCTACACTTTATAATGAACATTAGGTTAGGGGTTGGACAAATTCACGATTTTGTGGACCAAAAAACGCACCACGATTTTGGAAAAAATGCAAAAAAAACGCCATTGTAATTGCTAAAAATGGCAATCACAAAATCTTGCTGCCGAACGTGCTATTTGCTCAAGTAACAGTACCTAGTAAGATTATTCATAGTTTCAATGCCGGTCTAAAAGTCCTGTTCGTATATTTTTGGAATGTTTTCACACGCAATTAATAAAGTATTCCTCACAACTCATCTGTCAAAGGATGCAAATATAGCCTAGCTGGGGTACGTCTGCACACCGAACTTTATGGAGCCTACTGTAGGCTAGGCCTACCTGTGGTAGGCTACATCTGCACAATGAACTTTATGGAGCCTAGATGAGGCCTAGCTACCTATTTATTTGCTTTAAAAATGTGTTAGTTTACCTTGATATGGAAAACCAAAATGATAATGGAAGAAGGGCCTTTGCACAGTTGCACTGCACACCTGTACGTAGCCTTGCATGCCTGCACTTCCCTAGGCTACCTATATACTGTCTTTACTGTGTGGCCGCCGGCCGTGAAGGAAAGTTTTGCAAAGATCAAGCTGCAGCGACGGATTCATATTGAGCAATAGTCTCACACCTACTCAGCAATAGCCTCACACCCTCACATATAATTATGCAGCATCTGCGTAGCTGTCTGTTCGCAGCTCCCTGTATATGAATGTACGTACAGAGGCAGTGCAGCAAGATTTATTTGCAGTCTCAAGTAAATCCAGGTTAGCCATAGGCCTACACACTGCATGCTGGAGAACGTGTAAATCGTTGGGAACAACGTAATTTTGGGAATTCCCAATACAGTTAACTCAATGAAGAAGTCCCATTTACTTCACAACAACAGCTGTTGGTAATTTTTTCATTACTTAACCTTATGAAAGTCATTTCAAAATGAACTGGAACAATCATCTATCCAAATTTATAAAGCAAATACGTGGTCAACAAAGAAAGGAGATCGTTAAAATCTCGATCTATTTCATTGGTTATAAAACACAGTGCGATATTCGTTGTTGCTTTTGCTGTACCTTGGCAGCGCTCTTCAACTAGCACTAGGTGAGCTGCTACCAGCATATATGTAAACTGATTACGAAAGGTTTAGCGGGGATCGCTGATAAGAACTGGCAAGTCGGCATATGCATGCCGTAGGTGTACGTTTGATGCATGCAGCCTACATGCAAGGCTTTTACGTTCGAATAAATTTCGAATACATGCACAGTTGTAGTTTGGTTGAATTTTCTACAATTTGGGCTTAAATACTTTTGTTTTTTGGGGAAAATGGGGTGAAAATATTGACTCTTTGGTACATTTCAAAAAAATGCAATTTAATCCAAAAAACACAATTGGGCCGCAGACAATGCGTTCGTGCATTTGTCCAGTCCCTACATTAGGGACAATATAAGCCTAGTGTTATGGTGTGTGTTACTGACTAAACTGGGTACAGTATATGATGTTTGACTGGCTCAGTAGGCGCAGCATTGGCTTAATAAAGTTCATGTTTGTGAGAAGGAACAGAGCCAGAACTGCACTCTTTTCAGTCTCAGTGTTTGAAGCACTGCTATCTGAAACATTTAGGATAAACAGATTTTAACTCATTAAGACCTGTAACAGTAGTGAGATTATTGAAAAGTTTATAAAATAAAAGTGTGGGAACATTTATTTCCAATAATTTGTGTGTCCAGATATGTATTGTGGTTGAATGGTATTAAAAGCAGATGATAAGTTTAACATAATTCTAGAAGAATAACCCAATTCTGTTTACTTAAGATGAGAGAATTTCTGGACTAAGGATGCAAAATAGCATCTTCAGTGCTACACTGTGACCTGGATCTGGAAAAATACTACATAAACTCCAGGTGATGTCAAGCGTGTAGGGTTTGGTGTGCACATGGAAAATCAATCCTTTCTGAGAATCCTTAAGGCAAAGTTCTTGAATTGCTTGAGATCCTCGAAATCTGTTATTTGATGGGGAAGTAGGTTCCAGTCTCTGACAGTATGAGGGAAGAAGCTGTATTTGTAACAGTTCTTGTTAGTTGAAATGATGGACTAGCTGTTGGAGTGGTGGTATCTAGAAGGTCTCCTGACGGGCTGTGAGGGATTGACAAGAGGCAAGGCAAGAGGCTGTAAAGTGAACTGAAATGGATTAAGATGTTTATTGACCATTTGTTTCAAAGACTAATTCAAATCGTTCACTTAGTACTGTAGATGTTAATGTCACAGGTTTTAAATCATTAAAGCCTGTTGTTATCAGAACAGGAGTTATACAAGGCTGTTTCCAAACAGCAGGCACATTCTGAGTACTATGTTAATGAGAGATGAAATTACTGGTAATTGTACACAAGTTCCTTGGCACAATTTTTTACAACACTTGTTAGTAATCCATCAGGGTCAGTCACTTTTGATGAATTTAATTTGAAAATTGTCGCAAACCTCATCTACGGATCCACGTCAGAATGAGTGAAAATTTGTCTCGGTTCTGGATAGAATATTCTGTAAATCTTTGGCTCCTTTAAAAAAAATCATTTTTTTCTTCAATCCCTTTACAGATTCAAGATGTTACCGGGAAGTAACGATGAAGCTCGTTTTGGTCACCTGCTTCAACCAATAAGAGATTTGACCAAAAATTGGCAGGTGGACATTGCTACTCAGTTAGAAGACTACTTGACTGAGGTTTGTAGGTCTACAGCTTTAGTGGGCAGTTACAGACTGCCTTTCAGGGTGTAAATTTTTATTGATACTTGTTGCCTGATTGGTTGATTAGTTATTGGAATTTTAAACCCTCCACATCAGGGATTCCGCCAGAAACACAAAAAAGGGGGGATTTATTACTGCTAAACCCCAAGTCCAAATTGATGCTGTCCTAGGCTAAAGTTATGAGTGGATTCAGGGGGACAAAAGCTTGCTTCAAGGCCCCTGTAAGGTGCAATTTGAAGGTTTTAAAGGCCATTTATTTGTGCAAGTTCAAACATTGCTGCAACAGTGTCGTCTTTTTAAGTAAGAAACCAAGATATTGACAATTTTCTAATTTTTATGGAAGTGAAAAGGGGGGCTGGATTTTACCCACCTTCTTCTGGAAAGGGGGGACAAATCCCCCCTTTCTCCCCTCTGACGGAAACCCTGCACATGTACAGTAGCAGAGGTGGCAAAAGTATTTAGGACAAAGTCAAGTCCCTTGTGTATTTGCTGTGCCCAATTACCCATACTTTCTAGTTCGATTAATGACTCTCTCCTTATTTCCCAGGGAAGGAGTAAAATGTTTCACAATCCTTTTCTGCATTTTTCCATCCAAAGAAAGAAATTTCTTTCAATTGCCATCTGTTTCCCTCCAAATGATAAAATTTCCTGGGAAAGAGCTTCCCAGGTTTCCCTACTGTTTCCACCCATGCTTTTAATCTATTCTTCAGACTAGCAGCATCGATAGCCCTTTTTTCAGTGGTGGGCTACTGGATTATTTTGCCAACTTCATTGCTCATTCAGAGCATGGCTGGAAAAAAACAGCAATTTGGGAAGCTCATTGCAGGGAAATTTTGGTATTTGTAAGGAAATTTGACTACTTTTGTGTATGTAAACATGTGAAGTCATTGGGAAATTTTGATTTGCTTGCAGGGAAATTTACTTTTTTTCCAGCCCTGATTCAGAGCATCCCACACAATGACAGTAGGTTCCAAAACTTCCACTTTTCCAGTCTTTTGTGTGAATCTGTCTGGGAATAAAACCCAAACCTCAGCGTGAACTTGACTGTAGGAATAGACATTTGCAAAAACTCAAACAAAATTTTCATATAGTACCATTCCAGGGATGGAAAAAGTATTTGGTCACATTTTGCCTGTCACATTTCTTTGGACAATCAAAACATATTGTGGTCTTCTAAAAGTTGACCTCGGATTGTTCAATGGGCTACCTGAAAATTTCTTTTTAAGTCAGACCCACTTTTCTTTTTTTAAACCCACAATTAAGTCATGTTTCAAATGGTAAATTGTTAGTTTTCTATAGCAGATATTCCTCAACCTACACAGTTCATACTATATACATGTTGCCTACAGTGTCAGGTGTGATGATTTTTTTGTCTGTTTTTACAATTCTAGAGTGAATATATCTGTCCAGAAGTCTACTGTTAGTATACACTCTTGTTTTCCAAGGGATTTCCCAGGCCTTGAATTTTGAGGCATGCTTCCCTTCTAGGAAATAATTTTACTCCTTCCTGGGAAATAAGCATTTTCCCCACCCCGTTTAAATGCGCACCTGCACTGTATTAACTGTTGTACTGTAGAAGTATTAATGCTGTAGTTCTTCTTCTGTGTTGGTGTCAAACTGACAGCCATTTTACCTCATGGAATGAACTACTACAACAGGACTAGAAAAAATGTTTATTTCCCAGGAAGGGAGTAAAATTATTCCCCTGGTAGGGAGTAGCATTTCTAACAATTCTCAGTCCCCATATTTTCATGTGAAGGAAAGGGAAATTTCCCTTTCAATGCCACAATTTCCTTCCAAATACCAAAATTTCCTTCCAAATGCCCAGACTCTAGGGGAAGGAGCCTCCCAGCCTTCCAACTTTTTCCAGCCATGTAGTATATGAACCTCTGAAACACCGACAAACTAAGTCTGTCATGTGTTTTGTAAAAGTACAGTACTGCAACATGTCAAGCAGACAAGTGGTAGGTATTTTATATTAGAAACACCCATAGACACTTTTCCAAACAGCTGTTGCGAAGAATTGTGGGATTGAATGTTGGTGTGCATTATTGCTACAGTAAAATGTCATTGAAAAAAATTATGCAAACCTAAAACCTATCCCACAATCCTTTGTGAATGCTACAGTTTTTGGAAAAGGGTCAATGGAAGGCCTACTGTGTTGTACCTAAATCTATATAATTTTATTCCATTGTAATTATGTACTGTTCTATGAACAGTGTTGGAATAAAATACAGTACAAAAGTTTATAAAATGTCCTTACAATGTCACTCATCACTGTCAATGTTTTGCCTCCCAGATTGAAACCATACAGATAAGTTTCGATGGGGGCGCTACAACGATGAACTTTGCTGAAGCTGCTCTTCTTATCCAGGGTTCCACATGTATCTACAGCAAGAAAGTCGAATTTCTTTATGCTCTGGTTTTCCAAACCCTGGACGCGTTGGCCAGTAAAAAGTGAGTATCATTTCTTCTTTTTTTTTATTTTTGTTTGATATCATGCATTGTGAAGTAACTTGTAACTTTGTCATCAGTAACACCTGAGATGCCCCCACAGACTTCCTATATACATGGACAGAGGATCATGGGAAAAGATCCAGTCACCACCGTTAAAACCAAAAAAGGGCACACCAAGATGGCCGCTGTGAAGCTGTAATTTGCGTGATTTGACCACAACTGTAATTTTTCAAACAAAATTTAAACTTGAATGGGATATAGTACCATATGCCTGCAAAAGGCCTATATGTAGTGATTTTGACTTTGACACAACGATTTTGACTACTTGAGGAAGTCCAAACTTTCACACACAAAACCATAGCAAACAGCCATCTTGATACCCCCATACTCACATGTATGGTAGCAATAATCTACGCATAGTGCAGTATGCTCTGTCCATGTATAGACGAATCCGATTAGCGCTCGTTTTTAGTGACTGTGCGCAGCCATTAGTGGGGTCCATCAGCCTAAAACCATCTTTCTTTATTGTTTACATGAATTTCAAACCCTCATATTTAGTGAACTTGGAGAATTTAAGATACAAATTAGTGTACAACCATCCATGATAGAGGTAAGCAAGGAAATCGAAAGATTTAAAGGTGATGGACCCCAGTTATGGCCGACTGGAATCTGACCATCACTTGCTGTCCGGATTCGTGTATAGGAGGTCCATGGAGTGCACCAAATAAAAATCTGCCTTGCTGATGTCTACCCACTGCATGGTCAAGTGGTTAGACCTGACTTTAAGCTGGGAGGGCTGAAGTTTGAGTCCTGCCAGTGAGCCACAAAACTGGAATAAAGGATTTGTTCAGCATGACTTCAACCGATTGGTCAGAAATTGAGCTGTGAAATGTCATCAACTGTAATTTACTAATTCTTTGGTCTTCGGGGTTTCAGTCAAACAAGGCTGGAAAAATTATTAACTTTATAAGGGATAAGTAAGGGAAATTCCAGTCCAGAAGTTAGTTAGCTGGTCATAAGGAAGCAAAGTGTTTCATTTTTTTATCAGTTTTGCGAAAGGAAAAACTACAGAGGCACTCTTCTTGACCTTGCAAAACCCTTCACAGGGACTACAGATTCCAAAGTTGATATTTACAGTACTGTCATAAGCTATTGATACAAATGACTCGCCACATCCTTCTATGTTATTGCTTGACATATTCTGCTAAAAATTTACAGGGGGCCTTTATTACAGGGGATTTATGAGGGAACATGTAGGTATAATTACCATCAATTACTTGTCACCTGTCATTATCAGCCCTCAACTGCAGAGAACTTCTTTGTCCTTTCATTTTTTATTGCATTAACAATTCTTGGATACACCTATTTTGTTAATGGGTGAAGTATTTTTGCTGCAAAAGGTACATATGTAGTAACAGTGGCAGATCAAGGCTTCTTTCCACCTTTTAGTCATCATTGGTGTAAAAATATGCTTCAAAATTTGTTAAGTGTAGTACCTTTCTGCTTCATATTCCTCATTGAAAAAATGTTTTCCAAAAGTTTTAGGGAAACCCTTCCCTTAGACCCTCCCCCAAACTATTGAACACACAAACCTTACATGCCGTAGCTATTGAAACCCCCTGGAATGGGTCAAAAAAATTTGAAAGCTGGGGGCTCCTTCCTGCGAAATTTGGGGATCTGGTGGAAAATTGTGATAATTGGAGGGAAATTTCCCTTTTCTGTTCATGAAAATGTAGGGAGAATTGTGGGAAATTTTGCTCTCTCCCTGGGAAAAAACATTTTTTTTCATCCTTGGATGCACCCCTCATTAAGGCAGTAATGTTTCACCTTAATGGTTTCTTACCCTGTCCTTAGAAAAATGCAACAAGCCAGTTCCGTTGATGCTGAAGGGAGAGATGCTGATACAAGCTTACTCAACCAGAGTCATGAGGAGGTAAGTTACCTGTAGTCCGTTTGTTTCCATTCACGAACTTTGTCAAACTTGCTACTTGCTACACTGACATTGAATCAAGCCTGCTCTACCTAGTTGCAATATGCATCATATCAAAAGTGAGTATGTACCACATACTCACACTTCCATAAGTATGCATAGTATAGATTTGTACTTGAAGAAATGGTACAAGCTTGCCCTACAGTGGCACAAGTTGAGCATCATATTGTAGCAATTCCATTCGTTCACACACTTAAATACACATAAATACTTGATAAATGTGACTATAATTTTACTCACGATTACGATAGGGCTGCCACGATAACCATTTTTCATTTATCGATATCGCCAGCATTTCCGCGACGATATCGCGCATTAGTCTAAACATTCTCCAGCAGCGTCAAGGAAGCAAAACAGCTGTTTGCATGCATGCAGCCACTACTGATTTCATACCAAAAGTGAGGGGAGATTGACTATGCGTGCATGTAGCAATATTGATTGTGCAGAACTCTTCACAAGTCTAGAACATATGTGAGCTGTTACAGTATTCACTGCATTTTGAAACAGGTTCCGATTTTATATCATGTTTTCTTGCGGTGGGTTAAGTGCAGATTTCATTTCTTGTGACACCATAAATTATGATCATTTTAGATTACTGACTTAAGACAATAAAAATAGGGATTTCACAGTGGTTTAGTCATTTATTTGATTTATTGCGATATCACATCTTGACAAAACATTGGTCGATATCGTCGGGGCAAAACTGTATCGACGATATCGTGATATCGCAATATCGTGGCAGCCCTAGATTACAATGATACTCTTCCAGCGTGCTCCACCAGGGTTGTAACGAGTTAAATACTTTAAATACTTCACAATAATACATATCAATTAGAATCAGTTGTCTTGGATTAGATAAAAGTAAGCTGCCTTTTACTGTAAGTCTTATTTTCTTCACTAAAGAAATGTGCTTTGTGCCAAAGTGTTGCCAGATTGATAATTGCAGTTGCTTGTCAGAGTCTTGTTCAGAAATTGCCCCAAATTAGCATAAGTACCATAGCCCCTAGCATCTGGAGCAGTGTGGAAGGAAACAGACATGTGAAGTAATTTATTTGGTTGTTATTAGATTTGATGGTTATGCACATGCGTACATGGCCTTGAACTGTGAGGCATGCGGATGAGATAGTATTGCGTTCAATCTTCTCAAATCACTGTGAGGAACCTAGATGGAAAAAGTTAGGATGCTTGGAGGCTCCTTACAGGGACATTTGGGGATCTGGAAGGTGTGTTGTTAAACCCCATCTAACTAACAAATCCATTCCCAGGATATAATTTTTTGCTCCCTTCCTGGGAAATAATTTAATCTCTATTTGGGAAGTCAACCCTTTTCTAGCCCTGGTGTAACTTTTTGCACTCCTAGATGAAGATGCTACTATTAAAGTGCAATAAACAGTACACATTCCAGACTCTTTAATTTCCCAAGGAGTGCAATTTGTAGCACACCTGGAAAATCCAAACTTCAAGGTCTGGCACACATCCTTCCATGGATGATAATCCATGTAGAGGGATGTTATGTATAGTTTTGTGCAGAGGGCTGTATTTTAATAGCCTTTTGGAATAAAAATGTGCATTTTAATGTTCTGTGAAGTTAGGCACGAGACTTCCATTTTCATTTGGTTGCAAGGCCGGAATTATGGTTCCACCAGGGCAAGGCCATTTTCCCATCAGTTTTAAGGGCATGTTATGTGAACTGAGAGGATACCAAGGCCAAATAAGTGACTTTGTACTGAACATAATGTAATCTCACAGGCAGGGCACAGAGAGCAAATGACCTTCACTGTCATGAAAATGTATAGGGCAACAACAAGGTCATGGCCAAAAATATGAAGATCATGGCCTTAGTGGCCTTAACTTAATTCCAGCCCTGTGGTTGGGCTTGAAACCTATTTATGCTTCCTGTTATATATATATGCACATACTGCTAAAAATAAGGGAAAAGTTGCACTATATTCTGAGCTCAGTTTGTGTATCCCACAATTTTCACGGTACGACAAACTACTGATCTGGCTTATTGAAAACATCACATTGGAATTACCACAACAGTTTCCACTTACCTGTTGTAATCAAATCTTCCTGCCAAAATCATGAACCTTGCCCACCCCTTTCCCATGAAAATATTTAAGCAGCGAAAGGCCTATTTCTTATGATAATTTCTTTTAATTGTTTCTTTCATTTTCCTTCTTAGTTTCTTTCCTTGGATGATATTCCCGAGGCCAAAAATATCAACATGAAACAAATGGAAAACAATGACCAGGACAAGGTAAGAAACAAACCAACCATGACGAAAAGGGCCATCCAGAAATTTTGTGACATTTCAACGGGGCTCGAAAATTAGGGTGCCTGAGTGCTCAAGGGCATCTTGTCTAATGGCTTGGGCAACAAAAATGAATGAATTCTACAGCAGAACATGCCCAACTGGGCACCTCAAGTCACTGTGCAGACAGATCATCACCTTGAACATTCAAAGTTTCCCATAAATTACTACTACTCAATGTACTGTACTGTACCTCTCAATGCTTGCTACAGTAATTGTTACTGTAATGCCATGGACCAACAAAGTTATTACAAAACAAAGCATTACCATGGTTTCCTAATTTCCTTTATCTTTTGATATTTTCTTTATTTGGGTAACAATACAGCAATGTTAGGCAACCAAAAACTACTAATTTAAAAAAAATGGGTTGCCGGATAGGGCAACAAGACATTAGAAAATTTTTCAAGCCTTGTTTCAAGATCTCTGTGATCATGTGTGACAAAGTGTCAAATGCAGTATCTTTTCTGTTTTTCAATACTCATCTAACATCAAATGCAACCTGCTGAACAAAGGGGGCTGTGCCCGATATTCCTCATTTCTTCTTTATTTTCATAAGAGCCATTATTCATTGGTGTTGATGTTCATAACATGATGAACATTGCTCATTAAGGTCTTTATTCATAAAAGTTAATGATATTAAAAGGGGCATTATTCACACGGGTCGCTATTCACACGCTATTCACATTCGAGAAAGTTTGTTGGTCATTATACCAAACAAAGGTTCAGTGTTCACAATGGAAGAAGGGGTTCATTATTCATAATAAACAAGGGTTTGTCATTCATAGTTCAGGAAAAGGTTCGATTCTCGTAATTGAAAATAAGGTTTTCTATTCATAATCAAAACAAAAGTCTGCTATTCATAATCAGAAAAAGGGTTCATTGCTCATAATTGAGATTAAAGTTTGCCATTCATAGTCTTTCCCCAAATTCAACTAGTCTCTTTGAAAGGCCAATTGCAAATGATCTAGATAAAATGTTTAAAGACACTGTCAACATGCTATAGACAAGACTTTGTTTGGCCTGTCATCCCTGAAAATATTAAGGATGCTTCCACCTCTCCTGAGATACACAAAGCATTTTAACAAAAAGTCATTTTAATGATTATGAATAACGAACCGTATGAATAGTGAACCTTATGAATGTTGACCCTTATGAATACCAGGTAGATCCTGAGGAAAGAAGTCTGTTACAGTAGCATTTTGTTAGGTTTATGGTCATTTAATTCTGTGTCAAGTGATGGCTGCTTTTTTCAAAAATTTTAAAAATAATGGAAGTCATTGTCATCATGATCACCGCTAAAAATATCTGAGTGTTGGATGCAAATTGCATCAATCAATAACCATCTACTTGTAGCTCCACTGTCAGCTGGTATGCAGATAAATTTTCAGTGACTTGGAAAAGTTGAGAACAACTGGTTCAGAAATTTGGTGGTAAATTTGTAGCTAACTGTACCTATGTGCTAGTGGGTATTTGTGATGGTTGAAGTAGCTTCATTTTAGCTCAAATATGGATTGGTAGTTGGAGGGAAATTTTGGCAATTAGGAGTTATATTTTCCTCTTCTGCACAAGAAAATTTAGGGAGTATGGAGGGAAATTTTGTTCCCTCCATGGGAAATGCTAGATGTCAAAAGTATGTTTGTTGGTGCAGTAGGTGTTTTGTTTTTTTCAAAGGAGGATGCTTTTGGGGGTGGTTCAAACAACTACTTAAGCATTCTTATATTTTTTTTATCACTTGGAACTTTCTATGTACCAATGATGTTCAGTAAGCAACAAAATAAATTATGAAACGTCTTTGATAATAGAAACAAAACTTAATTTGTGTTGGAAGTCAAAAACAGGAATCAGATAAAGAAAGCAAAGATAATTTACCTACAGTGAATTATGCAATACTTTTAAGCATATCCATACATAATATTGCTTTAATGTATCCCCTTTTTACTTCAGAAGTTATTGGGAATTGTTTTTTCCTTTTTTGTTACGTTTGTGACACTTGTTTTGAATTCTTCTGATACATTTGTGTAAGAGAAAACAAGAGAAATGCTCAAAATAAATTATGTCTCATATTGATGTATCACTGCATCAAAATAGGGTCATAGAGGCTTAGCAGAAGCCTTGTTCTGATTATTGATATAGTTTTTAACAGGCATTGAATTTTGAGGTGTGCAAGTGCAATTGCAGACCAACACTCTCCTCATATCACTATGAGGAATCAGGCCTTGAATTTTGAGGTGTGTGTGGGTGATTGCAGCCATCACTCACCTCAAATTATTGTGAGGAGAGTGATTTTTTGCACACCTAAATCAAAATGGGAGCTCTTATAAATTTATTGAAGCTTAAAAAAACAGCACACCTACCACACTCCTTAATTTCCTGAGGAATGTGATTTGTAGCACACCTGAAAAATCAAAAACTGTAGGCCTGAGGAGTGTGATATTTTTGCACACCTAGATGGAGGTGGGAGCTCATATAAGTCTATTTAAGTTAAATTAAGAAGCACACCAACCACACTACTTAAATTCCTGAAGAGTGTGATTTGTAGCATACCTGACCTGGAAAATCTTTAACCTCAAAGCCTGTTTTAATATTGTTCTTCTCCTTTGCAGACTGTTGAAGTGGTACCTCGGACACCGCTGTCTCTCCTCAAATTGGATGAGTTAGATCGAGGAATGCCTCTCCTCAAGTAAGTTTAATTAGAAAAAAAAAAAAAATCCAACATGTGGAATAATCTAAGTACTTGACCTTTGGAAATCTAAGAGTGACCATACTGTATTTGTAAAAGGGAGTTCACAGTTCAAGCGATAAATACTGAGTATATCTTGCAAAAAAAACACTTGTTTTGATAAGACGTTATGTAACCAGGTGCGATTAAAATTCAATTGAGTTAAGTTGCCGTGGAATTTATTCTTTAGCTTGGGGGAGAGCTACATTTAAATGTTTTCAAACTTCTATTCTCTCCTCTCCATTTCTGAATTTCAGTTAGTATCATTGCACAATGTTTTTTTTTCTTCCTCTCTGGGCTTAAGAGATATTAATTTTCAAAACTTTCTTGAGATATAGAGCATTATGGGAAATCTATGATGTCATCACAACATATTAATTTGACACTGCATTCAGTTTATAATTTTGATGATTTTGAGGGTGAGGTGAATGTAGGGTTCAGTGTGAGAGTGCCAAGAAATAGCATTTCATTGTAAGGTGTCAAAATCTTTTAATCCAGCAAAGAAATGCTTTGGTATTACCTGCTAAATTTTTTCTGAAGGCAGCAGTTTTTCTCCTTCCTTAATTCTGAAGTTAAGTGCCATCTCTGCGAACATTATCCAAAGAAACCAGCAATATCAGCTTAAATAATTTAAACCAGTCTCGCTGCTTTTTATTTTTCTTATCAGTCGAAAGGGTGAGACATTAGGGTACAAAGGTGATTTCAAGATGAATGCTGTTCACGTTCATTGTTCTGGAGCTCTTCTGTTGGAACCAGCACATTATTCTTTGCTGGAACAATCATTAATGAGGCATCCTGCTTCCACTCCTGTTGTACCAAGTAAGTTTTATCTCAGATTCTTAAAAATATTTGCCTATGAATAAGTGATTTTAGCCAGATTATTTCTTGAATGCAATATTTTGAATTTGGTGAGGGTGTCCCTTTTATCTCCTTCTTTGATTTTTTTTTTCTTTATGCATTCTTGTTTTCAAACAAATGGCCTAGTGGCTGCTTGACAACAGAGTTGATAAGGTGCACATTCATTTTCGTCACAATAAAATGTATATTCTAATTAGTCTACATTCTGCATGTGATCACAAGATCGCTGCAAGGGGCAAACATAACATGCAGGCACACGTTCCTGGGCATGCTCTTTGCCAACCAGTGACATAACAGTGAATGATCTCATGGAGCTCCCAGATGAGGGGAAAAGTACAACGTTTTAATGACTGATATTCTCAAAATTCAATCAAGGTCCTTTTTTTTAAATAGATGTCTATGCAGGACTTGGCATTGCTTTTCAATTTACTCTCTCTTTTTTTGGCATGTGTGTGTGTGTGACATCCCTTTGGTTGTGCAGCATTTGTCACAGAAATAAAGGCTAATGATTAAAATCACTGAATACTATATCTGTAAAGGTTGGGCTGTATAGCAAAAATTTGGTAAGCAGTACACATTGTCAGTTGGTAGCACAAGGATCCATATATTTCAGGAGTCTTTTCTATTTAAAGTGAACTTCTGTTTCTTTTTTCCCTATAGAACCAAGTGTTGATGAGGATGATAATCTTATACCTGACATGCCTGCTGATGATGATGGACCACCAGGCCTTGATGTTAGCTGTGAGTAATGATATATGTCATAGATTAATGGACCTTTTCCTATATTAGCTATAAATAGTCAGGGGTCAGATTGGCAAAAACTACTTCTTAACAAAAACTTTTGTAAGTCTGACTTTGTATCTGTCTTAGATGGTATTCACAAAGGCAAAAGTTTGTAAATATTTTACATTTCTGTTTGCAACTTCAGAGTTGTTGTAAGTTAAGAAAAGCCGTTATTACACGTACAAAGACACCAGGGCTGGAAAAAATGTTAATTTCCCCAAAACTAAGTAAAATTATTTCCCATGGAAAAATTCCCACAGTTCAATATTTTCTTGAATAGAAAAGGGGAATTTCCCTCCTGTTGCCAAAATTTCCCTCTAGGTACCCCAGTTTCTCAGGAAAGAGCCTTCCAACTTTCCAACTGTTTCTGGCCATGCAAAGTCACACTGTAACAAGGAGCTATGCACTAAATTGCATTTATGAAGTTATGTGGTGTATAAGTTGTTTTGGTAAAGACCACTGACCAGATATCCAGTTTTGATATGTTAGAGAGGAACTTATTCTAAGCAATCTGGTAAAATATCCATCGACATGGAATGTGTGGTTCTCATGATATAGCAGTTGAAGTTTTCACACTTTTAACACAAACTGAACTTGAAGCAAGCACATGTGATGCCATATACACACATTGATGAGAAGTCTTTTGTTTTTCTTATAAATTTACACCCAATTTTCTCCTCAACAGTCAAATGTTATTGGAATGTTAATTTACCTGCATATGGGAAAATCACAATTTTCACATTCCCTGTGGGGAGGTTCTATCCCTATTAACTTCAAGGTCAACACAACAGTCTGAAAAAACAAAGAGAACCAAAGAATTACCTATTACTGCAAGGGAGTGATATCAGGGAGCTGCCTAGTGATATAAATCCCATTTGCCTCAAGCTCACGGTGGGTCACAGATGTAGTGACTTCTTTTGCTGATATCTTGAGTAATACATACATGATTTTAATGAAAAATTTCACCAAAATGCAGAGGTTTATTCCTCTTTTACATATGAAAATCGAATTTTTTTCTTAAACCCTTCTTTTGATTCTAATGATTAAAATATGAAAAAAAAAATGTATTTTTGAAGAAAGTGTATCTCTGAGAAAGCAAGAAATTTGAGGTAACTAAGCCCTATTTAAATACATGTGTGCAAAACCATTGCTAGTTAATAAACTGGCCCATAGACAATCCCTCAAGGCTCTCCCTGCTGATTCAACAACTTCACATTTATCATTTCTGCCAGTGAACAACCAATCAAATATTTAATATTGGCAAGATATTGTCTAAATTTGAACATTCCTGTCAAGGTTGTTAAAAAATGTTGCTTTTTTTTTTTTAAATTTCAGTGGATGATGTTGAGATGGGTGATGCCCTAGCAGATTTGAATAACAGTGTTGATGATATTAAGGTAATACTTACAGATGTGTACACCAAATTGCCACATTTCACCATACTACATGTTGTGTGCACGCAATTATTGGTTTGTTTAGCTTCATTCACACCTGTAAGCACAACTTTTAAATTTACAGCATCACAGCAGAATGTGTTATTGATTGCAATTAGTTAGATGTGGTTTAAAGGCCAGGTCACACTACAGCGATATGGGATCGGATTTCGCTCCGATTTTTGTGAGTTTTAATTCATATATCCTCTGTCTTTGGTCGAAAAAAAAAAACAAAATTTGCCAACCTGTGAAGATATGTATGAACTGTATTGCAGGACTACAAAATTCTAAGTTATGCCAATTATTCCTGTGACGTCACATCCACAGACAGCTTTTATCAGATACGCTTAGTCCAATGAAAGCTATTTGTCAATGTGACATCACAAAATAAGTAGTTTATATTTCATTTCCTCTCATACCGGTCACATATTTACACAGGATGGAAAATTTTTGGTTCTTTACGATAATGGATGGAGGAGATTTTAACTAAAACTCACGAAAATCATACAGTAATCCTATCAGATATTGCTGTAGTGTGGGCTTTGCCGTTCAGTTTCTAACCAGTTGGTTTAAGTCTAGCCTGCCACAGCCTTTTTTCCAGTTTTGGCTCAAATGGCTAGTATTCCCTGCTCTCATTTCTTATGATCACCAACCACAATGGCAGTAGGTTCCATTTTCCAAGTCTTTGGTATGACCCGGCCAGGAGTTGAACTACAGACTTCCAAACTGCAAGCCGGATGTTCTAACTACTTGACCATGCAGTTGGTTCGTATTGATTGCAAAACTTAGGATACAAAGTCCAGGGAGCATGGAAAGTTTGAAAAATTTAAAGCAACGACACCTTACGCCAGGCAGACTTAAACATTTTTAAAACAAAAGAGAAGGACAGAATCAAATAAAGCGAAAAGAGACAGAAATAGTGGATAGGGGGCAGAAAAAAATTGTGGCAAACAGTCTACAAATATTCCAAATTAGTTATGTAATTGATATAAAAAGTTAACAACAGCAGCTTGGCAAAAACTTCTTTAAAGCTGCACAGTTTAGTTTATATCACATTGAAAAATTTGTATTTGTAATTAGAACCTGTACCAAAAGTGTTGAAAATGTTTCAGATTTCATTTCAGAGGGGTATTTTTCATCCAGAGAATAGGGTATCTAAGAAGAAACATTCTTGTCAACATTATCAGGTAGCAATTGCATGGAAATGTCTCTAAAAAGAAATAAAATTCATTTCACAGCAATGAAATCCAATCTACATTTTTAAGTCTTTAAAATTTTTAATTTTTTAAATAGTGGAAGCTGTGATCATTGTTCATGCACAGGTTGCTAACATAACACTGTGCTCCCTGCCTTAAATGTTACCCATGGACCCAATTATCATTCACTAAGGGGCTACAAGCCTTAATTTCCAAAATAGTTGTGTTCGCCTATTCTAGCTAGGAATGGCTGCAAACAATGCAGAACCATAGCATTGCAGATTAATTTGCAAATTTGAATTGAATACAACTTTTCATAGACCTATTTCCAAATAGCAATTACAATGAATTGTGGGATATAGTTTTGGGTGTGCGTCAATTTTAACCACAGTAAAATGCCATTGACAAAAATGACAAACACCAAAACTCTATCCCACAATCCTTTGTAATTGCTATTTGGAAATAGGTCTATGGTTCAAGTAGACAAAAGAAATGAGGAGGTGGCCCTGAGAGATAGCTGATAAAAGTCACCATCACATACTTTAATGCAGAGGTTGTGTGTAAGTTTGACCTCATTATGATCAGCTTCAGTAAATTCAAGTAAGGCAGTTTCTGGCTAAAGATGTAATGTTTAGGACTGTAAGGCGGTCATTGTCCCTATTTAAAGGACTAGGGAACTCAAAGTGTCCATATTTCCAAATTTTGTGAGTGCACTTAAAGGGAAATATCGCAACATGTTTTACCAAAAACAAAAGTTATATTTTTGAAACAAACATTTACGGACACAAAATGATAGATTCATAAGTTTCTCACAGATTGAAATTCAATTATTAGTTGCTAGAAAATAATTGGTTTAATATCTCAATATTTATCACAATAATTCTGCACCACAATCATACATTGAGCAATAACTAACAAGAAATGATATCTGGTTTAAAGGGAAATACTGCGTTTGTTTTACATGGAAATTTCATCCTTTTAAAACCAATATTTGTTGGCAAAGAGTAATAAATAATTAAAAATAAGGCAGTATGGTAGCCTTCTTTTCACAAAATAAGTTTCCCTCACATAGAAATTCATTAGCTTGTTGCTCAAAATAGTTTGTTCACCCAAACTTTAAACATTTCAAAAGATGCAACTTCCATAACTCTTCTTGTGCATAATATTTTGAGGAGATGAAGCTATTGTTAATTTGTTTATGACACCAAATGATTTGATTATGACTAGCGCTATTTTTGATTCCTTGCCGTAGGCCAAGGAATCTATGCGATGGTGATGTCGTGCGTGTGTATGTGTGTGTGTGTGTGTATGTATGTGACGCTTTGCTTGTAAACACGATATCTCAAGAAGGGTAAGTGTGATTAACCTCATATTTGGTGTGTGGGTTGGTCATATTGAGTAGATGATCCCTATTGTTTTTGGTGGAGATCAAAGGTCATTTGGGATCACGAGAGGTCAAAAGGTCAAAACCTTGTAAACACGATTTCTTGAGAACGGTACATGTGACTATGCTCATATTTCTTGTGTGGGTTGGTCATATTGAGTAGATGATCCTATCAATTTTCGTGGAGGTCAAAGGTTATTTGGGGTCACGAGAGGTCATTAGGTAAATTCCTTAGAAATTGCTTGTAAACACGGTATCTCAAGAAGTGTAAGTGTGACTAATCTCATATTTGGTGTGTGCATTGGCCATATTGAGTAGATGATCCCTATAGTTTTTGGTGGAGATCAAAGGTCATTTGGTGTCACGAGAGGTCAAAAGGTCAAAACCTTGCAAACACGATATCTTTAGAACGGTACATGTGACTATGCTCATATTTCTTGTGTGGGTTGGTCATATTGAGTAGATGATTCCTGTCAATTTTGGTGGAGGTCAAAGGTCATTTGGGGTCACGAGAGGTCATTAGGTAAATTCCTTAGAAATTGCTTGTAAACACGATATCTCAAGAAGGGTAGGTGTGATTAACCTCATATTTGGTGTGTGGGTTGGTCATATTGAGTAAATGATCCCTATTGTTTTTGGTGGAGATCAAAGGTCATTTGGGGTCATGAGAGGTCAAAAGGTCAAAACCTTGTAAATACGATATCTTGAGAACGGTACATGTGACTATGCTCATATGTGGTGTGTGGGTTGGTCATATTGAGTAGATGATCCCTATCAATTTTCATGGAGTTCAAAGGTTATTTGGGGTCAGGAGAGGTCATTAGGTAAATTCCTTAGAAATTGCTTGTAAACACGGTATCTCAAGAAGGGTAAGTGTGACTAATCCCATATTTGGTGTGTGCATTGGCCATATTGAGTTGATGATCCTTACTGTTTTTGGTGGAGATCAAAGGTCATTTGGGGTCATGAGAGGTCAAATGGTAAATTCCTTAGAAATTGCTTGTAAACACGGTATCTCAAGACGAGTAAGTGTGACTAATGTCATATTTGGTTTGTGGGTTGGCCATATTGAGTAGATGATCCCTATTGTTTTTGGTGGAGATCTAAGGTCATTTGGGGTCACGAGAGGTCAAAAGGTTAAAACCTCGTAAACACGATATCTCCAGAACAGTACATGTAACTATGCTCATATTTGGTATGTGGGTCGGTCATATTAAGTAGATGATCCCTATTGTTTTTGGTGGAGGTCAAAGGTCATTTGGGGTCACGAGAGGTCAAAAGGTCAAAACTTAGTAAACACGATATCTCGAGAACGGTACATGTGACTTTGCTCATATTTGGTGTGTGGGTTGGTTGTATTGAGTAGATGACCCCTATCGATTTTCGTGGAGGTCAAAGGTCATTTGGGGTCACGAGAGGTCAAAAGTTCAAAACTTCTTAAACCCAATATCTCAAGAACGGTACAGGTGACTGTGCTCATATTTAGAGTGTGGATTGGTCATATTGAGTTGATGATCCCTATTGATTTTCCCAAAGGTCAAAGTTCATTTGGCAGCATGTTCAAAGCCTGACAAGCTTTCCTGCACAGTCTTTCAAGAAAGGTCACTTGTAGGGTCCTGTAACTTTTCATGTAGATAGCACACAGTGAATACATGGTCCCAGAAGTTTTGGTGGAGGTCAAATGTTATTTGGGTTCACAACGGGCAAGAGGGATCTCAATGTAGGAAGATTGGATGCCTTGCATGTGTACTTTGTGGGCACATTATGGAGCCCTGTTAATTGAAAAACATAGGTTGTCATGTAGAGGGACTGGTTTTTTTTTTTTTTTTTGCATATAAGTGGTAATTTTTTTTTAGAAATTTTTTTAATAATCTTTGTTCAACAGTAGTTGGCATAATAATGTTTCCTCTCACTTTTATGACTTTTTTAAAAATTTTTGTTGTGGTAGACGTAGACAATCAGTTGAGTCAGAAAAATTGAGGTGCTGTGACAAAAGGTTATTTTCTTTATTTCAAATGCTGATTGTTACTTCAATCCTGATATTTTTCTGTTTCATGTTAAAAATTTAGCAGGAGGAGGAGGAGGTCAGAAAAGCAGGACTACGTCCAGAGAGATCTGTTCGTCCCATCCAGCCTAAGGTTGAATACAAAGATCCCTGGGAAACCCTGGATCCTGATGAACCAGTTACAATGAAGGAAAGACCCTTCAAGAAAGGTAACATCTAAATAAAAGAACATCGTTTAAGACCAAAAATTGGTTGTCAGTCAGTCAGAGTCAGAGTTTGTTTTTTACAATTTTTTCACAACTTTTGTTCTGCACTACATTTGTACATTGACTTAAAACTGACAAAAAATGATCTGTGATCAGACTTATGTCATGATTGGTTACACTGTAGTGGATGGTTCCTAGTCTTGCTTCCGTGCAGAATTTTTTTACCCAACAATTATTTAGAAATTTCATTCAACAGTAATCAAGACAAAATTGGTGTTCTTTTAACCTGAAACATAGCTTCAATGTTTCTATGCTGGTAAAATATATAAGTTCATAAGGGCAAGACGAGGTGCTAGAAGAAAAAAG